>OX403617.1:56744449-57205831 GCA_948107695.1 Meliscaeva auricollis
TTGATTTTAGTATTATATAATTATGTATTAAAAAAAATGCAATGTAATTCCACTTTAACTTTAAAACACCTCAGTTAGGTCCTGCAAGAAATTCACACCTCATATGAAGACAATCAAAAGACATTCACAAAATTACTAATCATTTTATGCTATCACTCAAACCCAAAATCTGATGCGGGGACTTAGTCTAAACAAAAATATGTTGAATATCCAACTTAACTTACCATTTCTAAAACAATTGAACGTTTATCCACGAAGTTAAGAAAATTTGTTATCGTTGATCTTTTTTTTACGATGGGTTCGTGCTCTTGCTCACAGATTTATTTTATGCTGAAAGTCTAACAAAGACTTTTGGAATAGGTCTATGGCTTGTCATATCGCTTCTTTTTTAATATTGGGCTTTTCACTGAGCAGTGCGGAATTTTTCAGATGTGATTTAAAGCTCGAGCAAAAAGTGAAGAAATTATCTCTCAACAAATAGAAAACTGCCACAGAAGACTACTCTCGATCTTAAAGCAATATCATTAAAGCAGGAAAATTTTTTTTTTCTGGCAGTCCCCGAGAAAATATGGATGCCAGTTTTCACATCTGGAAGAAATCTAGCTGATCAACCGTTTGTTGAGTTTAGGGATACTATTTTAGAGTTTCGGCTTATGCCTAAAACTTTTGTTTTACAACATACAAGTCTTAACATACAAGTTTTTAGCCTTCCGAATACCTTTCTGTTGTCGTTATTGTATATAAAAATCACAGCTGCCAAAAAAAACATGTGCCAGATCTTAATGTAGGTACCTACTCCAAAAATTCCCAAATAAGAAATGTGAAGAAAAACTTAATGATATTTCGCGTTTGTATGTACATATTTTGACAGGTTCGTTCAAAAACATGTCAGATAAACAAAGGTAGCGTCAATAATCTTTCATACACGGATCTTAACGCACCCATTCGTGTGATTCGCATTTTTTTATTATCATGATTTTATTATTACGAATCTTAGTTTTTGGTTAACCGTTTCATATAGGAGTATTTAAACCAAAAAGCTGATCAAAAGTCCAAAATACAAATAAAGGATAACATACAAATATTACCTTATGTCAAAGATAAATATGCAATACGTCATTTGACTTTCATATTAACAAACCCATGTCGATGGAAAACTTTTAGTCTAAGCCGAATGTTAGTGATTGCCGAAGAATTGTTTTTTACTTGCGTTTATAAGCTTATTTTTTTTCATCTATTTTCTTAATTTTAATCATTTGATTTCAGAGTTAAAAGTGTTTTTTTTTTTTTTGTATTAGAACTGAAAAATAAAAATTAATCAAAAAGTTATACCTAGCAGCTTTGTATAAGTATATCAAAGTCTAGTATATATGTACTACACAATTTTCACACTGGTTTAACCTATCAGGCAAGAAAATGGAAAGTATCACTAACTTCCGCCATTTTGTTTTACAATTTATTTTGTATATATGTAAACAACTACGAAACTTATTTTCGCTTTTGATATTGAACGCGTTCTATTATCCTCAGGATCCGATAAAACGATGCGGATCAATATCGAGGCTTTGTTATATATCTATCTCTTTTTTCCTAGTATATGTTTATTCTAAAATAATCTTGCATCTCTTATATTTCTTCTTTAAAAGCCATCTGCATATCAGAGTAAGAACTAATTTTTGAATCATTAAAATGATAAGAAAATACAGCACTTTTTACTTTAGGTCTTCAAGATCGAGGGACCTCATAATGTAAGAAAACTTCTACATAATTAGGGTCAGTAAATGGCCAATAAAAGTGACTAGGTTTGCTAATTTGGTGAGTGACAGACATTTTTATTTATGTTTAATTTAACTGGTCACTGTGGCGTATGTGCAACATTTAGTTCTATTCAAAATTAAAAGTTTAATAAAGGTTTTTCCATCCCTTACCAATATGTAAACAGAGTAGACTTTTGTTTACAATTCTATAACTTTTAAAAAAGTAACTTTTTTCATGCGCCACCAGTTAAAGATGTCGTAGCTTCGTGTATGTATCTGTAATTGTTAGAAAAAAGGATGAACAGAAATGAAAAAGACAGGAAATTGTTTTGAAAATGTATTGTTTTGCATTTGAAACTGTATACACCAATCAACAATTCTTATAAGAATGACTTTGGAGTTCAAACATTCTTAGCACAAGAAAGATAGACTTTTTCATAGAAAGAAATACAGGAAGGCTGATTTTTCCAAATCTGAAAGAAGAGTATTTGAAAAGCTTAACTTTTGGTTTTTGGGATGCCAACTCCTTGGCGAAATCCACCGTTTTGAAAAAAAAGATATTGATCTTTTATTTAAACCTTCAATAAATTGTTTATGTGCGAGCTGTGTCTTTTAAGGTTATGACCATTTGACTTTGATTTTAATTTTTCATTTTTCTATATCCCGAAGAAACTAGTGGTTGTTGTTTCTATGATAAAAATGAAGATCACAAAGTTTTGAATATTTTTAATATTTTGAGATTTCTTGAAACATTTTCAAAAACACCCTATCCATGAAAATTATACAGCGGGGGACTCATATTGACTTGTTTTGTCCAGTATTCATAGTTTTAACTTTTGACTGCGTCATAAGAGCATCTCCAAAAAAAATCCAAAATATTGACAATGTTCTTTTTCACTTTCATAGAAACAATTAACGTTAGTTTCTTGAGAAAGAAAAATGCACAAACTTAAGAAAAATAAAAAAAAAAAAGTGAAATGCTCATAACCTCAAAACTACAGCCCTAACATTAACAATTGTAGTTTAATATAAAAGACAAATATATTATCTGCAGCTTTGACCTTACAAGCTTTTTACTAAAACTAAAAGTTTTGGTGATACAGATCGATCCGCGTTTTTGAAAATGGCGGTTTCGCCCCGAAAATCATAACTTAAGCTTTACTAGTACCCCTCTTTCAGATTTGAAGAAATCCATTTCATTCAAAATGGGTATTTTTTTTTTTTGCTATCTTTTCTGTACTTACTTTTTCAATTTCAATTGAATATTGCTATTCTTTAGAATAAATAACTGAATGATTAAAAAAAATCGATATGACTATACAATTGTTTTAAAATCTAATAAATCTATTCCTCTGGTAGTTAATTGTTTGTTTATCTGGTGATGGAAAAATCGACTCTAAATAAAGTAATTTTTAAGAAAATACTTTTTGAGAAAAGCGTCAAAAATTTTGAAGAAAACAAAATCGAAAAATTGCAACCATTTTTCTTTTAAATTTTCAAGTGCTCGTTAATATTTAAAAATTCTACTTAGGCATACCGATTCGGACACGATGGCAACAATATTACATAAGTCCCGATAAAATGGAGAAAATATTTAAACAAAATTTTTTAATTCTAACTTTCAACTCATTTAATTCTATTCAATAAATTATAATCTTTTAATTAAATTTCTAAGTTAAATTCTTCTTCAATGCAGTCAGGTACATTGTGTATATATTTTCCATTTTTAAATAATAAAATTAAAATAAACGCCGCATTATGAACAATAAAAACTAACGCATAAGAGTTTAGTAAAAATTATCTCATTTCACGAACATGATTTTTTCTCTTTGTTTACACGTTTGTGTTTTTTTTTATTAAAGCTTTGGTGTACACTCTTTAATAGCAAAATTAAATGACTCTCTTTGTTTGAGGTTTTTGAACTTTGAATATTTGAATGTAATTTAATAATGATATAGGTAGGTACACTACACTCTTATACAATATATGTACCTACCTACATCTATCAAAATTAGAAAAATTCTCACATAGATACACACTTATACTGCTTCCATCAGATAGCATAAAGTAAACTTTATTCATAGCTACGCATTTGTATATTAAATGAATTTGAAAAAGAGCTTTGGAATTTGTTAGAAGTTGGCAGTGGCAGACAATAGAAAGTGGCTAGTACCTACCTAGTTTGAAAATAGAAAATCCTTCATAAATCAATATATTAATTATAATGTTTTATAAATAAATATGCATTATATAAAATACAAAAAGATTGTTTACCAATTTCTAATATCAGAATGTCCTTCAACTTTATTATTTGGTTTTTCATTGAAATAATTCACTTTGGCATTGTCAGGGTCATGACAAAATAAAAAAAAATACTCGCATATTAGCTGTAAATGGTGTTAATTTAATACTTAAATAGCATGAGAGTACCTGCACACAATCAAAAGTAAAAGCAGAGTCTGCATCATAGCTCTCGTGTAAGTATCTCACTTACACTATTGCAAAGCAAGGGACAACGACTTGAGCGAAATAGAAGTTTTCAAGTAAAGAAATATACATTTTTTTTAACATAAAAATATTACTAGGGGGGATTGTTGAAAGAGGCAGAAAAGGGCAATTCATTACCTTACCTCCGTCTTTGGGGCCTTGATAAAATTAATTTGTAAGCAGTTTGGCGTTAATGAAATTGCATATCAGTACTTATTTGTTTGTAGGGGTAGGTAGGGGTGTTTGCAAAGGCAAAACAAAAAATTATTAAAACGCACGAGTGTATCGCACGTAGGTACTTACCTTTAAATCTAAACTTGCTTAGATTGTTTAATATTTTTATTTCAAATGTTGGTATATGTTGATCTTTAAAAGATATTAAAAAAAAATTTATTTTATTTTAAAATTACCAAATCAGCTGTTTGGCCTATAAACGAAGTATAGCATTTGATTTTTTTTATAAAAGTACATTTTTGGGTAATCTTTTTAAAGATCGCTATTAATATTAGATTATTTCTACATATCTACAATTTTTTTTGGTATGTTATGTTAAGGTTATTATTAATGAACATTTAAAAACAAAATTTCGAATTCACCATTTTCAAAAATGTTATTTTTTTTTTTAATCTGGAAACTTTTTTTTTAATTTTTTAACGTATTAAGGCTTCTTAAAAGCTTTTGTATACAAAATAATCTTTGAAACCCAGGAAGCCGTTTTGTAGACAGGCAGTAATTAAAAAAATAAAAGAAAACGGTTTTCATAAAACGATAGTCCTTGTTTAAAAAAAGCACATGAGTTTTTTCATCGAAATCGTAGAAGCCGTTTTTGGAAAAAACTCAGTTTATCTAAAATCGAGATAGTACCATTATCTATGTTTCAAAACACTAATTCCAAAAAACTCTTCGGGAGAGTTTGCAAAAAAACAACGCTAGGTTAGGCTTAGGTGGGGTTAGTTTTAACACACTTAGGCCAATAACAGGTCAGATACACCATAGACTAATTGAACGAAAAAATATTTTTTTTTTTAGACCAACAAATCGAAAACGTAAAACAAATGTTTGATTGCAGATTTAAAAACAATTTAAGTATTCAGTTCAGTTTTTCACAAAACTAGAATCCACCAGGTAATTGAAACTCGGATACAAAATTAAAACAGTAAAATACATAATATAGTTCGATTTGCATACTTACACATTAACAGTTTGTAATTTAACGCTTTTTTATCAATTAAGTGTCTTTTTTTTGCTTTTTAAGTTCGCTCGTCAGTCAGAAATACCCTTAATAAATATAAATATAATCTTCGGAACAGTGATTTTGCGGCGGTCACAGTTCGTCGAGTGTCGAGTTTTTTTGCTACGGTATTCCCCCACTTTTTTACCACGCATTTTTCCGCGGTATGATATACTTTTCCCGGTGGTACTAAACCCTTTTTTAATAACCTCCCATCACTTTTTCACCGATATTGCACGATATTTCACCAGTATCCCACGCTTTTTCCGGTGGTCTAAACCAGTTTTATCGGACGTCGTTTGGCAAAGATACGACTTGTAAAGAGGAATATAGAGCCAAAATCCTAAAAACCGTTACAACTTGAAAACGAAGTGAAAACGAGAAAATTGCCTGATAATTTTTTTTACTTAGAATAATGACCTCAGGAACCCATGATTTTCGTCTGCGGTGGAGACTTTGGGACACCCTGTATAACTAAGAGCAACAATGTGATTTTGAATAAATAAAGGAAAAATAAAATAATGAAAAATATTTTTATTTTTTATTTTTAAGCATATTGGAATGGGTACAACAACATCGAACTGATAAGCTCACTGTTGTACCTGGGCGAAACGCATTTTGGAGTCGAGGTTTGGTAGGTTTTGTCCCGTACAAAATTTCTTACTGCATTTTTATGCGCTACGCACAATAGGTTCCATTAGGCTGTTTAGGACTGGGTTGAAGCAATACCTTGAAAGTTTTTAATGATGAAATGAATTTCTAAGATTTTATATTTGTATTTTTCTTTTATCATTTCTTGTTAAATAAAATGTATCTGAGGTTCATATCTCCAATTTTTTTTTTGAGATATCTAAACGGGAAAAGGTATCACAAACAGATTTGTTTTTTAAACGACGGAATCGAATTCTAGAAAGTTCAAAACGAGATATATACTGATAGTGAATCCATAAATCACACCAATTGAAATATCTTCCAATGATTCGATGAGAATGAGATGTTAATAATAAAAAACTGACACCCGCCTGCAAAATCACGAAAAAAATATAGTTTTGTGTATTAAGTCCCACGGAATTCAAAACTCCACATTTTCCAAGAGGCAATGTCTACTTACTTTGCCTATAAACAAAATAAATTGAACCCATTTTTGATAGTCCTTCGGGAATGCACATTGCACATGCCTTTACTGACATTTTTTTTAATTGCATTTTGTTCAGAGTTACGGCTCCACCTTCAAATAAAAAGTGACCACTGGTCTACCATCTAGTCAAAGGCCAGAACACTATACGGCTTTTTTGATAACCAAAAAAAGAGGGATTGTATGCAGGTATACTATTGTCATGGAAATGACCCTTGTATCTTTTCAAAAGAGGAAATACCAAATGCAATATCATAGGCAACATAACGCCACCATATATGTACCTACATAGAATCCCTGCAGTCAATCTGGTTGTAAGTAACAATGCCCAATAGGATAAGTCTGTTCTCTCCATACCATAGTCCGCAATAAATCCAATCAACATCCCTCTGCCTATTTCATATGGTTCGCATTCGCATTTATGCAAATTCAACATTCCCCCCATCAAGTGCAATTTGTTTCTTTGCTGCTGCTGCTGCTGCACTTGTAGGTATCTCTATACAAGTGCATTCAGTCCACAAGCAAACACACGAACCTGGCGAGGATGTGTCGATGAGTCTTAACGTACAAAAAGCGGTGACACCAACAACGGGCGGTGGTGCGGCGCAGCACAAGACGCATGCGTGCCAAGTGCAAGGCAAATGCATCGGCATTCATCCAAGCTACAGTGTGATTCCTTGCAAAAAATCCTTTCATGCCTTTGTGGTTTGTGCCCCTTCATATTGAGGTGATGATATGACGCCCTCCGATGCATTAATCGTAAAATGAGAACTTGTAACAGTATGTGGTGCGCATACCTTGAAAAATGATGCAACGCAACGCAATGTGTAGTACCTACGTTTTGTAGTCCATCGATACACAACTTCAGGCTACAAATATAGAGTGCAATGGTGACATCAACCGTGCTGCTGCTGTTGCTACTGCGGCCCTTACTCTTTCACCCTCGAGCTTTAATACAATATATTTTTGGTGGCGATTCATTGGGCCTCGTGCCGTCACAAGCCACCTTGTTGTGTGTAAGAGCATCCTTTAGAATTGTTATGATGTCCTACACTTCAATCTTCAATGTGATACTGAAAAGTGCATTTTTATGAATGGTGCGAGAGTAAATGTTGGACTTGTTTGATATGATTGTGAAGAGGAAGATGAGGCCTACGATGAAATAACTTTTTTTGTGAGCAGAATGAAGACGAAGGTGATTTTGTTCTTTGATGGTAGCTCGTTTTTAAAGGCGTAAGCATAAGAGCAAAAAAATCATTGTTTGTTTTCTATTCAATGAAAAGAAAAATGCACTTGGGAGATTTCATTGTTGAAAAACAAGAGCGTAAAATAAATCCCATGTTCCAAAAACATAGGTTAGTTAATGTTTAACATTTTAGAATAATGTATGTCGAAAACAATGAAAGTCAATAAGTAGGTAAGCTTCTTCTTCCTACCAAGGGATAGTAGGAAGTATTTCATTAAAAATGTAAAGGTCGACCCAGGACTTATGCAGGCAAGTGAAAAACTTTAAAATCTTCTATCTGTTCTTAAAGAAAAATTTCCCTACCACCTAAACATGAGAAAATAGACTACTGTCTTTATAAAATCATTATACTATCTTTAGAAAAGTGATCTCACTTTTGCTTTTCTCCACTCTGCGTTTCTCTGTGTTTCGCTTAAAATTCCATGGTATTCCGTAGATTTTTACCACGGTATCCCACGCTATTTTAAATATTTTTCAGCGTTTATACGGTTTTTTCGGGGTAATAAGAGTTTTTTCTTCATAACTTCTCATTCGGTATTTTGAGACGTTTTAATAGTACCTATTCATATAAATCGAGTGTCAATAAAATCGTCGTACACGTCTTAACAGCTAGCTAAATGGTATGCAATGAAAGGACTTAGAACAGAATCGGTTCTTAAAGGTTAAAACACACAACGTCATCTACTGGCATTACCCGAACTAGCATTCCGTGTCATGTATCAGAAATGTCATTCTATATATAGCTATTTTTTTTTGTGATTTTCTTCTTTTTTTTAATGCATGAGTAAACTTATGTATATGATTTTTGAAGTTTGGATAGGTATTTTTTTATTGTTTTTTTACAATTTCTATCGAAAAAAGTTGAAGACAATATGGTCAAAAGAAATACAACTTTTGTTCAGATATTTTTTCTATATTTATTACTTTCAAAAGATTATGAAAAAATTGCTTTAACAAATTTATTTGGAATCTAATTTTCAATCAAAACAGTTGACGAAAAATTTTTGAGTTTTGAAAATTTTGAGACGCATTCTTTTTGGTTTTTTAAGACTAAGTAAGAAAAAAATACAGTTATTGTGGAAAACATTGTCAAATATTGAAAAAACAGAAAACCCATTTTTAAGATCGATTTTTCCGTAAATGACAGTAATATCAGCCTGTGAGGAGTGTTTATAGAAATGAAATTTAACTCTTGCAAAGGATTTTGACTCTGAACTTGAATATTGTATTAGAATTGCTCTATCAAGCAAAGTGTTTGAGATATCGAATTTTGAACTTCCCAAAACACTGTTTTCGTGATGTTTTGGGTAAAGAAAAATTTCATGTTTTTTTCTGCTTAACTATTAATTTGTTGGGTACCTACCTCAATTGCAATAGGTATCCTCTGCAATAGTATTAAATTTATCAAAACAGTTAATAGTGGAAATAATCAAACTATATCGGAACCGAGCAAATCCGCTCCGATTTGGATGATATATTTTTTTCAAAAGTTGGTATTCAAGAATAGTTTAACAACTACCGTTCTTTGCGAATTTTTTTTTAACATTACAATTAGCGTTTTGTGAAAAAAAACAGTTTTTGTTAAAATTGTATTAAATAAACTATGTTAAAAAATTTCCTGGTATGTTTAAGGAAAAGAAGTAGTAAAAATTGGGTCTATTTTCATATACCCCTATTTTTACGGGAATTTTCTCAAAAGTCGACCCAAAGCAGACAAAAAATTATTGAAATAGGTACTGATTTTATTTTTCAAAATTTTTCGTTATAAATTGTAATTTTTTCCTCAAAAATTGAAGGGCCTTATTTCTTAGCAACCAAATGCAGAAAATTTAATTGTCTTGAGTATTAAAGTTTCTTAAAAAATTAAAAAAATACTTAATTTTTAAGAAAAAAATAAAAAAAAATATCATTTTGTTTTGTATGTCTTTAAATTTTTCCAAAACTAGTAGTCTTATTAATATTTACATTTTGTATTTGACTAAAATGATATAAGTTTTGGTAGAAAAAAAAAATGAAAAATAATGAGTTGAAAATTTTGATTATTTTTTTTTTTAATTCTGAGTGTGAAAATCATTTTTTCTTAAACTCTTTATAGTTTATTATAACTATTTATAGTTTATTTTATAAAATTTGAACAAAACATTATTATAAAAAAAATTTGTTCACAAAAATCTTACTGTTAAGTTTAAAACAAAAACCGATAAGAACTAGAATTTTTAGCCAGTAACATGTCAAAGTATTTTTGAATACCAACATTTGAAAAAAAAAAAATCATCCAAATCGGAGCGGTTTTTCCGCGTTCTGAGATAACGCTTAATGTTGAGCTTCAGTTACTCCACTTTTAACATCTGAAAAAATAAATAACTAATATAACAGGACCAGGACCTCTCCGAATATAAAGCCCATCCCCAAAATGCACCCCCGCGCTTCCTACAACTGAACCGTTATATAAAATCCGATGGTGCTACCACGTGAATGTTATCTGTCTAACAAAACTTATCATTGAAATTAAAATTTTATGATCTCAAGTCCATTTATGTTGGAAAAATTATAGAAACATGAGGTTATTGGTTGATAAAATCTATTAAAGTTTTTTATGTGTTTGGTGATAAATTACTTTTAAAGTTCTAGAGGCAGACACTTTCTCTCCTTTTTTTTAATATAGTTTTTTTTTGCTAAACTTTAATACTATTGGGATAGATCCGGTACAAATTTTTGTTACTAAGCATAGTTTAATATTAAACCTATTAGAAAGTTATTTATTTAATTGCAGATAAGCGCAGATAATAAAAATTAAAGTATTTTGAAAAATGTTCCTCAAATTGTATATTTTTTTTATTTTGCTCTAAATGAGATTTGTATTTGTTGTGGCAGTAATGGGTACATCGAAAGGAAGGGTCGTGACTAGAAAACACTTATTTTTTGCATAAAAAAGTATTTTTATTTAAAAAAAAAAAACAAATTATAAAAAAAATGTAAATAAAAACTCACTTAAAAATATTTAATATAAAAAAAAACAAGTAATTTTTGCAACTTTTAAGAGACAGGCTGAAAGTTGAGCACCAAGATATCTAAAAATATAGCCGAACATACTCGAAATGCTGCGGGAAAGAACGATCAGCCATTTTGTCGAAATTGAGGTTATGGAACCATTTTCTAGTTCTTTGGGAAACTAATTCATCTTATAAAAGAATAAACACAAATTGATTTGTTTTCTTTTTGTGTTTTACTGTTTTTATTAAATCCATTACTCTACGAACTTGATCTATCTTAGAATGTTTATTTATAAATCCAAACTAATGATTTGGGATTGGACTTCTTTCTTGTATGACTTTGATAAGTCAAGTATTTCATTACAATAAAATAAGTGGAATAATGACAAACATTAAGATTTTCTGAAATGAAAATCTACAAATTAAACTTCAAACAACAAAATCTTAAGATCCGCACATGCGGTTTAAATCAAATCTCTCACTAAGCTTTATTATGATACTATTTCCATTGAAGAACCTACAACGCTCTTGGCCCAAAAGTGTCCGATCGATTTTTAAACAATAGTGTCAACAAAAAAAATAACTTTTTTTTCGAAACAATAAATTTATATGAAATTCCAAAAATACCCTCAAACAAGAAAATGTGCCCACACTATATAATTCTGTTTTTATCTATTTTGGTCCTGTTCGTTGGGGGTTCCTTCAGTGTGTCTAGTTTCTTACGACGAAAATAGTATCGGCAATAGCCACCATCCATTTTTTTTACCTCAAATATTAAGTAAGGAGGCTCCTTACTTATAGACTGATCAAATTCGACAAAAGTAGTTTTTTCGTTTTGTTTCCCCTGCACGTGGTTTTGTTTTTTTTGTTTACTATAATCGTTCGCACGCCCGCCATCATTGTCGTCGTACTTATTTCGGTAGGTAGGTATCCTCCGCGTGCAAGCGTTTTGCTTGCGATCATGCATGTGTGTATTTCGATGATTGTGTTTATTTTTCTAAAGGAATTTCTGCTGTTAATTATAGAGTATGGACAGAGTATGGGGGAGGGGAGCTAAATGCTGGAATCCCTTTAGCAAAAGACTGCGCTGTAAAGCATTGCCATGATAGAAGTTTTCTATTTATTTATTATTGTCACTAGGGGAAAATAGAAGAAGAAGAAGAAGTATATTTTTGATGGGTTTTTATCTAAAAACTTAGAAATCAGTTCCGAGAAAAATTCATCTCTGTTCTGATTTAAAATTGTTACCGAATTGAACTTGTTACCTTTCACTTTTGTTTCTTAAAACTTAAAACAAATTCTGAGGGTTGAACCCAGCATTAAAACCCTTCGAAGAATGTTGCTTCGGAAATTCAATTCACTTATTTTGCATTAACTAAGGCTGAAAATCAGAGGGTCTCCTACGCCACGCGCGCCGCCGCGCACCGTAGGTCTTGCTTCAAGTCCATCCTATTGCATGCAACGCTTTGTTTATTGCCATGGCCAGGGCAGGGGCATCGTCACTTGCGATGAACTGGGAAAGCCACCAAGAGTATTCTAGTTCTGAAAAGTGGATCTCATCTCATCGTCAGTGACTAGGCCTTGGCTTTACGCCAGCTATTTTTCCGTCGAAATTTTCAAGGTATCTGGTAACATTAACACCATCCCCTGGTCGCTTGCAGCCCGAGATGGTATATGGAAGCGTGTATATATCTACCTATAGAGAATATAAATGCTAAATCTAATATAATGGGGGGCCATTCAGGAGCGGAACTGATCGTGCGGAAATGGAAAATATTTTTAGAAATTATAAATAAAAAAAAAAATAAAAAATTGGGGGGAAAACAAAGACAGGCGTTCTAAGAGATTACAAAATATCGGCGAGGAATGTTTCCCCCATTCAGCTCGCGAGGTCATTGTACTTCAATGCAATACAATATCTATCTATAAGATTAAATGTGATATAAAGAGATCTATGAGATTTAATAGAAACAAATTTAACATTTATTTGAAGTTTCATGTTATTAAAATAATAAATTGTCAAAAAGTTTGCAAGAGATACTCGTACTTTTCAATGACAGCAGTAAGAAATATAAATATATAGAAAATTACTTTGGCAGGCTATAGGCATGGGTCAGTCTAAGGAAGACCTTTCAGAGCAAAGCGATAAGCGAATTAAATTATGTTGCTCAATATGATTTTAATGAATGTCATAAAGCAATTGATGTGAATAGAGACCATAATGTGGAATTTTGCTGCAAAGATTTAACATCTAAGGGATATCTTTGACGTCGACAGCCAACTTCTTGGAAAAGTAAATCAGAACATCAAATCAATAGCCATCATCATCACATCACCTCTCTAGAGTCAAATTGTTTCCGGGGGCTGCTGTTACAAGAAAAATTCGAATTTCGAAATGCTTAAGTCATAGATCGAAAGCAGTAAATGGTAAAAGGATGTTAAGAGAAAAGTGCATTGTTGTTGCCAGAAAAAGGGCCTGAGGTGGGTATTTGTAGTCAGGTTGGGAACGTCTATCGTTCAAATCCATATCTGATTTTAAACATTCTTGCTTTTTGTATGGGTTTGAGATATCTTTCAATTACTAAGCCAAACCAAATAAAGTGCACGACTGTGTTCCACGTATTTGCTTTAAGGGTTGAAGCTGCCGTGGACGTTAAAGCTTCTTATATAAGGTTTTTTTCAAAAAAAATATATAATTTTATAAACAAATACTAATGGGCATCTAAAACCAAAATCAAAAACAAAATTACTTAAAGTTTTAGAAAAATTGATTAAAAAAAAAAAAAAAAATGTTAAAACTCTGCTGAAAAATGTTAAAACTTGCTGAAAATTTTAATATGAAATAATTTGAAAATTGTTAAGAACCTCTGATGTGCAAGTTGTCGATATCCGTTGTCGATTTTTTTTATTTCAAAGAACGACCTTGTATGTTGTACACATAACCATTTTTAAAAAATCTTTACAGTCATTTGCGAAAAAAATAAGTTTTTCCATTGCCCTCATAATAGCAGTGGGTACCGTTAATTTAGGTCCTAAAAAATCAATGTCTCTTTTATGGCAACACTTAACTACCAAGTTTGAAGAAAATTGCTTCAGGAGCCTATACTGTAGATATAGAGACATACAAAAAGGGAGTCCCACAAGGATCAATTTCGGCTTCTCTTTTGTTTTCACTGTAGTTAAATGCACTTTCTATGTTGGTAAAGTACTGAACGCTGATGACAATGTGCAGTTATACATAAGCTGTACCTACATTTAAGGGGCCAAACCATAGAATCCGTCGCGGTAGTTCCGTCAACTAATCCGTTTAATCCGTTGTCGATGAAGTTTAAAGTTTGGCTACTTTTTGCGTCGCGTCTGTTCTTATGGGTCGCTTCTCATAAGATCGTGTGTATTTTATCGAGCTGTCAGTTGAAAACGTCGACGTAACGCACCCGATGGGTTAGCCACTTAAGCCTCATAAAACATGACGTATTGATTTATTAATGAAGATTTGAAGAGAATTTCACACTGATACCCAGTTTGAAATTTATTGAATACTTCGTAAGTTATTTCCTTCTGCATTTCTTAACAATGCTCTGATTATGTATTCCGAAACAAAAAGAACTCTGTAATAATCACTAACTCACGTGGGATTATCATTTAATATCCACAGTTGTTGGAAAAAATGAGTGTGCCTTAAGTTTCCCAAGGACCTCCCAATCCCAATCCTTTACTGCTAAAACATTTATAATACAAATCCTTTTCTATGACTGTGAAATATATTGTTCTTGCATGTTTTGAAAAGAAGCATGTAGCCTTCAACAGTGCAGTTCGTTGTGCCTGCGGTCTACGTAGATACATGACCATGGTTCAGCGTGTTCAATTCAAATTTTGACCACAACGTATGTTTTAGACTTCTAGAACTTCGTACCTTATATTTTTGTTTTCCGATCATGTATTAGCAGATCCGCACTATTTATACGACAGAATAAAAATGGATTGCAGTCTTTAAGAAGATCAGAAAATTTAGGGTCATTATTTCGGATTGCTGCTCCAAGTTTCAAAGTTAGCTGAAATCATACCCTTTCGACTTTTTGACAAAGTATGATATGGAAAGTGTACATGCATATGCTCGTAAGACTTCGAAAATTCTAGCAATACAAAAAAAAAACAATATGATGTAGTTACTTTCAAATGCGCTAATAGAACTAACCAATTTATATATTCATTTCGGTTTTACTGACTTTTTTTCCATCACTTATTGGTCTCTCTAAAACTACTTAAAAAATTATCAAACGCTCAACAACACAACGTATTGCAATTTGTATTTGTAAGAATGAAAAATAAGGTTACCTTCAAATAAAATATTCTTCTTACCTATAATCCTGCCAAGGAAGTCCAAAAAATTTGTATTACTTCTTCATTTTTCGCACAACGAGTTTTCTAAAACCAAAAATACCAATTGGCATTAGAAAACGAGACCACCACCATCGAAAATAAACAGGAGGCGAAAGGAAGAATGAAAAACACGAATGAAGAATATAAAGAAACACAAAAAAAAAGTAAGGAGCAAAATTTACAAGAAGTACTTTGATTCTAAACAAGGCTAAGGCCAAGGGTTCCTTTTTCCATTCCCTCCATTGCCCTTCAGTACAGCACAACAAGGATAAGGATAACGATGTTGATGATGATGATGGTATTCTGCCGTTGGTGTATTCTGCGGGTAGAGGTGAGAGGTTTTGGTCGTCTTTTCTTCCTTCTTCTAAGACCGACAAATTTCGGGTGTATGATGGCGTGTAAAACAAATGGCAGCAGCTCCTTTGCGTTTTTTTTTTCTTCCTTCAATTTAAACACACGAATTCAACTCAGCAAAATAGTACTCCAAGTGAAATTTCGATAAAATTAAAGTGTAGTAGTGAGCTCAACTACTATCAAAGTCACTGTGAGGGGAAATTGCCAAAAAATTGTCTGTGCTTAGAAACCACAGTTCTTCTTCTTCTTGTAGGTACTTGTTTTAACATTTTTCTATTCGCGCCTCTTTGCCTCTTCACTCTTCTCTTTATAGTTTTACACTTGGGCATGGGCACTCTACTTGGCAATATTTGTATGGTGGTTAAATGTGTCGAAGATGGAGAGCTCTACTAGCTTAAGGTCTTGCTGCCTTGTGTGTTTTTCTTCTTTCTTTATTGGTTTTTTTTTGTTTGTCACACAAATACTTTGGCATAAATTCGGATAGTAGTGACGATATACGTATACACACCCGGAGATCCCAAAAATTTTACACATTGTCAAAAAATACTTCGTGTGAAGAGATGGAGAAGAACAGAAAAAATACAACCAATATTTTCGTTTAGTTTGGTAGCCCAATGAGTTTTGTATTTGAGCGCTCTCGTTTAGTGTCAAAAAACGTTCCTAACAGAGAGCAGCGTACGAAACGCAGTTCCGTGTGCCTCTTTTTTTCTCATTTCTAAAAAAAAAAATCACATTTCCCCCGTTCTCCGGCTAATCGTTTTTTTGTAAATTTTGTTTTATTTTTTTTTGTTTTACAAAAAAAGATAATAAATTATATTGTTTCGGGTTTCGTGATTTGTTATTGTTTAAAAAAATAAAAAAAAAAAAAATATCAAAAACGAAAAACAAATTAGAAAAATTGGAAAATAAAATATAAAAGTAGGTTTTTTTTCTCAAGTCGGGATTATTAGATAAAAAGGTGGATTAAATTGAAATAATAAAAAAATCACCAACTTATACAAATAATGTTAAAAATTCCATTTTATTTTAAATCAAAAATATTCAGCAAACCCAAATTTTTCTCCGCGTTTTCTTCA
This sequence comes from Meliscaeva auricollis, assembly GCA_948107695.1. NCBI lineage: Eukaryota > Metazoa > Arthropoda > Insecta > Diptera > Syrphidae > Meliscaeva > Meliscaeva auricollis. Next base: position 56,761,109 of record OX403617.1, read on the forward strand.
TTGAAAGTTGATGGGCCAAGTAAAAGTGAGAGTGTGTTTGAATAAAATACCTACATCGTCGTCGTAACAGAAAAGTGTAGGGGAATGCGGTATATTCTCATATACAAAAATTTAAAAAAAATAGAGAAAGGAATAGTACCCACTTCGTTGTCGTTGTCGTCTCCCACATACTACAAATTTCTTTCGTCATGACCGTCAATCTATGAACAGAGTCACAAAATTGAGATAAGTGATGGTGTCACAAAGACCGAAGTCGAACTCAAAATAAGGATTAAAAAAAAGTAAAAAAATCGATCAATGGAAGACCCTCTTTGGTGGCTATTCCCGAAGATACATTTTTTAGCAGCTCCTACTTCAACTGTCAGCTGAGTTTTTGCCATCATCATCATTATAAAATTACGACCTCTCATCACTGACCGATATCACAGTTACTGTGAGTGTTGTCATTTCTAATCAAATGGGATTTGCCTTTTTTTGACACATCGCACCGGGTTACCACCAAGTGATATTTATATTATTATTTTTTTTCTATAAACAATTGATTCTCTTTAATTTGTTCAGTGTAAAAGCTAAAACAAATTTTACTGAAAAAGAAAAAGACCAATTTTATAAATAAATTTTAAGAGGAAATCTCATTATGGCGCCGACTCTCCCTCTCTTTAATACATAACTGGCGCCCAACAGAGAAACACAAAAAAAAAATAACAATAGAACGTGACTTTATTTTTATTGTTCCTCCCACTTTTTTATGTCTCGAAATTATTTGTCGTCTCCCTTGTGTATGCGTAACTTTATGATTTAATTTTTGTTTTGTATACACTTGTGGATAAATTTAAATAAAAACAACAATTAAAACATTTTTTTTTTAAATTCTTTTATCAAACGCGTCTTTGTATTTAGATTAAATAAAACTTAAATTTAGGTTAAAATATTTCAATAACAAAATATTTTTTCTTTTATTTTTTTTCATTTTAGATTTTCCTTTTTCGAAATTTACGTGTAAAAAAATAAAAAACAAAAAAAAAACATGAACAGCAAATTGATAGCTCCCTTGTAAATAAAAGTTATTAAAATTAAAGGAAAATAATTTATTAAAAACAAACCTCTAAATAATAAAAAAAAATTGTTGTGTATAAAAAAAAGAAGAAGTCATAGAAATAAGTGCTTCACTCAAGAGTTGTTTACTATTTTTGTTTTTTTTTTTTTTTATCAAAAAAAGAACCTTGTTTTCTATATAATTAATTATTTGCAAAGTTTTAAAAACAAGTGCGATCAAATCAAACGTTTTTTTGTTTTGATATTATTTTTAACTTTTTGAAAAGTAAATCTGCAAGTAAAAATATACAAAAAAAAAAACACAAAATGACATCCGAATTAGACCAATTTGCGGATTTGGAATTATCCAAAGAGGATCGTGAACAAATTTTCGATCCACCCTTAGATCGACAGCAGATGGAAGGTGCTGGCGCCATAAGGTATCTACAAAATAATATCATTTATTTTTTTTATAAAAATTTCATTTATTCAATTTTTTTATGAAAATATAATATTATGTATATTTGTGCATGAATTTGTCTATAGTTTGAAAACAAATAAAGTTTTCGTCGCTTATCTAATTAAAATCTGTCAAAGCTTAAGTAAAAGGGAAATGGGTTAGTTTTTGCAAAGCTTAAAGTAAAGAAAGTATAAGAAGTCTGAGTATAATAATATAATAAGATATTTTATCGATCCATACCAACAATAAATGTGTCGTGAATTTCTAAAGAAATACATTTTACATTGGGAATGTAAGGGTTTCTTATTCTCAATACGTCGAAAACGATGCGATATATCGACAAATTCTTATTTTATAACTTAAAAATAGGTCTAGTGCATCTCAAATACCCCAGGAGTTGAGGTATTGAAATCCTGCTGCGGGTCTTATGCGGGCTTTACACGACACAATATTATTGCTCAATACTCAGTATTGTCCAATAATATTAACTGCGTAAGGGTTGTATTGCAATATATTGATTGATATTAAAAGAGTTTAATATTTTCTGAATTTTTAATCAATATTTTTCGTTTCCACAACGATGCAGATATAGAATAAGCAAAGAGACATTGACATATTGCGCAGTAATATTGAGCAGGGGATGGACGACACGTTTTCGAATAATATTTTTTTACAAAATTGTTGCGCAATAACATTGTGTGGTGTTAGGCGGGCATTACATCACAAAAAATTATAGCGCAATACTGAGTATTGTGCAATAATATTGACCATGTAAGGGTTGTATTGCACAATTGTTTATATTTTTCATTTCCACAACGAGGCTGATCAAAAATAAGCAAAAACATGAAAATATTGTGCAACACAGGCCTTACACGGTCAATATTATTGCACAATAGTGAGTATTGCGCAATAATATTGTGTCGTATAGAGCCGACATAAGACTTTTTAATACGCAATATTTTTGGACAAAATTATTGCGCAGTAATATTGTGTCGTGTAAGGCCTGCATTAGGAATAAGCTTTGTTCCAGCACTCATGTTTTAAAACGTCAAACTATCAGCAAACTGTCAAGAACATGGACAGACAATTTTTTTCTGACAAAAATCAGATAGTTGCTGGTATATATTTTAAAAAGCTGTTGGTATACACAAATCTTAACCATTTCATAGATTTAATAAACTAATGAGTTAATATCTTTGAATAAGACGTTTAACTTTAAGTGCCGGTGCACACTTGCGTCATTTTGCGGCAACGTAGCGGTCTCGCAGAAACCTGCGAGTGTTTTTGCCCGCAAGAATGACGCGTGGCGCCGCAGCGTCACCGCAAGTGTGTGTGCACCGCTCAATTTATTCATGAGTACTGTATGACGCAAAAGCGTCACCGCGCGTCAAAATGACGTAAGTTTGCACCGGCGCTAATACCCGATGCACACTTGCGTTATTTTAATGAGCGTTGTCTCATGACAATCACGTTTGTTTCTTTCTTTACCCAGAAATAGTTCCTGCGTCATCGCACTTCGCATATTATCTTAATATGTAAGATACAAGTGCTGTGCTTTTGCCGCGTCAGCAGCAACGTGCGTTAATAACTTGTAAGTATTCATCAGATCTTTAAAAGAGCAATGGTCCGATGCACACCTTCGATTTCTTAACGCTAGATGTCACTGCGGCAGTATGTTTGCGTCCTACAGTTCTCAGATTAAATGCACATGTTTGTGACGCTGCTGCTAGAGTAAAGAAAGGATTAAACGTGGTTCTGCTTTGGAATCGTACGATAAAATCACACAAGTATGCATCGGGCTTAATAAAATGACCTACTTAACTGCTTGAACAAAAAGGCATGAAGCTGAAACTCAACAAAAACCTGAAGTTAAAGATGTCATTTTAACGAACTTATTAATTTGCTGTGTAATGTTGACTGGAATCAAATGCTCTCAAATCGAAATATTGATCATATGTGTTTTGAATTTTATAGCTTTTTATTTACTTGTTTTTACGAAACTACACCATTACGAAAGTCTTGCTTTTATTCTAAAATTCCACCATGGTTTGACACTAATTTGAAAAACTTGAAAAATAAAAGAAATAAGGCTTGGCTAAAGTTTAGTAAAACCAGAGCGGATGTTGATTTCAGAATTTACTCCGAACTTAAATGTATGTTTGCTGACTACTTCAACACCCTTTATTCAGACTATATTTATAAAATTGAGGAAGAGTTAAAACAGAGCCCAAAAAACTTTTGGAACTTCGTGAAAAGCAAAAGAAATTCTGACGACTACCCTAACTCTATGTCATATAACAACACATCAAGTCATGACTCAAAATTGATTTCGAACATGTTTGCTAGTTTCTTCAAAGATGCTTTTGATGTTCCTTCTTCTTGTCAAACTACCCCTCCATTCTTTCCTTCCCAAAATTTCCCACACCTTAGCTCACTTAATTTTACCATATGTGAAGAATTAATTATTCGAAATGTCTCAGAACTTGACGACTGTTTTAGCCCTGGCCCTGATGGTGTACCATCATGTGTGTTAAAAAAATGCGTATCGTATTTATCCTATCCTCTTTATGTTTTATTCAACGAATCTCTGAGGTGCTCAATCTTTCCAGTACTATGGAAAAATGCTTTTATAAGTCCAATTCACAAAAAAGGGTCAAAGAACGAAATCACGAATTACAGACCCATTGCCAAACTTTCTGTTATTCCTAAACTATTTGAGTCCATTATCTGTAGCATGTTATCTTTTAACTGCAAGTCAATTATTTGCGACAATCAACATGGCTTCGTCCAAAATAAGTCAACTATTACTAATCTGCTCCATTTTACTTCTTTTTGCCTTGATTCCTTTGAAAACCGGAAGCAAGTAGACTGTGTGTTCACAGAATTTAGTAAAGCCTTCGACAAATTATGCCACAAGACTTTAGTCCACAAACTAAAGGCCTTAGGATTTAATGACAAATTTTTACTGTGGATTTCGTCATATTTAAGGAATAGAAGTTATACTGTTACTTTCAGAAATGAGCAATCGGACCAATTTCATGTCAACTCTGGTGTTCCACAAGGTAGCCATTTAGGTCCCCTTTTATTTATTTTGTACATAAATGACATAACATCCATTATAAAAAACTCGTCTGTTTTAATTTACGCTGATGACATTAAAATTTTCAAAATTATAAACTCAATTAATGACTGCTCACAGCTTCAGGAAGATCTACATAGATTTAGGGAATGGTGCAATATAAACCGACTTTATTTGAATATAGACAAATGTAAAACTATGTGTTTTTCACGCAAAAAAACAATTATAACTTATAATTATATTTTAGATTCTTCTTCTCTCTGTAAACTTTCCGAGTTCTCTGATTTAGGAGTTATTCTTGACACTAAGTTGACGTTTACTGACCATTATAACTTTATAGTAAAAAAAGCTAATAAGATTCTTGGTTTTATAAAACGATTTTCTCGTGATTTCTGTGATCCCTATGTCCTCAAGCTTCTTTATATTTCTTTTGTTAGACCTGTACTTGAATACGGCTGCGTAATATGGGCTCCTTACTATTCTGTTCATATAAATAGACTTGAAGGTATACAGAGGAGGTTTTTGCGTTTTTGCCTTCGTTTCCTTCCATGGTCCCAAAGATCCATACACCCACCCTATTCTCACAGACTCTTACTTATAAATCTCCCTTCACTTTTACAACATAGAAAATATATTCAGCTTTGTTTTATTGTCAAATTAATAAATGGTTCAATAATATGTCCATCAACTCTGTGTCGTCTAAATTTCAGCTATAGTCAAACTAGCATAAGAAGACAATTGCCTTTATGTCCGATTTTCAGCAGAACAAACTATGGTGTGAATAGCCCATTAAATCAATTGATTTCAGTTTTCAATAAATATTACTTTTTGATCTCATCTGTAAACGACAATGTCAAAAGCAAAACATTTAAAGAAAACTTTTTTAACATATTATAGTTATTATTTATTTTTTAGGTAAACATTTTATTATTAAAATTGTATGTACATAAATAGTTTTTAAATTCTAACGTTAGGCTATTAACGGATTAAATAAATAAATAAATAAATAAATAAATAAAATAAAAAAGCCTGCGGTAATCCCGCTGAAGACCATTCATAAAGAGAGAAAGAAGATAATTGCTTTTAACATACCCCTACAATGTTGAAGTTGACTCAGCTTGGGTTCTTGCTCTTGGCTCTTCGGAATCGCATTCGGTATGATGCCATAAATAAAGATCTTATAAAAACAAAAAAAAAAAACAAATACCATAGATCGAAAACTTATTGCTTTCTAAGTATTTCAATTATTTCACCTGTTGTATTACATGTACCGTCAATTCACTTATTCGATCGCTCAGTTTTATTAGTCCTTATTTTTATTTTTATGATGTCCCTGTCATCCTTATAGTCTGTTTCGACTGAAGACTAAAATGAGATAATAAGTAAATAGATAAGAAAATCTCATAATGTTTTTTAATTACAAATTATCTCATTTCGTTTGACATCTAATTTGCTGTTTTCTATATCTGACTCTTCTTTCTTACAAACCTATTTGTATCTGCGAAGCAGTTTGTTTCTCCTTCTCCTATTCACAACAAATTTGTGACCAATTCACAATACAGAAATAGGTGTGTGTCATGGATAAAATCAGAGATAATTTCGTGCAAATGAGGATTTGAATTTTGTATGGGAAATTATCTCATTTAATTTGAAAGCTCAATTGGCAATTTTGATCAAATCATCTCTTTTGCCCTAATCGATACAGGCTATAACGCAATTGTCATAGCAGAATATGTTAATTTTGCAAATTTTTGAGTTTCTTTCTTTCTTATGTTCAATATCAATATCAATTTTGTTGATAGATGTTGAGATTTTAGAACTATCGTCAATAGTTTTATTGATAAATTTGATAATATGATTGTCACAAAATGTTGTAGTTATTAAATTTCTATTCAATTGAAAATTCTTTGTATACCGAGTAAATTTTCCGAAAAAATATTAGCTTAAATTACTTTCTTGTTTCTAATTTTGTATACTTTATTTTAATAAACACGTAAATACCTTACTGAAACAAACATTAAAATAAAAAAAAATAATAAAACAAACTAGTAAAATTCAACCTCGAGGACTGAAAGATAAATCAATTATCCTTTCACAATCGTTACAAAACACCAAAATTTGTATCAATTGATATTTGATAACTGTAATAGTGACATAAAGTATAAGGTATCTACAAAATGTAGCAATCTCAATAATTACTATTAACTTGAGGTTTCTTGTCCCTTTCTCTATATGCATCGCAGCTATAGCAGTAAAAACAAATTTTCATTCATATAAATTGCAAATAAAAACTTGTCTGAATATAGCTAATGTCCAATTTTCGAAGTTCTTACATCCATAGAACTCTCAGAGATTAGCTTTATGAAACGAAAATATCACAACACGCCCGAAAACGATTTTAATAATATTTTATTAAATTTATTGAACTCAAAATTAAAGTAAACTAGGTATTTAAAACCTCTAGTCACTGCCACAAAAATCGTTTTAAGTTTTTAACAACTCAATCATAGCTATGTTTAAAAAAAGAACTTATTCTTGTACGAATCTTTTGAACCTTAATTTGTAGGTTATAGGACTCCCAGGAGCCTGGAAATAAGAATAATTCTTTTCAATTTATTTGAATAAAGTTTAATTTATCACAAATTCTTTAGTTATTGTATAAAAAGTTAAATTTTAAATATTATAAAAAGACCGTAGTGTTGAATCAATTTTAATATTTATCTATTGTGCTTAATTACAGTTGTAGGAGAACTGTATAACAGGCTTGATACTGATTTTGTCAAAACATTAACATTATATCTACAACATTTTTTTCAGAAAATGTAAAAATAATATGACACAAATCTCCTTCTTTCATTATTTTTATTGCATTTGCAAACTTGTGTACATAATTGTTAAAAACAGACATAATTTTTGTTTTAGTATAATATGAAACATTTACGATAGAACTAAACTCTTTGAGGCTTATTTGTAAACGAAAAAAAATTGAATAATTACTAAAGACGCTGAACTTCTATTATCTATTTTGTAGAACTCAAACTCGTATATCAAAAAATTCTTAAACTGACAAAAAAATCTGTGATAAACATTTCAGCTTTCCCCTATATATTGCTTGTTTTTTGGATAAGGCTAGACATTTATTCTTGTACTTTTCTTTTCAAGTAATGACTATTGTTCTAAAAATATGGAAGTACATGTATTTCTATTTTTTAAGCTTATTTAAATTATTTAATGGATATTTACAGCTTGCAAATGTTAAAAAATATTACAAAATCAGTGTATTATACAAAAATCGGTACAGTGCAATAACCCCTCCCTGGAATATCTACAAAAATAAAAAGGAAATAACCTCCACGTACGTTTGTTGTCCTTTTTTACAGTAGCAATAAATGCTACAACAAAAGAGGATTAAGATCTCCAGTTGTAATAGCAACTAAGAAATTATATGCCAGCTCATAATTGAATATGATTCATTTTGACATTTTCTTGTAAACTGAACCTTTTAATAAAAGATTAATAGAACGGAAGTCTCAAGATATCTAGTGCCACCTCGCGTAATGGTATAAGTTCAATGGACAAACCATTCCTGCTCTTTTTGCAGAGTTTTTTTTTTAATACATTAAAGTAACACAAAATAAAATTTTCAAGTATAAGATCTTCAGGATCAAGGCATAACCCAGAGCATAATTGTAAACTAGAACGAATCTGGCCTTCAAACATACACAATAAAACAATGACGTATATTACCTATCAGGCTCTTAAAATTGGTATTAGGACGCCTTAAGTTATTGATCAAAATTCTTAAGACCAAAATTCTTAAGACCAAAATTCTTAAGACCTTCCTCCACTTATGATTGATATTAATATTGGCTGTCATCTTGAAAAAAACCGCTGCCATTTTTGATATTTGTTGTGACACATTTCCCTTAGAGAATTCATATTAAATTAATAAACTGAACCCAAAGACACCAAAATCTAGTTGATATGGTGTCACCAAGCTTTTTTATTGAAAACCCGTTTTAAAAGTATTGTAATTGTGATTAAACATGGCATGAACATTTTATTTGCCACTAGAATCTAGTATCAAAAGAGTTCCAATAAATTTAACACTGTACGCATTATTTAACAAATGTATTCAAAGATATACCCAGTACCTGGATACGTGCTTGCAATGGAAATGAGCTACCCTTATATTTTTTTAACATAGTGCGAGAAATTAGGAAAGTTAAAGAGGATTTAGATGGAAAAACCGTAAACATTAATTTTATATGCTTTGAGGTTGTAATGAGTGGGAAACGTCGAGCTTGCTCAAGTATTCCACATGCGTGTGGTACGGCTAAAGAACGATTCTCTATATTTAACCGTGCGTCGTGGCACTAGGGTGAACTGCTGTGCATTCCTGGCTTAACGAGTGTTTTGTGGAAATTGTTTTATTTTGGATCGGATCCAGTTGATATTGGGATGTTTGGAAAGCTCCTGACCAAATGTGGGAGTTGTACTCGATTTTTGGGCGGATGTATGATTTGCCAATTGAAGCCAGATCTTAGTTCGTGAATATGACGTTATTCCACGATTGCGTTCTTCGTCCAAGAAATTTGCGATTGGCAAGAGTTATCCCCAACTTGAAAAAAGTACCTTTAGCTATACCCAGACAAACATATTGACTCTGACCGAGTCTACAACAGGGATCAACAATCATCTCTGTCTTATAAATAAATCAACTTGTTTCGCTTTGCACGTACTTTTTAGTTAACGCAGCTTTTAGGAACCCACAATGCTTTCTCCAACAGGCCTTAGCCCCTTTGCTAGATTTTTATTACAAAATAATTGAAAAATACTTAGCGGCTACCCTTTTTCAATCATATATATGTAAGAAACATCAAGTTTTGAACACTCTTACATATACATAAAACATAACTGTTTATTTCAAACAAAAAGAAACCAAATCAAGAAATAACCTTAATAAAATGAGCTAATTTTCCAAAGAAAAAATTATTAGGCATGCAGCTATAGCTAGAAATTTATATGTAGTTCACCTTCCGCTCCTCAAATCTCAAGTATATCATTCAGTAGATTCACTAGCGATTATCTTCTTTTGCCTTGAACTATTATAACTCACCCCTTCATATCGCTCTCGATACATGTAACTTGTTGTTATTATTGCTATGCATATAAATTGTATCTTTGTTATTATTAGTACCCAATTGTCCACCTAGGCAAAAGATGGAACTTCATTCACTAGATTCGTTCTTTTTTTTTTGCTTTCATTTTTTGACATAACATTTATACACTTTGACAAGGGTTGGAATATGATATCTCTTTAGCAAAATATTTGGTTAAGGGCTGTTAGCTAAAAGAAGAAGGTCGTAGGAGCTTATACTACTGAAAATACAAATATTCCAGAGATTCAAGACGAAGAGGTTGGCAAAGGCAATAATAGCTATGCTGGAGATTATGATCTAACTAGTTCTGAATGTTCATGCTGTTTTCCTTCTATATCACCCTTTTTCCTCAATTTGTGCGTGCTGATGCTGATCATTTTATACAAGATCACCCCCCTCTGCATAAGTATTCTTCTTCTTGTTCTTCTTCTTCTTCTTGTCAACAAGGATCATTCCGTGAAATTCTAAAGCAATTCGTACACGAAAATATCACTCGGTTGCGTATGTTTATTGTTACGTGTGTTCAAATACACATGATGTTTTGCTACATTTTCATCAAACTATTGGTACAACATACATAGATCTAATGTCTTTACAATCCCTTCCTACAAAAACTGCTTGATTGTTGTTAAAACAAGTAGGTCGAAGAGTGCATTCATTCAAAACATAAAGAAATGGGAAAACATTTATGATATCTATTTCCCATCGATTATGTAAATATGCAAATTACTTTGGGCTATCTCCTTTTTTTTTTGTAAAACCCTTGAACAGAGGTAAGTTACTTTGTTGGCGAATCATTTAAATAAGATTTTACTTTTTTTTTTGATCTAGTGAGTGTTTCGGAACGTATTGAAAGTACCGTTATTTTCGGTTTAAAAAAAGATACTTAAAGTCCCTCCAAAAATTGTCCTACAAATTTGAAATAAATCTACCCATCTGTTTAGGCTGAAGCTCCTTATACAGAAAGACTGAACAAAACTGTGAGAAAACGTTTAATTTTGTTAATATTTATTTTTAGTTTAAAAAACCTAAAATCTACGCGAAAAAACTTTAAAAAAATCGTTTGAACGCCTAACATCGCAATTACCGTTTCGAGTTCCACACTAATTTTTTTTTGTGGGTAAGATGGTCGACATAAGCTAAACGTTGTCCCATATCCCAGCATTGCTTTTTTTCAATAAATAAATATTTAATTCAATATTTCGAAATTTAAAGTTTGAAAAGTATTTCCCTCCCTTTCTTTTTTTTAACTTTTTTTCACCTCAAGGCCATCCATACCTACACTCTCCGCATTTTATGTGAATTAACATGCAGAAGAAAACAAATTTAAAATTATGGCAACCCTATGATGTGCCTATTTTGTGTACTATAATGCAAGTTAGGGATTCATAAAAAAATCGAACTCGAGATAACAATGGACATGTCGTTACGATGATAGAGAATGCCAAAAAACTGGGTCTCGCAATTGTGCCTGTCTTATTGTGTACACCTCGAGCTGCAGCCTAAACCGCTAAAGCGATTCAATCTTCAAATTTGGTGGTTAAGGATGTTTGGTGATTCCCTAGAGGGAAAATTTAATTTTTTTTCGGACAAAAACTTACGGTACCTGCATATTAAGATTGAGGAAAAGTTAACATTTTTTTCGAAAACGGCTCTAACTATTTTGAATAAAATTTTGGTGACTACTTTTGATAGTAGGGTCATCTGACTTCTGAAATGAAAGAAATGTTTGTAAGATTTTTACTAATTCTTCTAAATTCTTCATGCATAGAACCGTTCTTCATTTTTTACTTTCACTTTAACGACTTAACCAATTTTAATGAATTATTTTTATACAGAAGCTTCTTAACAAAATTAAAATCATTTTATATCAAAATTTAAAAAAAAATAATTTTAAAATTTTTAAAAAATCTTTCAATTTTTTTTTTTTGAACGATCAATTTTTCGAAAACGGGTCACTGTGTTTTTTTTGTAATGGTTTTGGATTTGCTTAAATATTTTCTTAAAAAGTCATTTTTAAGAAAAGCTTAAGCTTTGGTAATAATTTTTATACATAAAAAATGATTTTTTTTTTCAAGCGGCTCTAATGATTTTCAAATTTTTTTTCTAAAATTTTTTATTTCTTAATAAAATCAAGTGGCATACTAAGTTTTGAGATCAAAACAATTTAAGAAGTTGTGTTTGTTATTTTGGTAGTGAATTTTATTTTTTTACATTTCTTATAAAATTATTTATTTCTTAAAACTTTATATAAAAAGCAAAGTATGTCGTCGACACATACTTTGACCCTAAGACCAAGTACTCGTTTTATATAACTAACTTACCGGTCACTGATTTTAATAAGTGTTGTCGTTATCCGTATCCGCTCGGCAGTACTAGTTTCAATAATAGCATGCAATATTTGAGGCAATATCTAAGCGAGGAAGGTATTTAGGCGAAAAGTACTCATAAAATTAGTTTTATTGGAGAAATCTTCAAAATCATAGTTCTCAACAAATAGAGGTAGGCATTTAAGCGAGTAATGCGAGAGGTGCTTATTCGGGTTTTACTGTACTTAAGTATCATAATTTTTTCTCACGATATTTAAATATTTTACTTTTTTTTTAAATTTAGGTATTGTAGTAAAAAAATTTAATTGAATATTTATTGGAACTCCTTTCTACGTATTTTGACGTTATTAGAAATAAAATAAAATTCATCTGGATTCAAAATCTGCCTTTGTTTTGGAGCTTTGATGATAGAAAAACAGATCTCGAACGTACGATCACACACCTACATTGAAATTGTACTTAAAACAAAGCGAAATGCTAAATTTAGTATTAGAGCCACGTTTTAAAAACTTACTAAAAAAATACGGGGTTAAACATTGCAACTAGATTTGTTCTGATTTGCATGTAAAATATTAAAACTAAGCTCTTTCATTTTCCTTGAAACTGGAGACCGTAATGTTGAAGATTTTTTTTTTGAAGGATATTATTATTTATTTAATAGCTCTCTAAAAAAGAGATACAAAGGTTTGTTTAAAATACTACATTATGCACATTGACCAGAAAAAAATCAGCGGCTATTTTGATCTAAGTAGGTACTAGGTACTTACTTCTATGTGAAGGAAGATATCATCATGTTTCATGTCATTTTTATACCAGAAAGAACTTTATATTTTGAAAATTGAAACGGTTTTAATTAAGATTTCTTAATTGATTTAGGTACATAATTATTTCTAGGTCTGACAATTCAAACTCCAAAGAGTTGTTTTCCGATCCTTAAAAGTCTTTGCTAGTTGTATCGTCCGTCAGTTCGGTATAGAAAAAAGGATTAGTCAAAAGCAAAATCTGTAAGATATTCAGCTTAACTCCTTAAATTGGAAACACATAGCATTCATGAATGAACTCAGACACGTTTATTGTAACGTTTTCTTTTTCTTTCTTGTAGCATCATCAATAAAAATCAATAAATAAAAAACATTCGATTTCTTTCCATGAGAAACTTCATCGATAAAAAATGAAATAAAATAACTAAAATCAAAAAAAAAGAAAAAAACACACGAATTAACATCCAGAGAACGCCGAAAAAGAAAACGACACAGCAAAAGCAAATCAAAGTAAAGGAATTTATAAAAAAAAAAAAACATAAGAACACCTCAAAACACATTATCAAGGTTCCAAGTCCCGTTTTGTAAAATTCTTGGAAATCTCCACGGGATAAAACAAAAATTAAAAAAAAAGGAACCTAAGTTAATCCCATAAAAGAAGAGGTGTTTGCACAAACAGCAGTCAACCAGGCAAGAGCATACAAAAAAAATGCATATTCCTTTTTTTTCGGGTCGCCACTGCGTCGCCAGGTATTTTCTAAGCAAAACGCTTCCACAATCCATCCATACATGCACACACACTTATTATAAAACTTGTATTTTAAAACCTACACATTCATAAAAGGCGCTTCCCATACCAAAAGGAACTCATAGGTACGAGAAGAAGAGATTTTCGATTTTTTTTTTGTCGAAACATTTAATGTGTCCCACGTCCTATATAATTTCTAAACTCTTCTACATTATTTAACCTACTACCTGCTTAAATGCATCACCAGCTTAATATTGAAGTAGATGAGGAAAAAATTGGGGAAAACCCACGTCAGGCATCAATTTCATATGAAAAAAAATTCAAATTTCCGATGATAGAACCTTTTGTACATACATTGTATGTACAGTAGAGGCTCGATATAATGAACAACAAAAAAATAATAAGGAACAAAATAATAATTTCCAATCTTGATATACTTCAATTTCAATTTATAGGATAGTTATAAAATTTTAAGGCTTGGCCTCTTCATACGAACTTCTCTATATAGATCTTTTAAATCTATAAATCTAGGCTAGCAGTTTAAGTTTAAAAGTTATGAGGAATTAAAAAACTTCAGTAAGTAATACTTACTTAGGTCTTCAGACCGTTGTGATCATCTTAAAGGGCATAGGGCCTCCACTGCTTGTCTTTTCGAAGCGTATGACCAATCCACTGCCACTTACGTCTGCTTATAGTACCTACTGTCTATTGATTCTTGACCCGTTCTCCTACACAAAGTTCTTCATTAGAAATACGATTGAGCCAGAAAATCTTTAGCTTCACAATATAGGTGTCAATACTAAACATTGGACACTGTCTTATAAGTACCTAAATATATACAGAGGTCTTCTCAAATGATTTCTGGAGAAGCTGCATGGACGAGGAGGAAGAAGAAACCATCCCACGCCTTCTCTTTTCATGCCGCGTTTTTCCCAAAGACGTAAAATATACTTAGAAAATCTTGCTACGTCAGGAATTCCAATTGGTACTTGGGTACCCTTAAGCCTAACTTCGGACGTACCGCCACGTATTGAGATTCTTTCTTATCCAAACAACATGAATGCGAAGTCAATTTTTCCTTTCGATTTCAATTCCAAACATGTAAGAAAAAAATGTATACATTGTTATTATTATTAAATTGGTTTTTGATTATATGATGTGCATGCTCTTTTCTTTAATTTAACTGACTCCATAAAATTCTGCCATAAAGGACTCATTGGCATATTGAAAATTCATGTACCATCCTCCCCCTTTCGAAATATGTTCCTGGCTACTACCTCTTTTATTAAAAATAACTGAACGCTGCGCATAACTAAAACTCAATGTGTCTGTTTTATAGGAGTTCTACTGTAGTTGCTTTCAAAAATACACAAAGTAAAAATTTAAGGTCGAATTTTAGGTCCATTACCTCATCTGCACACTGGTACATTCTTGAATTAGAGAACACTCAAATTCAAAATTCAAAAGTTTGGTAAGCTTTCCACTGGTCGGTGAAAGAAGAGTAAAAGCAAGGGCTAACCATACAAATACAATAAATTAAAATTAAATTTTTAATATTTTTTTATTTTTTTAATTATAAGTTAACATTATATAGACTATCAACAAAAGGACCTCTTTACCGTTTACCAAATTTGTTTAAAAATGTGTACAATAATGTATAAGTATTTGTTTTAACCTTTTAAACTATTTTTTAAAAGACTTTCGCGCAGTTGAAGAATTTTAAGCCTGCGCTCCATACAATCGGCCCCAGTGTGCGCCAACACGTCTCAAACTTCTCTGCGAATTTGTTTTTTTTTTTCTTCAATTGCTCAAATCTTTAAGCTCTTATTTAACCCTCTTATAGCTTCACATTTATTATTCTATTCTTTGCTCAGGTTGAATGTGTGTGTAGTTTTTTAGAGGTAGGTTAGGTACCTAACCTTCGTTTTAACACCAATTTCAAGCCGGAACGGCTAAATACAAAAAAAAAATTATACCTATTCGTTGTTAAAAGAAAAAAAAAAAGAAATTGAGAATGAGAATGCGAACGAAAACGAGGATGAGGATGAGGACACGAGGACGAGGCAACTAAAAAGAATGGGAACCAAGTGGGCTAACATGTTGAAGAAATACAACAATCACTTTGAACATTTGGGCATTATGCCGACACGCATTCTGTAACAAAAGCATTTGAAGTGTATGTGTGTGAGTGTGTTAGGGATCAATCTGTATATGCGCACATCTCTTCTAAGCATATCTCAATGTTCATTCGAAAATGAATTTCCATGATAATCCCAGATTGCCAGATCGCCAGATCCCAGGTAGCCTGCATCATCACCATCATCAGTAGAAATTACCGATTAAGTGTGTTTTTTTCCAGGAAAAAATCCTCACCTCAGTTATTAGTGATGATGTTAAGCGCGGGCGCAACACGCAAATAATTTTCATATACCTACCTAACCTACTAAAGAGAGGGGTGGTGCGCGGCCATTTGGTGATGGTTTGAATTCTTGAAACACAAACATCCTGTATCGTTGATTCCTCTTCTCGTGTCTTAAAACAAGACACATGATTTTTCTAAAAGATTAAAGATCCTGGATAGAATTACACATCATGACAAAAATAGGAATTCGCGCTCGTTTGAAAATTGGGTCGAATTTCGAATCGTTTTTTTTTTAAATATAATTTTTTTTTTCTTCTTTGGATTGTGGATAGGTATTCTTTAACTTATTCTTTTAATGCCGATAAGCTGCTTGTCTTTTTTGCAAATAGTTAATTGGATTATAAATCAAAGTGATTTGGATGCTTGAGTCTCTTTGCTGTTATTTGCCGGAAATATTAAAGATATGTTTTATCTTTTTAGTTTTTTTCATATACTCAATAGGTATGAGTACTTATCGAAAATATCGACCAATAACCCAGATGAATTAATTAGGGTTGTGGTTATAAGAATGCATTACACTTTGTTGGTCAAGATTTACAAGACTTACCTACGTTCTAAATGAACAAATTGAACAATTATGGTCGATTTCACGAACATGTAAATTTTAAAATGACGTTTTTTGTATGGAACAAACGGCAGTTTCAGGTTCAAAAGCCTGTTAAATTTTTAAAAGGGCTTGGTGAAACAGCCGGTTAAACTTTTTATATATAATGTGGATTCATGTGAACTGGTAAACCTTTGGTAAACGATGGGTAAAGTGTTAAATCTGTATAATGAACTGTCATTTCCATACAAATTTTGACACATTTACCAAGTTTAATTTGCATGAATACCACCTACTGTCTTTACTGATATGCCTACATTTTGCGGTATGCATGTATGGAAGCGGGTATGCTTTGGAACTTTTTGATCAACAAAGTTTGAACTATGAAACCGGATTAAAAGATAAAGATGATAATTATGTATCTTCCGTTTTGTTCAAAAATATATTTACGAAGGACACATGATGAGATGGTGTGAGTGTTGGGGCCTAGGACTGCTTAGCAAAATAAACAAGAATGCCCTCTTGCGGAATAGGAGAAGACCTGCTGCACTATTGATTAAGAATGCGTCTCAGAATGTTAAGTAAATTGCAGTGACTATAAAGAAACATCAGGCCATAGATAATCCAACACCTCTACCAATAATAGATAAACTAACATTGATAATCAGTGCATCAGACCATATTCGGACCAGCTGCAATTCGCAATTCACTAAGTTTTTAAAATATCTGGACTGCTACCAGGCCGAAGAGGAAGAAGAAATAGTTCAAATAATTAAATTTCTGAAAGGAATCAAGTTGGGTGAGGAGCCACAAATTTAATCATTAATTCTGCTTCAAATATAGGTTTTAAAAGAAATCGCTATAACAGTACTTATACCATCTCTGAATAGACTCTCAACATTAAGTAGAAAATTGTAGATATTGCCTTGGAAAATGTTCAAAAAATTGTATTTTGGGGAAGACAAAAATCAGATTTTCTCGAATTGGAAGGCATGTTGAACTCAAAATTTTTTCAAATCAATTATTTTGAACTTTGCTGATGCTGCCATCCGTTTTTTTTCAAAGAGGGCTGGAAAAATAATGAAAGAACTTGAAGTGTTCAAAATTTGAAACACGAAAAATTAATGCTTAAACGCCTTTTCTCTAGTAAAGATATTGATATTTTTAGAAATGTTAGAAATTTTATAAGTAGCAGAATTTGTATTAGTCTGTGAAATTTTTGTAACTACACTATCTTACAAAAAATAATCGGCCCAACCTGTACACATTACACTTCGAATGGTAACATAATTATCCTAACTTAAATGTCACTCTTTCTGCAATAAAAAGCAGTGCAAATCGCTCATCCTATCTCCATTACATTCTTTTGTGTTTATCGTATAGATTTATAGATACATTTTACATTCATCTGGAAACATTAAGACCATTCACTGTTCAAGCAACGTGGAGCTAAGGCAATATGAAGCCGTGCTTGGGAATGAGCAGGACTGTATTTAAGACCTTTGTCAGACATGTCTGCATGTACATACCTTCTTAGTTTTCCTTCTGTTGTAGTTTCCACTCACTTACTGTGACACTATAGACATTACGTAGTCGTTCTTGCACTATCGTAAATAAAGCTTTTATAACCAACCATCCAACAGTATTAAAAGTGCTTGGTAACTTTTTGAATATTTCAATATGTACACGAATATTGAAGGTTTGCCTAAGGCATTTTTTGAGCTACTGATTACTGCTAGCAATTTACAGTTTGTACCCCAGGCCCCTGCGGTCGAATCGTTTCATACGAAAACGAACGAACGTAAACGTTTTGACGATCGCTTACTCCATTTAATCTACCAAAAAAGACAGAGACATCTATCGCGAATACGCATACGTTCATTCGTTATGCGTATGCGATGATTTAACTAAGAATGCAATGTTTATTATAATAACCCAGTCCATGATTTGTTAAATGTTGGTTCCTTCAATGAAAAAATGTTAGATAAGACAAACAAATCTATGGATTATTGATATATCCGAAATACAACACTTGCTTTTTTCTTTACATTCTAAAATGTCGTATTTCGTATTTCGTTACTTTCTAAGATGTCTAATTTTGAATCCCTGCTTCTATCGCTAATTGTACGTGAAACATAGATATACTATATACAACATTTAAATTTGACGCGAATAGCATCAGGTAAAGTCATTTTAGTTCAAAGAACCTTTATTTACTCATAATTCCAAATTTGACCCGAGTCAAAAACCCTTAATTGCAACATATGCTCAATATTAAGTGTAAAAAAAGTGTGAAGGTGTACACAAAATTATATGTATCTCAAGAAGTCCAACTGCATCGGCTTTTTTTTCGGAAGTTCAATGCCCTAATTCACCGGTCATTTACTTAAATAGTGTCTTTCTGTTTCTTTTTTTTTTTTTGGTCGGCTAAGGTGGTACGCGCGCGCGCGCAACTACCATGGACGGCAGGTTGCAGTATTATTTCAAAATAAGAAGAAAAAAGACCAAACAGCTTGATGATTCCCTTTTTTTTTAATTTTTGGCTGTTGCACATTACCTCCAAAAAATGAACGCACTCGGGACAGGGAAAGTACCATGATGGTTATGCTGCCGCAGACACGTTTCAGTAAGAAAGCGCACGCATGATGTTCTTTCATGTTGCATGGGGAATACATTTTTTTTTTTTTACTTTCTTTTTACCATCACCTTCTGGTGTTTTATAAAAATTATATTGATGATTAGCATTTTTTTGATATTCTTTCCATAGTATTTCTTCAAATTAGAACTTTTTCGGTTTTTTTTGTTTATCATACTTTTTGTCTGCAATTTTAAGAAATACAATCGTATCGGAACTTATGTTGATTTTTTTATTTAAAGTTGCTTAATTGGAAATCGTCAATCTTTAGCATTCTATATCCTACGATTTTTCTGCTCTGGTCACATTCTCAGCAAAATGGTGAAAAGGCTCTTGAGATATTGTGAAATGTGTTCAATTTTCATTTCACGGTAGGTACTTATAGAAAAGGACCAGCGTTTGTGAAGCCATTATTTGCCAAAACCATTTTTGTGCGATTTATTTCCAAAACTATGTATATTAATATTCTCAAACTTTCTTACCATTTCCAGAAATGTTTGGCAAAAAGTGGGCACATTTTTAGAGATTTTTTAGGTTTATAATAAATTTAAATATTGATTTTTACTTAAAAGTTTTCTTTTGATACCTCCATTATTTTGAAAATTAATATTATTCCAATAACATTAAGAAAAATGTGGTAAGTGTAATTTTTTGGTAAGATTATATAAGAAGGTTCTATTCGACATGGCACACAAAGAAAAAAGCTTTCAAAAACATTTTCTTGGCATTTCATGACGTTTCTCGAAATTAACTTTTCCTTTATAATGCGTCAAACTGATGAAAAGCTATTAACTGCATAAGGATTTATGTATATAACAACTATGCAACGTTGCATTAATTCGTATGCATAAAACAATTTTCAACCCCTCAATAGTTATTCGTAAATAAATTAACAAAAAGGAAAACATAAAACCTAATAATTTTTTTTTTAATTTGCGGAAAAGAAAATTTTTGTTTTCGCCAATATGTTAAACTTAAATAAATTTCCACTAAGAACCTACCGCTTTATCACTTACATAACAATATTTCAATGGGACAGTTTATTTATTATTGGCTAATCATGACATGGACATGGGTTGATTTCAAATTTCAGCCATTTTCAATAAAACCGTCAAAAAATTACACTTTTGTTTGGATTTTGGCGATATCACAAATCTGCATTATTAAAAAAAAAAATCAATGAAAAATTGTATTGATTTTTTTTTTAAATAAACATATCCAAAGAAGAATTCCCATCGCTTCATAATTTTAATACAATAAACGTTTTTCTAATATTTAATTATATTTCTTAATAAGAATCCGGAGAAATAGAATACAAAATTTTAACGTGGTTCATTTTTGGGATTACCAATGTTATTTTCTTTTTGAATTTATTGTATTTTATAGCTAGAACACCTTCTTAAAATATTGAGTTGCATTTTTTTCATTTATTAATAATTGTTTTATGGTTTATGCGATCAATTTATTGTTGTTTCAATGTTTCTATTAATAAAATATAATTTTTTTTTAAATCTATGATGTGTACCTATCTGTTACACTGATATTTGATTATTTTGAATTTCGATATTTTACCCAAGAATGATTTCATACAACTTTATCCAAAAATCCAAAAATATGGTGTGTCAAAATTAAAAAAAAGATAACCGTAATATTTGTTGTCTTATTCTGGGGCTTATCTAATGAATTTATTAAATCAAAATGTTGCGCAGTGAAAAAATGTATTTAAAGAATTTAATAGAGAATGTTTGTTCTTACTACTTCCTAGAAACTTATTTTCATGAAACAAAAGTCATTTAATGTGTATACATAAATTTATTGATACAGATGAGATTTGTAAACACCAAAGTTGTATCTTGTATGAAAAAATGACATTTTATTCCTTCAGCGTTATTTTTTGTTCAAAAGGGAGGACACAATCCATTGCTGTTTGTTTCTATTCATTATACGTATTTGTTGCGACGCGTGTGCTTGCTCTCACTAACCAATGTTTTTTTTACTTAAATAATAAATACTCTTAAAGATTCTCTTAAATTGTTGATGCAAAAAAAAAAAATAAAAATATTTTTTTAATGTCACGAATTGTTTTTTTTATGGACATGCGCATTTGTTATAAGTGACATAAATTTATTTCGATCGTTTTGATTGGGAGGAATAATAAGATTGAGCGATCGAAGGAGCCCACCCAATAATAAATTGAATCTCATCTAACAGGGTGTCATTTTTTGGTAACTTCACTTGCTGTGGTTATTACTTTTAATCAATATGATCCATTATTGAGAGTTGTTAGGTTATGACTTTGTCGGTGCTTAACAAAGTTGGAGTTTATTTATTTTATAGACAATTCAAACCTATTTCTACACTATGAACAGTGAAGCTCTTTATGAATAACAATCGAACTTAACCTTTTTAATTACTTTAAATTCCAATTCAGTAAGACTTGGGCTTAATATAGGACAGTGAATAGTGAAAATCTATTTTCGTTTACCTATCCTAAAGGTTGAACAACGTATACTTCAATCGCTGTAAATTGTTCCTTATTCTTTTTTTTTGTTCGCTCAATCGGTTTATTGAAAATATATAATTTTAATTGATATGTAACATAAAAATGGTAAAAGGGGTTTAACTAGTATTTTCATTTAACCCCTGAGGAAATTCCAAACCAGTTGGTTGTTCTTGTTTAAATTCTTCAGAAGCAAAAAAAAGGAAAATAAATGTAAAATAAACACATGAAATTATTTTGCGCTTTTTTTAGAAACGACTTTTCAATACTCGTTAAATCAAATATACCACCATTTTTTGAGGAGTAAGCTCTAAATACATACATGTCACTCATTTGCTACAACAACGTCATATCTCAAAAATTATCAAATTTAAGTTGATGATACTACCAGAAAGCTTAATTTACAACCTTCAAACTGCATCAATTTCATGTCTGGAAATTCAAAATTTTACTCATAAAACATTATTGAAAACACGTTCTTTTAGCATGATAACGATGATGAAGCATTAATTAATTTAGTACTCTAATTTCAATAAAACATAATATGTATTTAAAATTCGATGAAACTTTTGTTGCTTTTGCGTACATCTATATTAATAAAAAGAAACACTTATTTGCTCTTTAACACACTAGTAATTCGGTACAACCCATTTAAAACATGGATATACTTATGTATAATACTTTTTAAAGTATGCGATTAATAAGTGCAAACTCTCGTTGTTTTTTTTAATATGGGGCATAAATAAAGTATAGCGATTGTTCGAGTATTTGATTCAGAATCTCCAAAATAAAACTTTGGTTCATTTATTGATTTCGCAACTGAGTACAGTTTTTGTTTCTACTCATTTCATTTCTATACCCGCTAAAGTGCAGTTGCATACGCTACTCTTAGCACAAAATAAATACATTTCAGTCAGTAGGAAATTTTGCCCCACAAAAAGATTTGTAGTTCCATTTGTTGTGTATTTTATTTGGGATTAACCCTTATGAAAACTGCAATTATTGGATGCGATAAGAGTCAATATACTCAATCAACATATACAAAAATTGGAACTACATTACCTTTTGAAGTGCAACTGTTGATTTTTCTCCCATTGACTGCGAAAGCAGGAATACGTCAAATTTTGTTTCCAGAGCAACGTCGCTTAGTACATTCTCAAGGGAAGAACTATATCAAATTCATGAATTTATTTAAGATAACAAAGTTCTCATTAATTCCCATCTCACTGCGCAAGCTATACATTAAGAAGAATTAAATAATTCAACATTAAAAAAGTCGATTAGTATTAACAGATTTAAAACAACGATCGTAATATAAGTGGGAGCACTGATTCCATTCTCTTCAATTTGTATTCCCAACTCTTTTATCAAAAAAGTTTCTTTACCATCCAAAAAGTTGCCACAATATTTTTAATCTCTTAAATACACCTTGCTAGATTTAAATTTAGCTGCGAAACATTGTTCTCTGTATTTCCATTCGCGATGGGCAAAGTGAAGAACATATACAAGTTTACCATCCCCTTTTGCTTTTAAATTGCCAACAACCTCGTGCTCGTCAACAATAAATTTGCTCTTTGCCTCGTATTTTCCATTCGTAAAAAAATAAACATTGTTTTTCTCCAATTTCGCTTACCATAGCTGTTTCTTTGTATCTACTTGTTTCTGCTTGGCCTATATTGAAAGTTTCGCATTTTGGGGCGACTTAACTTTATGCTTTTAGCGTGCTGTTGCGCCGGAGTTGTATATGTTGCGAAACATATCGGTAGGTCACTTCTTCATCAATTGGCATTTGAATCAACTTTTAGTTTAGTTTAGTTCACTACTAAAGTCGGTACTAGCTGATATTTTGTTAGTCGCTCGTTTTTGTTGTTGTTTTTTTTTCTTTGTTGCTTTGTTTACATATTGTTTCGAGAGAAAAAGAAACAACATTTTAGGCGACGACGACGGGGGTTGGAAACATTGTTTTTTTTATTAATTTTGTTTGTACTTATGATACGCAACAAATAGAAAAACATAATTGTTTCAGCAATTTCTAATATTTTTTATTGACAGAAATTTTTGGACACATTGTTCCGCAAACGGGAAAAACATTAATTTACCAAAACAAGTGTTGTTATTGCCAGAAAAAGTTGACGGTGTCTCTCATTTAATCAAATTAAACCAGAAATATAGTGTAAAATAAAACTTCGGATCTTGATGTAGTACTGGGGGAGAGAGAGTATCGTTTGTTTTTTTTATCTGTGTGTGCGAAACGTCGCGACATTAATTTGTTTCTTTTTTGTATTTTTTTTTCCTAGAAATACATATTTAATGCACAGGCCAGGCCACTTAAGCTAACCGACAACCGAATGAGTATTACGCGTTTCGATCGAATCGAGGATAGATCACGCATCTTTTTTCGATTTCGCAAATTAGGTTTTTGTGGAATCAGTTAAAATTTGTCTTTTGACGGAAAGCGGAATCGATCAATAAATTATTATCATTGCTCTTTGTTTTGGGGGAGACAAGCGGAAATCGGCTTTAAGCAATTACTTCTTTATAATTTTTTTTTTGTCGTGTATTTGTAAAGTGATAAGAGATAAGCCCGCTAATCCGGTTATACCTACCTTAGTATATTGTGTCAGTGAAATTTCCTTTTTCAATTTTCTGTTCGTCTCATTTTTTCTAATATATTCATTCTTGGACTTGTTGTTGCTCTTGTTGATTGTATTTTCTCAGTTGTCATTGTCACACAGAGAGACGTGTAACACCTTAACATTAGAGATTCGTAGAATATTATCTGCTGCTCCCTCTATTTCTCCATACATCACCGTAAAATAATATCATTACCGTCGTCGGTCGTTGCGCCGTCTTTTCTACCTGTGAGTCTGCGAATGTGACGGAAGAGAATAATTTGTGTTTAGGTACATTGCTCTCGTGTCTCGTGTTATTACAACTACTGTCAATCGTGATTCGTAATTTTTCTTCTGCACAGAACGTCATAGATAACCGAACCGAACCGTACCGAACAGAGAAAAGAGAATGTGAATCATATTCAATTATTATTAATTTCCTTTCCTAGTGTCATCTCGATTTAATATTTTAAAAAAGCTACTATTTCATCGTGTAAAGGGAATGAAAATATATTTAAAAATTTCTCTTCGCGATATTGTCGTCTAAGAGTACTTCCACAAATCGGAGTGAACATTTCGTAATAAATTGGATTAAATCTAAAACAGTCCAATGGTTGAATAATTATTCATAAATTGTTTTATGTAATTTTTATTTTTTGTTTGCTGTTAATTATACAAAAATTGGTTGTGTTCAAATTATTATCAAAAATACAAGAGAAAGTTTTCTTACAAATCTAATATTTGACTTTGTGGTTTATACAAAGAATAAAAAACATTGCCAGTAATTTTGTTGGTTAATTTGTAAAAAAACAAATCTGCGTGAAGCTTTATTTTGAAGAATCAAATTTTTTTTTTATTAAAAACAAAATAAAAAATATATATCAGCAAAATGTCAAGATTTCGGTGAGTTGATTATTATTTGTATTATTTTTTTTTATTAGAGAATTTTACCTATACTCTGTATGTAGGTGTTGTTTCTATTTCTAATGTCACTTCTTGAAAAAAAAGTTACCCATTCTAACGATCACGCTCGAATACATTAAACCAAATCACACACCAATGCATTCCAGAGCATGTGTATATGTTTGTGAGCGTGCGGATGTGTGTGTTTTTTGCAAATCTAATAATAATCGCCATTGCATTTGTATTTTTTCCGAAATAAAAAAGAAACAAAAAATTAAAAAAAAAAAAACAACAACACACATAAAAGAAATGCGGGCGGTATTTTTCAAATGCATAAAAAAACAGTCTAAGAAATGAGATGGTTGTATATTGTTGTTGAATGCGTATATGATGGTCTGTGGGTTTCCCTTTTTCATATGAGATGGATATAAAAACAATACATGCAAACATATTTATAATAAATGTATCGGTGATGCACAAAATATTATATTTTGTATTTATCTAAGCTTTATGTCCTTACAAAATTTAAATTATTTTTTTTTAAATCAAGTTTATGCTTGTTGTTGAGCTACCTTGTTTTATGTTTACTTTCGATGTCGAAAGTTATTGAATTTTCAGGAGAATCCTTTGAAAAATTAGGATAACGCCAGTGCCTTTGTTAAGGAATCTTGCTTTCCATATAAACTAAATAATTTTTTGATTCGGAGCATTTTAACATAAATCCTTGTTGTCATAAGTATTGCATTTTCGTTTTTATTGGTGTTGGGTGGATATCCATTGACTCTATACAATAAATATCGAAGATCCTTACGGATCATACAAAAAATAATAATTAAGGAGCACATTTTTTAGTCTTTTGATGAAAAAAAAAACTTTTTTATTGTTTAAATGCGTCTTGCATGCAGAAGCCCCCATGTTAAACTTCTTGTATCCTGACATTCGGTATCAGATGATAAACTTTTTTAGTAAGATGTGTATTTTGCAATCGCAATTGAGGACCTTGCATCAAAAGGGGGGCAGGTCCAGTTTTGAAAAGTCGTGATAAAAACGAAAATTGCAATTTAAAAATACATTTGTTGTATGTGGATTGTGGTTAATGCAATTTTGTACTATAGCTCCCTTTATTTCTAACAGAAATGACTAAGTTTTAATTCACATCAATGTATTTTTATATTACACTTTTTGATTTTAACACAACTCCTCAAAATTGGATCCGCCCATCTTTTGATGCAAGGTCCTCAATTCATAAAAAGTCATTTTTTACTTTTCTTTGGGATCACCTAGCAGCAAAAGACTCCATATTCGTATAGATGTTAAGCATTTATGTTCTTGTTTAAGTATCTACCCAGTTCCTCAAATTCGAGAGCCAAGTGTGGTCGGGAGCTACATTCTTACAGACCCTAGTGGGGGCATTTGCAATTGTCAAAGTGTAATAACAATACCCATGCTTTTTTTAAATATTGGCCGTACAAAATAACTTCATTTCATGATACTACAAAAATCTGGTTTATGAAAATTTAGACGAAGAATTCTGCCCTCATAATATGAGCTTTCGAGTGCATCTTTCTCCACTCAAGTAAATGAGCCCCCGTTTCGTCCATGATCACTGAGCGTGAGCAAATGCTTCAGATTTTTCTCAAGAACTCAGAAAAACTTCAACTTGTGTCACAACTATGAATTCCATCCACCCTTGGTCAGTAAGCAAATGAGGAGTTTAGTAACAAAAGATGAATAGGGTCCTTAACCTTAATTCTATGCGAAGAAGATTCAGTTGAAAAATACAGCATGCTGCCATGGAAGTTTAATCTGAAAGTCCCTTTTGATATAAAAGATGTGACAATACAATCTGGAATACCCAAATTCGTATTCTTCAATTGCTAAAAAACAAGTCAAATATCACCTTTTATGTCTAAAATCTTCAACCATTTAATTGAATTTAGAATCCAAGAAAACTTTAGTCTTACAACTGTTCTTCACTCTTTCTTTCCAAAACTTCGTTTATGATATTTAGTGAAATCCCTTACCTATAATCTTACTATTTTATTTAGATTTTGTTCGCTGAAAAAAATTCTCACCAATTTTTTTTGTAAATTTAAGTTTACGATTTTTTTTAAAGCTCAATTTTTTTTTAAGCGTTTCAAAATATTTCACCATTTAACTTAATGATATTGCTTCAGACTTTCTTTCACAAAAGCATAAAGAAATGGAAACAAAATTGGTAACTCTAGCAGGCAATTTCTCAACACTAGGACTTGTACTAGTTCAAAAATTCGAGTGTCCATTCCATTCGGGTGTCTGCGAACAGCCTTCAAGCTTTCTGACACTTGATTTATCATTCATTAAAACTTAAATTGAGTTTCTTTGATCTCAACAATACCTACAAGAAATGGCAAAAAAGAAAACGTTGTATAAATGAATGGTTACTTTGGCACGACTGACTAAAAAGTTTCAGTATTTCAGGTCACTTCAGCTCCAAATCAGCATTTTCAATTCACAAAGGCCACCCGAAGTCACTTTCTGTTGCTGTTAAAAGCAAATTGTTTTCTGAAGCCGCCATTTTAAATCTGAAAAAGCAAATTTCAAATGAGACAATTCTAACAAATTATGAAGACCTTGTTTTGGATATATGCAATTAAGAATCACAAAAGCAGAATCATGCAGAAAATAACTTTACCTTGCTAGAAATATGCATTCTTCCAGGGTTCCGACCTTCTAAACAATTTTTATTCTTGGGTAAACTCTTACAACCTTATTCATTAGAATCAGCAAAATAGATGAATAGTTAGTTATTAAATGCATAAGGATTTTAATGTTTCCGCTTCACTTTCCATAGTATGCTGTTTCTGAAAATATTTTATTTAAATACTTCTAGATACCTGTGACCTGCCTTACGAGATTTGTATTAATTTATGTTCGCAAATATTTATTTGGGTCAGACATAAAATTTTACAATAATTTTTGAAACAAAAAACAGGTAGAAACTACATTAAAAAGACTTATAGAAAAAGATTTACATACCTACAAGCACTGTGAAAAATCATACTGTCATGCATTTTTAAGAAACTGCATAATTTCTCTTTTACAATAAATATTTGAAGAAATGATATTGGCACTCAAAGGTATATCACTTTTGCAAAATAATATCCTTGCGCCCATAGGTACAGCTCTGTCACTCGTTTTTAATGACTACATTGAATGAAATCGTCCGTCCGTCCAAATCGCATTCATTTGTTATACTTTTTGACCTATTACCAGGTGTAATAATTACAATTATTGTCACTTACCTAACTACCTTGCGATTGGCCTCTCTAGCACTGCCTGTGCAAAGAGGTTGTTGTCTACCTGAACATGTTCTTTATGGTTTTGAGAAGTTAGCTATTCGGTCATTTCAAAGTAACGGAGAGGACAAAAAAAACGCTCTCAATGCCGTTTATATCATTGAAGAACTAATATTTTTTCTTGAAACTTGGTGGCCACTTTATAAAATCATCGTGCTACAAGTCTCATTAAAAACTAATAACTGGCCAGTTAAGTTATTGAGTAGAAAGACGGTAATAGAGAAGATGGAGTACGCATCTTCTCCGTTACTGTCCTGCTATCTCAATAACTTTACTGGCGGGCATTACTTTTCGATGAAACTTCTAGGGCGATAACTTTATGAAATGTTCTCAACACGCACAAAGTTTAAAGAACAAAATATTCCTTTGCAATGAGATAAACGGCATTGAAACCATTTTTTTGTCCTCTCCTTTTCTTTGGAATTGCTGTATTACCGGATATTCGATACTAAATTGAGAGTATTATATCTTATATTTATGAAGAAATATTTCACCGAGCGCCTACATTTCGGAGACACCGCTTATAATTATGTTGTCACTGAAAAACATATTCGGAGCTAACTCAGGGTTAATTCCATAATAACTATTCATTTTTAGCACACGGGCAAACGAAGCAAGGGCAAATGTTTTGCGGGAGAGCATATTGTATTAAATTTAAAACATTCTTGAACCTGTTTATTCCAAGACTATAGTTTAAAAGTTGGAAAGAGAATACTCACTTTATATGGAACCTTGGATCCAGAATGAACATGAACGTGTTAAATATCAAATGGTGGTAATGAGCTTGTTATATTTGTGAAATATTTTCAAAATCATTCATACAAAAGTCAAAATTTCTGAGCTTGAAGTTGTCTGACTGAAAAAATATCTCAATACTTTGCAAATAATTTTTCATAACTTGCGAAACAAATGGCGTAGAAAAATCATATGAGTATCGAATGAGAGTATTTTTCTGGAGCCAAAAATGAACAATACCTTTTTCTACAAATTTGCATTATTTTCGACAGTTTTGATATCTTAATATAAAAATATAACGACTTAAAAAAAAAAGAAACTTGCAATCTACTAAACCAGTGTTGATATAAAATAATTTGACTGCTAGTTATTTGTCATTATTCATTATTATCCTAGTTTTGCTTTGCTTTTTAATCAAATTAACTTTATGAATGAAACCACCACTACTTTAATACACAATCACTCTATATGATGACACTAATGAAACGGAAATGCCAGATTCCATGATAAAATAATTTCTTCCAAAATGCACTTTCAAACATTTCAATGCGTTGCGTATAATATGGCTCTCTCAAAGGGGAAACCATATTCAATCCATCAGATAACTTGTTCAAATATTGAACTAAACAAAAATCGAGTGTTAATAATAACAACTTTGTGATAACATTTTTCTTCCTACTAAAAGAAGCAAAAAAATAAAAAAAATAAATAAATATATGACGACGACGACGACGTCCGGGAACTTAAAACGGGCGCCCCATTCACATTTTTGTGTTCAGTGGTGCCCATAATAATTCCTCCAAAGAAAAGATAACAGATGCACGCGAGAGAGTGAGAAAGAAATCTTTGTTCAAATCGAGTAATAATAAAAGAAAACAAAAACAACAACAACACAAAAAAAAAGACTTTACATTTAAATACGACAAAACGACGCACGATGACGAAGAATATATATACATATATTCACAAAGTGTGTACAAAGCAACTGACAAAAAAAAAACGTTCATTCATAAAAATTTTGCTTAGCAAGTCCGAGAAACGGTTACAAGAAGTTAAAGTCGAATCTCTCTAATCGGGATACCTACATAGAAAGTGCCCATTTGATTTTGACAATCGTCACTCGTCAGCGGATGCAGCGTAAAATGTTTTTTCTTTCATAAAAGCCAAACTGCATGTCTAGGATTGTGTTGATTGTGTTGATATCGCTACAAAACTTCATGATATTGTTGAGTATCACCACTCTTCAGAAACTTACTTAGATTGTTGAGATGGGAAATAGTCCTGCAGTTGGAGTTCAGTTGGAGATTATCCTATGACCTTTTTTAGGAATCGCCACGATTTTTTCAGCTTTCCATTTTGGCGGGAAGTAGAAGTTAGTTGATGTTGGGGATGATGGTTAGGAAAATCATCACTGTTGTTGTATCCATATGTTAGGCAGCAGAGTCCATTGAATAGTTTGCTCAACTTCATCAAGGAAGATAGGAAGTACAGTGTTCAATGACTTTAGTCTGGACTGTTCGGAACAGAAAATTACAACTTTTTGCCGTTCATTGGGGTTTTTCTGTTCCAGACTGTTGTAGTTTGCTGTTCAATGCTGTTCCGTCTGGAACAGTTTAGAACAGGATTTTCTGTACTTGCTTTTTTTCTGTTCTGATGTTTTTTACGAAACTATTCTGCTCTGTCCTGTTCTGATCTAACAATTTCCTCGTTGAACTCAGCTAGGGTCTGCAAGTGCGAAGTTTCCCTCAAAATTAGCTGCAAATGCTTTTACTTTGTCTTGTCCATCATTGTTGGTGAGAATTACTTCCGAACTTGATGACTTCTATCCAATAATTCTGTTGATGTTCTTTAAAGCTAAATTAAGTTTCGGAACATAATGTTGATACACTGGAGTTCACTCCACACTCTCCAGTATAGTTGGTATCGGATGTGTTCAGCTCTCGCTGATGAATCCTTTCGAAGACGTTTCCTTAATCATTACCGATGACTGTACAGGTTTTGAATATGCTCTGGAAGGTGGCTGTATCTATCCTTTCCTTGTCGTTTTATCGTCATATTTGTTGTTAGCCTTTCCTGTATGAACTGGGGTTAGTAGCCATTGCGTCTTATTTAGTTTGTAGTAACCCTAAGATCTCCCCATTTTGTATAAGGAATCCCCCTTAGTAGCGTGTTTGCTATAATATTACCTATTTGCATCACAGCCAGGAATATACTGATAACAATAAAATTTAGGCTCAAATTACAACAATGACCCCCGATTGATATATTCAGTAAAAATGCTCACAAACTGTTTTATATGGAATCTATGGAGTTGATTTTTGTCTTGTGGGGCGAAGTTACGAAGTATCTGATAGTTTTTAATGTATATACGCAAAAAAAAATCCTAAAAGCTCTAAACGGTGAACTGTGGGGTACTGCAAGGCGCTGATGTTGCTTTAAATGATACAAATAAGTGCAGTGTTACCGATTAGAACTGCGTCTAACGGAATGGTCCTGCAGTTGCAAATTTCTCCAGCATATAGCACTTAAAAAAAGCAAAATAATGGTTGATTCTTGCTGAAGAAGGCGATCTTATTTTCAGGAGCGATATTTCCTTGTCCATGAAACTTTGCTGTTTAAGTGATGAGTTGGAATATTAAGAATCTACAAACGTATGTATTAGATTATGACATGGGTCGGGTATGGTATGCTATACATATCTTCTTCCTTGGGACCGCGTCCGGATCGAAAACACCGCCTTTTCCGTTTCTATTTAAGTTTGTCTTTTTTTTTAATCTGGTTTATTATTTTATTTTTTTAATTTTTTTGCTTGCAAAGGCGCATTCATCAGTAAAAAGTTCAGTCGTATTGAATTTGTTGGTCTATCTTTAAGCTTGTTCCTGCCTCCCTCACATCTTTCCAAAATCATACCTTATATACCTTCCTTCATGGATTTGTTGTCGAGTTTTGGATTCTTTTGTGCTTGGGCCGGCTTTTGTATGCTATAGAAGAAGTATAAATGATGACAAAGAAACACTATCTTATATTTTCATACACACAAGTGTGTATGTGTGGATGGATGGATGGATAGTGGATGATATTTGTATTTCTTTTTTTTCCATGCTGGATGGAATTCGGTTTTGATTAAATTTCTGTGGCATATATATTTCTCGGAACTTTGCTGGAGTTTTGCTCACTAAATTGTGTATAGTCGTCATTATTATTATATATTTTACGTAGATGATTCACCCTTCTTCTTCTTCTGTCATCTCCTTTTCTTCATCGTGCGTATTATAGCTTTATGCGGTAAAGAATGGAAATGTTTTATAAGGTTACCAGCGCAGCGCCATTTTGTTGGTAAATTTAATCAGATGGCGCCAATTTTTATCGCTTTGTAGATATATTGTTTATATAATACAATTATTATAAAGGAACACAACATACCTAGGGAGTTATTTTAAATTTAATAATTGTAGAAATATAGTAAGATGGGTGTACCTAGTATTTAAAAGTAGTCAGGAGTTGTTGAAGTTCAAAAGAAACCGATGATGGTTTGAAAATCACATTGAAAAGGTGAATAGAATATTGAACGACAAAATTAATATCTGTCTTTATTCTTGATACTTTGTAAAGTTAGGCTAAGTTTTATGGTGAACCCTTAAGGTGATTTACCTTGTTTGAAAAGTATCGATTGGGAATTTCGTATGTTTTGCTCAGGAAAGGGCATTTTTTGTTTCCTCTTATGAAGGCTCTTTGGGAAGCGGAGATTCAGAATAGAAGAATTCGACGTGACAAAAAACTTTAGCCTATCCAATTAATCTGGCGGTAATTGAAAAATATTGATGACGTCAGTGTGGGGTATCTATGTACTCTATATGATTTTCATGTAAACCAACTGTCATGCCGAAAGTTTCGCGTTGTTAAAGGTTGCCTGTGTTAACATAGTTTTGTGTGGTTTTGTTTGAGTTAATAGGTACCTTCTATGATTTTTGAATGAATAAAGCCTTCAGTTTGAGCTGAAGAAAAACCTAACGGAATTTCGCAGTGATTGTTCAATGATCATGCACCGATTGCCTTAACACCTTGAGAATCATTCTTAAGACATGGTCGAATTTTAAATCATCTTTCGTCTCATTTTCGTCGACGTTGCTATAATTATAGAGTCTCACAACAAAACATGGTGTATTGAACTGGCACGGTAAAAAACTTTCCAACTCCAGTGGAGTACTTTAAAGAGTAAGACAAGAAGTTACTGTCACCGATTGATACTATGATAACTGCCGTAACTATGGACTTTATGTCTATGTTGTAGATATCTATTTTCTGGAAAACAACAGAAGTGCATTTTAGCATTTTCAAATAAAAGAAAGGAAGAATATCATTGTAACTAAAACCTTCTATTACTTTCCAAAGTTAAGTTAAGTTGAGTAAAAGATTTTGAACTTGTCCTTACAGGGCCTTGTAGATTTTAGGTTTTAAAACCCCGGCGAATATCTTTTGATCTGAGCTTGACTTTAGAAAGACATAAGTTTCTGAAAACTGCTGAAATGTAGACAGTTTTTGAAAGGAAAAACAGTGTTGAATCATAATTTTTTTTTTTTTCATAAGTCTCCTAAAAACAAATTGAAGTAAAAAAACGAAAAAAAAATTAGGAAAATGGTTATAGCAGCCAAAAATATTTTCGAAAATACATTTATTTTAGCTTTTTAACAATGTAAGAGTGCAAAAATTGTAAAAACGAAAATCAATAGCAATAAGGAGGATTTTCTGGAAATTAAAAAAAAACTTCAGTTTTCTTAAACTGTTATAATTCGAGATGTTACACTTTACAAATGAAAACCTGCCAAAAATGGCACTATCGAATGAGATGTAGATAGGTGCTTCGTAAATATTTGTGTTCCTTTTAGAATGTTCCAATTAAGACTGATATTGATTTTCAAAATAATGGAGGTATCCAAAGAACGGAATACTTAATTCTCAAAAGTTTTTGTGAAATGTTTGACATTTGTATTAAAAAAAAGTATGTCATCACTGAATTTTTTAATGTATCGGTGTTGAACAGCGCAAAAATTGTTTCAACTTAAACTATAATATCTAAAAATGTAATTAATGTAGCAGAATATCTTTAATTTGATTCCAATTACTTTTTTCTATATCATTTTTTTCACAAGTTGTGAAATCAAATAAAATCTTAATTTTGGGTAGATAAAGATTTTCAAATTTTTTCACTCACAACTACAATAAGCTCAATATCACCTTTCATTAGTTTCCAAACATGTTCGTGTACACTCTTGAATAAAAATGGTCAATACCTTGTGTACTCTACCCTCTCCACAACCAAAGATATAAGACATTTTTTGATAACTTCACTTTCGTCGACATGACGCCTAACACGGAAGAAGTTAAGTAAAATACACATTCAATTAAACCATTATCGCTCTATAAAGTTGTTAAATGGAAAAATTGATGCAGTTCATGAATTCTCAAAACAAATTCATGTAGTTATGTAAACTTTGTGTTTGGACTTAGAATCCTCCCAGTTTCATCCAGTGTGGTTGGGTTGGGTTGCCAAGAGAAGTTTGATAGTGCCATTTTATTTGCAAATTTTCAAATTTGTAGGTATACGAGTATATCAAAAGACTTTACAAACCAAGCTCTAAATGCATTTTTTTTTCTGCGGTCACAAAACTGCATCTACCTACATTCCTTTATAATCCTTCTCATTTTCTGTATTGGGATAAGATACAGATTGAGTTCAATATCCGCTTTTATATCTTTATTTACTACATCCTTGGAATTTCTGCTAAAAAAAAACAAAAACATACAATAAACTAAACCACATCGCATAAACACATTCCGCGCCATTCCGCAACATAAGAAGTGGGAGAAGAAAAGTCAACCTGAAACCTATAATGGCGATAAGTCTATCTGCACGTCACACGTGTGTTCCGAATGGTGGCGACGACGGCGGCGGCGGCGTCGCAGTGGCAACTGAAGTACTGAAGATATATGACCCTCTTAATTAAAAAAAATACAAAAAGAAAACAAAAAAATAAACAATAAAGGCAAAAAATCGTTGTAAAAAATTATTTCCAAGAATATGAACCCTCGTAGCCGCACCTCGCGCATACGCTCCCGCTCCACTCACTCAACTCAACTCAAATTCAAGTCTCGCGCAAAACAACAAACAAACATAAAAAACAGACAGCCACAAACAGAAAATGCACGTTCAAGATGTTGCAAAGTTGCAATGCAAATCAGTACACAAAGCCTCCGCAACAACAAATAGCCACAGTGTATAATTGTTGTTGTTGTTGTTGTTGTTATTGTTATAATCGGCATTCTCTCTGTGTCTCATTTTCTTCGCGTGTTGAAGAAATAAAACGCGGATGCGGGCGGGCTAAGCTTGTGGATTGCCTTTGCCTAAAATTTCATCTGGGTGCATGCCTCATACCACACTCCATGCTGCATGCAGTATGAATTGTGTGATACTAGGACTGGCGCACTCACGAAGGCACTGAACTGATCAATATTATCAACAACATTATGATATAGACACACAACGAGAATCATCATCATCATCATCACAAACAAAATCAGGGTTGCCACTTTTTTGTAGTTATGAAGTTATCAGTAAAGCTGTGGGGCCTGAATCTCTGAAACAAAAACGATCGAACGATATCGTTTCGATGATAGCTGTCCCCTTTTGTTTCTATACAGATGTAATAGAGATACATAGATATCGTTTGATCTTTTTCGTTATCCGAGGTCAGATCCCCGATGAATAGGCCCGAGTATGTCGAATATGCTCTGAACTAAAAGTACTCTGAAATTTGGCAATTCATAGCTGTCAAACTCCACAATTCATAAAATTCAAGGTACAAAAATCAAAATAGTTAAATTAACTACATAAAAATGTCTATTGTAAATTTAATTTGTCAAAAACAATTCACCTTTAACAATAGAGCAATCACCTCGTTCGCACTTTTCATTGTTTTAACCATTTTTTCTTTATTTTCTAGCTTTTCGTTCAGCATTTTTAATAGCGTAAATCGCTAACTATACGTTGAGAATATTTGTTGATTGAATAGTAAAACATAACTTTGAAGACCTAAACGCCCTGAACTAAAAAAATGCCTCACTTTTGAGAAACTTCTTGGTATATACATAGGTATAAAGTGTATTCATGCAACGTGGTAAACACTTTGCAAACGTGATAAACTGGTAAATTTGGTAAACTAACTATCATTTCCATACAAATTTCAACATGTTTTACATTTAGAACTTTACCGCATTTACCAAGAGTTTACCAGGTTGCATGAATACCCCTATTACTACATTTTCAGTTTACAAAACCTGACATTTATAAAATCTTTAAAATATACCGAACTTACCATGTAATCATATTTTTTTTAAAGTGGCAACGATGTCACAGCTTTATGAACTGCTATTTTAGTCCCCAATATTATAAGAGGAAGTCTAAAGAATGCCATCATGAAGCAGGAAGATGGACAAATGAGGGGGGTACTTCTTTCCGATACCCTCGGAATGTCGGATATGTGTAGTAATGCTACATGTGTCTCGTTTAATGCTTGCCTTGCACTCGCTGGAGCTTCATTCTTAACTGCATTCTTTCAAAAGTTGTTTTCGAGGTTTGTTTTGCAATTATGGCGGAACACATACAACTTCATGGGTGTCGTCTCGTAGTCGTAGCGTCGCGTCCGTCGGTCGCTGCCGCGAAAAAAGTTAAAATACTATACGTGTATATCGCGGCATCGATATGATTGTATGTATGTAAAAATAGTTATGCGCTTCGAGTTTGTAAACAACTTACAGTCAGCGAATTTTATCTTAATTCAAATGATTTTTTTTTTCATTTATTTACTCCATATATTCCTTGTAAAGTTTTACTTCTCGTTTCTAATTAAAAAACGATAAATCTTAATGAAAGATTATCAAAATTGATCGTATGCAGATCGGACTAAATTTTAGCTCATACATTTGTCTTCGAACACCAGCTTATAATGGATTTATTTTCAAAATTTTCTTTAACATTGATCTCCAAAAGTAAACAAAATTACTGTCACTGGCAGCTGTATCATGAACTAAATTTCGGAATTTTAAGTTACCTTTTTTCAGTTGGAAACGAAAGTTTATTTTTTAACTTGATCTATGAACCTCTAGACCTAAATACTTTGGAAAGAATTTTTGGGAGCTATAACTAAGCATTATCTGCATAATAATAATATAATATAATATAATATCGTTCAGAATTTGCATACATATATGTATTCGGTATTCTTTAAAAATGTAATAATCTAATAGCCGTAACTTACTTCGAAATTCTTTCATAGACAAAGTAGTTTTGAAGTAGCTAAAAATCTTGTATTAAAATAAGTCAATAATATGGTTGTTAGCTCCAAAGATTTTTGAAAATTTCATTCGTGATAAGTTCAATACTATAGAATTTGAAGCTTTCAAAACCTGTACTATCAAATGAAAGTACAAAAAATTAAAAAAATCGATCCGAAATATTTTTGGAAATTTATAAATGGTAAAAGAAATTCTTGTCCATCCATTTTCTTAAGTCATAATTCTCATGTTATGAAACTTTCAAAATACTTTATTCTGTATGTTTTTGCAAACTTAAGTTAGGCATTTGACAAACTCCTTCATAAGATTTTACTTGAAAAGCTGAGAAGTCTTGGTCTTATTCAAAATTTTATGGTGTGGCTTCAATCTTCTTTATCAAACAGTTCTTATTTTGTATGTTTAACAGTGTCCCCAAATTATTTTAATGTTAATTCTATAATACCGCAAGGTAGCCATTTGTGTTCTATACTATTTTATTTATTAATGACTTACTATCTATCTGAAAACTTTCTAACTGTATTATTTATGTGGATGATATGAAAATTTTTAAAACAATTTCTAATATTCGTGAAATATTGAAATGTGACATTCATTTATTAATTTTTTGACTGCTGTGTGTCTAAAAGTTTGTCACTTAATATCAATAAATGTTTATAGATCTCAATTGATTGAGGAAGAAAGTGCTTGAGTAGCTACTTATTATTTCGAGTCATAAGTTTGAATCTCTTAAGTTACCTACCCCTTAAAAGATGGAGGTAGCAATGTTCCTCAATAGCAGTTTATCTCATTTATTAAGAATCTGATGCTCTCTTTTATTTTTAGCAATAACTTTGGGCAATTGAAACTGAATTTTACCTTTTTTAATAAATAACTTTGCCTGAAGCAATATCAATTACCGTGACTGTAAACCTGGTTACAAGTTTCAATACTCCTTTGCGTTTTTGTTTTAGTAATCGAATCGTTTCTTCCTTTGAAGAAGCGCTTATGCTGTTGTTGGTGTGATTAGCTTCTGCTGGAGCCAAGCACCATAAACAAATAATATTGATCCTCGTTTTTTATTTTGTCCTCTACTTTTGAGTCATATTCTTTTTTATTTTTGTTTTGTTATTTTGTGAATTTTGTTTTGATCATTTGTTGTGAATTGCATTTTCAAGACTCGGAAGGTTTTGTTTTCTTTTTTGTCTGCTTGTGTTGGGTGTATGCTTTCAATTTAGACTAAATCTGTCTTTATAAGCATTTTCATATTGCCAGCCACTTCCAAGTTATCTCTCTGCTCCACTCGGTTCTCTTGTGCAACGTACGATTGCCATCACCGCTCTAGACGCAGTAGGTTGGTGATCTTGGTGTGTTTGTCTTTTGCGGTGCAGTTTGTATTTTTACAGGGTGTCCCACTGCAGAAAAAAAAACTGATTGGATTCCTTAGTCATTGTAAGTCGAAAAACTTAATAAGAGAGTTCCCTAAGATGCTGCAATTTTTCAGAAGAAATTTTGAAGTAGATGTTTGTCATTATTTAGACGTTTAATGTATCATTGGAAAGGTTAAAACTTACTGCTATAAACCAATTTTGTAGCTTTCCAGTTCACAGTCTTTATTTCAAGTTTATATTGTGTTGTAGAAGAATGCCCACAAAACTCGTTTTTCATTGCATTTTCTTATTTTACGAAAGTAAACAGTAGACTTTAACAGTCTTACGTTTTTCAACTGGAACACTAAGCTATTCTGTTATAAATGACCTCAAGAATCTATGATTTTCATCTGCGGTGGTAATTTTTGGACACCCTGTATAGTAAGAAGGCCAATGGTAGAATCAAAACAACATCAGCGTTGATGGTAAGGCGGTGGTGTTCTGGTGCGTGAAACGGCAGGGGCAGCTACGAGACGTGAAAAAGAAGCGCATCCAAAACCAAAACAACTTCAACGTTCAACCGGTGAATTCCATTAGCATTGTGGCACTTTGAGAAGGAAATTGTAACGTATTTCTAGTTGGTTATATCAAAATAGCATAACTGCATGCATACCACTTGGGTTTTGGCGTTGACGCTGTACAGTGAAACATTTGATATCAAAACATGGCCTCATTTACTATTTTTTTTCAAATTTATTATTTAATAAACAAAATTCAATGGAACATAGAAGGCAGACTCAAAACATTCTGAAATAATTAGAAGCCCTTGGCTACAATTTTTGAGTTGATCTCGCAAGATTAAAAAGACTAGGCAAATAAAATAAGCTGCTCAGATACACGAGGTGTTAAACAAATACCCTAAACATAATTGTCAACTATCAAAAATTGAAATTCAAATTTTTTTAACACAATCAAGAAAAGTTTTAGTTATTGACAATTATGCTTACCGGAATGAATTGAAAGAAAATTAAAAAGGATTTATTCTTGAACAGTTGATCATTTCTGAAATAAAATTGAGTTCGAAAGCACAAAATGTCCATATTTATCAACTATCAATTGAAATTGCCAACCATAAAAAGGATGCATACGTGCATAGTTATGTTCTTAATTGGTTCTCAATTTTTTTAACAAGTTTATGTTATACTTGAATAAGTTTTTGATAATTATTATTTTAATTTTATTTTGTCTGTTAAATACCCCACTGTAACTAGGTGGAGTTGGACAAAGGGGTTTCAAGAAAAACAAGAATGAAGCTGAAGAAGATCCCAGATCAAAGATTTAAAAGGAGAAAGAAGCGTTGAGTGTGACTCGACTGCTGAGCGTTGGGGCATGGTTTTAACAGCTTTGCGCACTCTCATGTACCTATGCTGCTTGGAAAGAATTCCTCCTTCTGCTCTGTCGAAAGAAGGGAGACAGACGCATAAGGATGTTTGTTGTTTTTAAAATGAGAGTTCATTGGCGCGACGAAGACGACGACGACGGCGCTGGAGTTTTTCTTGTTATTATTTTTAGGTTTTGTTTTGATTGTGTGTTGTTGTTGTTTCTTGAATTAATTTTTGTTTTCTGTTTTTGCCCAAGAACCGCTTAAAGCATAAGTGACCGCGACAGGACATTGACATGATGCTTTAACTCGTGTGCAAGGGTATTGACTTGGTTGGAATTCAAATTTTTGAACGAAAACGTTGAGCTTTTGTTGTTTTGATCAACAACCTTCAGATTTACTTAAAATATTGGCCAAACCCAAAATGTTTATTTCCTTTAATGTCTTTACTCCACTTTTTTCAGTGTCTATTCTTAGAACCTCAAGCGTCCTTAAATCCAAAATTATTAAAGACATGAAAAACATTTTTTACATGATTCTCTAGTAAAGTTAAGTAGTTTGTTCTTTTATTAAACTTATGACAACATGCTGTCAAAAATATACAACCTAGTTTAGGTATCATAAATGTTAAAGTTTGTCTTAATGTTTTTTTTTTTCTTCTCGGGACATCCCCTATTTTGTATACTACTTAGAAATGCTAACGTGCAATAATCCAATGAAAAGAGACTACACCGGTCATAAGTATGAACCACATGGCTGTGTAAATTCAAGGAAATAGCGTTAATTTCATTAGTGAGCGTAATGAAAATAATGTTGTTGCTGTGAGCACTCATATACATACCTACCTTTGCAAATACAACATTATGACAAGTATAATCTTTCATTAGCCTTGTTTCGTGCAAAAACTTAATAGAGTTTTTGCTGTTGGCTGTTAACGTCAGCAATCTTTACAACCTCTCTTTTTTTACTTAAATTTCATGAAAGAACTCAATTTATTTAAAACTATTTGATTTGCTATGGACAATTATAATTTATGTTCAATAAGTCACTATTGCTATTAATCACCCCAGATACGAACTAAATAATAAAATATGGATCAGCAAAATAAGGTCGACTAAGGTTTATGCTATTCAATCAAACTTTGTTCATCTTCTTCCAAAGTCCTCAAATCGACAAATCAAGGAAACTTTGTTTAATTGAAATAAAAGACACCCAAAAAAATACTTTTGAAACAATAGAACTCTGTTGAATCATAATTATATTGCATTCGCAGTTGTTATCACCAAGATTTCTTGATATAACAGGGGAGCTATTTCACCCAATCCAATTATACGTGACTTCTATCTATCTCTTCTATTCTATCGCTTCTAGTTTCTTTTTGTGCCTAAGATGAGGGTCAATGCTCCTATACAGGATAAAATCTTTCAAATGTCACTTTACCAAACGCATCAAATATTATTGGTGAAA
The DNA here is from genome assembly GCA_948107695.1 of Meliscaeva auricollis. NCBI lineage: Eukaryota > Metazoa > Arthropoda > Insecta > Diptera > Syrphidae > Meliscaeva > Meliscaeva auricollis. The sequence continues at coordinate 56,802,919 of OX403617.1, forward strand.
TTCTGAATTCTCCACTCTGAACTCAAAACTAATCCAAATTATTTTTGAATGCAGTTATCTATAAGAAATTCTCAAACTGTTTTTTAAATGTTATACTCACCAATTCCAGTAACTATCCTTGTCTTTTCTCTTTTACATTTAGTCTGACTTTGAATGAATTCACTGGTTTTTACAAATGAAACACGAAAATACAAAAAAAAAAAAACTAAATAAAATCATACATGGCAATTTGCATTTTGTTTTTAGTGTTGTTGAAATAAGTCACTTTCTGCAATTAAAAAGTTAATGCCTCCAAACATTTTCACTTAAATTTGACACGAGGTAAAATTACACTTTGCTTACAAATTAAAAACCCGTTTGGGAACATTTAGGGCTGAAATATAAAATCCGTCAATTTTTTAGAGTGGTGATGAAATTCTCTACAGTACAGCCGAAACTGTTAAAAAAATCGGAAACGCGGTTATCAAAAATATTTGACACTTTTCGGTTTAATTATTATAATTCACTTTTTGATTTCATTTCAATGTTTTGTTGACTGATTTAAGATTCCCGACTTTCAAAAATATTTTCTTGCTTTTTTTAAATTTTAATTTGTTGTTTTTTTTTTGGTTTGTTCATATTTATAGTCTTGTGCGCTCTCTCTTGACAGTTATATAGGTGAATAGGACTAGGACCCAAAAATAGTAGAAATTCTTTGTTTTGGCGAGTACCGAAACAGACCTTCAATTAGTCTCAACGTCAGAGGAAACGAATACTATCTGCCTATCAGCCGAATCTTAACGTTTTGACGTTAACGTTTAGATAATCATCGTCTCACGTAAAGAAAATAATTTATAGCGATGGCCCAGTCGATTGCCATTTTTAGAAAGACTATCGACCAAACGTTAACTTCTGACTTCCAAACGTTACCATCTGAAGAGAATCGAGTTACGGAATGACCTTCTGTTTACTCTTCTCCACGATTTCATATTATTTTTCGCTTAGGACTTTTATAATGAATACAATTTGTTCGAAAAAAATTTGGAAACTAATGTTCAGAGTTAAAAAAAATAAAAATAAAAATAAATGGCTCTCGATAAATAAGTAAAACAGTTAAAAAAGAAATTCAAACATTTTGATGATTGATTGAAAATATTTTTTACTGAATCAAAATTGATCCTGTGTCCTATTTCATAAAAACTTACAAGTGACAGTTTCAAAAATTTGTCACACTTGTATGACAATTTTTTAAATCAGTAACAATAGACAAGTGACATAATTGTCAGTTAAACTGTCATAAATTTGTCATGACAATTTTATTATTGTCAAATTTTATATGGTACTTTAATTAAACAATTGTCAGTATATAAAATAGGGTCCAGGAAGAACATGAAATACTTATCACCACCAATTCATTGATAAGTAGGTCGAACAGGTTTCTATGAATTTCGTCTTTATTGGTGTTAATGATTAAGTTAATTTTAAACAAATAAGTTAATGATGTTGGTTTAATTTATGACTTCAAATGCACTTCTAAAATTTGAATCTCCAATATTTTAAATGAGTACAGGTCTTGAAAGGACATGTACCTACATATGTAAATAAGCAGTAGAAAACATAGAATTTAGTGCAATATTTTATTCCAAAGTTTATTAAAATACTAAAATTCAAACTTCCCACTAGAGAAATAAATGTAATGCCTGATTAACAACTGGCCAAAAAAATAAACTTAAATCTATTCTTTGAAACTTTGAAAATGTAGATAAAAATTTATATTTCCATCTTTTTGAACGCTTTGATAACTTCTTACCGCAATACCTACTCTTTAACTGTATAAATTTCATACAAAAAAAATTCTACTTTCCTAAAATATTTAATTGATTTTAGTCAAAGTATTAAAAAAAAAACAAAACAAATCAGTAAACAGTAAACACTTCTAGATACATACAAAAGGCTTTTAAAATAAAATCAGATGATACACACATAAAAATTTATTGTTTTTTTTTATTTTGTTATCCTTTTGTTTTTCTTGTTGTTCACAGTGTTTCATCAAAAATTTTGATTAGCGGCATTCCGCTGCAAACACGTTTCGAAGACATCGAACCACTTCTCAAGCCATTTGGCACCGTCAAACAGTGCGAGGCTGTAACTAGTAAGGATCCAAATACTCAGACTGTACATATAACGTTTGAGAATCCTGATCAGGCACAAAGGTATCATTTGTTTTTGTACACCAAAAAAAAATAAATGCGTTTAAAAATGATAAACAAAAAAATCATAAAATTCGATTGGGCAAAATTTAATAAGAAAAATTTTAAAAAATAAACATACTTTGGAAATACGTTGCAAAAAAAATTTTATACATTTCAAAATTTTGTTAAACTGTTTTTTTTTTTTGGAAAAAAAATTAACATTTTTGAACTCAAAAATTATTTTCCGTTCTGGTCCCTTTTCATAAAAAAAAACAACCATCCTTAAAGCAAGTTTTGGTATTTTATATTTTAGTAACTTATTACATCGATATTTTCAGAGCTGCTGGCGGTCTTAACGGTGTCGATTTCGAAGGAAATAAGTTGCACGCCGAGCAGCTTGACAAAAATCAGCGCCGAAACGCACGTAGCGCTCGTAATCAATACGCTGGAATGCCAGGTCCGGGACGGCAAGCTGATTTTCCGCTGCGCATATTGGTTCAAAGTGAAATGGTTGGTGCCATAATTGGTCGTCAGGGTAGCACGATTCGAACGATTACTCAACAGAGTAGAGCTCGTGTGGACGTCCATCGGAAAGAAAATGTTGGCAGTGTAGAAAAAGCAATCACCATCTATGGAAATCCTGAAAACTGCACAAATGCTTGCAAGCGAATTCTTGAGGTGATGCAACAAGAAGCCATTTCTACAAACAAAGGGTAAGTTCTAACAAAACTTTAAAATGTAAGTTCATCATTATTGGTCTGTATATTATAGATATAGACACACAAAGCACGTTCTATTTCAGTTTAAGTGTATAAAGTAGGTACCTCTTTCAAACCAAGAGATTTCTTGCTTATGAATTTCAGCAAGCAATTTTCTGCAAAATTTATGAAATAACATGCGTAACTATGTATGATTGCAAACCTGTTGACGTTGCCATAACGGTATCTTCCAATCATTATAGAACTAATACAAACCACTCTCAACAAGCTATTTGAATGGACAGGCAAATATGAATTGGGTGTAAGCCCCCACAAAACTGAACTTGTTATAAAATTCCGTTCTTAGACCCTCCAACAATCAATGGTATTGCACTTAACTTCTCTGACTAAATATATGGGTCTGATTTTAGACAAAAAGTTGAAAAGTTGAAATCTAGAAAGAGTCAGGAGGTCACAGTGGAACTTTTCTCTTGCTAAAAAGTTATTGAGTTATATTGTAATGAGATCGATATTCACTATTCCACAAGATTTTATTCGATGATGCCAGTGATTTAATGAAGATTGGCATTTGCAGTCTCCATCGCTGACTTGTGTGTCAGCAGTTTTCCTTACAGTAACCTTGACATCATCTAAACCTAACCTAACTACGGTGCAGTGTTGGTGTAGTTGATTTTTACCAAAATCACGTGGTTCTTGCATTATTTATGACAACATTACCCAAATTTTCCAAACAATCTTATAATTTTCTTAAGCACGAACGGAGGAAGTACCCCTTTCTTTATAGAAAAAAACATAAGAGAGAATGAAATAGGTACCTATACTCGTATGAAAAAGGTACCTTAAATTAAAAAAAAAAACCTTGTCTTAAAAGCAAAGTTGAACTTTTTTTTTTTTATTTTTAAGATGTCACTTCAAATACTATTGCAAACACCATTTCCAGAAATATACAATAATAATTTTTTGCTTTTAATTTTTTTATTTTAGTGAAATATGCCTTAAAATACTAGCGCACAATAATTTAATTGGTCGCATTATTGGCAAAAACGGTAACACTATCAAACGGATAATGCAAGAAACTGATACAAAAATAACCGTTAGTTCAATCAATGACATTAGCAGCTACAATTTAGAGCGCATTATTACTGTTAAAGGACTTATTGAAAATATGTCCCGTGCAGAAAGTCAAATAAGTTCCAAACTGCGACAAAGTTACGAAAATGACCTGCAAGCAATGGCCCCGCAGAGCTTAATGTTTCCTGGTTTGCATCCAATGGCAATGATGTCAACACCAGGCAATGGAATGGTTTTCAATCCAAGCATGCCGTACACCTCATGTCCGGCATTTCCAATGGCTAAGACACCAGCGGCAGTTGTTCCACCCGTCTTCCCAAATGACCAACAAGAAACCACATACCTTTATATTCCTAATAATGCAGTTGGTGCTATAATCGGAACTAAGGGCTCACACATTCGTAATATAATGAGATTTTCGGGTGCGTCAGTGAAAATTGCACCATTGGAGACCGACAAGCCATTGGAACAACAGACCGAACGTAAAGTAACAATAATTGGTACGCCTGAGGGCCAATGGAAGGCACAATATATGATTTTTGAAAAAATGCGTGAAGAAGGCTTTATGTGCGGAACTGATGATGTACGGTTAACGGTAGAAATATTGGTAGCTAGCTCACAGGTAAGTTTCGATTATAAATTAAGGAAAAAATCTAATCATATAATAAATTTAAATTGTTGCTAACTATGCTATGTATATTTATTTAGTGGCTACTTCAAGAAACATAAATAGTCAGGTATCCTATTGGATCGTATAATTTTTTGTTGTAAAAAAAACAAATTTGCGTTGCCATATCAAAATCAGTGAATTCATACGATACCTGGCCATTTTTTTGGCCATCCGATTGTGTCGGATTTTCTATTTCAGACACTAGAATATTGTCAGTTTTAAGAGGCAAACTTATTTATTTTCTTTTTTAAATCAATTACATGGTCTAGTAACCATGATTTGTTAAAAAAGCAAACGGAAACCATACAAAAATAATAGTAACGATTGTAATTTTAGCTCGATTGTAGTTTCGTCTGAAGTTTTACGATGATTATCGACATCTAAGATTTCGAAAACGCAAACGTTCTTACCTATAAGTTTTCCTTTTTACACACTTCTAAGCACTAAATATTTATATTTCAAGCACAGTTCTTAACTAACGTTACTTTATCGTTGGTATGCTGGAACAAGTGTATTTTTTAATATCTATTAAAGGATTCATAAACTTTATATTTTAAATTAATCAAAATTTATAATTTTGGCACATGCACTTTTTTTGACAGCATACCAAAACGATGTATAATTATTTTGACAAACAATCTATTAAATTGTGAAATTCAAACAATTTTTTTAAACAAACTTCTTAATTTTGTAATTTGTAGGTTGGACGGATAATTGGCAAAGGTGGACAAAACGTTCGGGAATTACAGCGAGTGACAGGTAGTATTATTAAGCTTCCAGAACACAATGTTACTCCAGTGACGGGCGAGGAGGAAACAACTGTTCACATAATTGGGCCGTTCTTTAGCGTACAGGTAAGTTCATATACATATGTAACAACATTTTTATTTAAAAGAAATAAAATAAAATTTTATATCAGCTCATTTATTTTTGTTCTTATTAGAAAATATTAAAATTAATGAAAAAAAAATAGTACATATGTATTATCGTCTTCAAATAAATTTAATCACTTCTGGTGTGAGCAAGAAATCTTATGCCAACAGAGTGATACATTAACAATTTAAAATCGTTATTATGTTATTTATACTTTATTTCTGATGTTTAAGAGCCGTTTCTTTGTTGAAACGAAACTTAAGCATTTATGTTTAACATAAAGTCTTATGTGACGTTTACACAGAGAAAAAAGTAGCCTAAAGACGCTTATGTTTAACATAAAAAATTTAAGTATCGCATCAGCAAACGGTCCTAAGAAACTCTAAATAAAATAAATCATTACAATGTTGCTTACATGTACAGTCGATTCCCTCTAAGGGCCAATTTGTTCACTTTCGATTATTTTTTTTCTCAGAACTTATGAGTTGTTAATCATAGATTAAGCTAGAGTTAACCGATTTTGGTTGATTAGTGCCATTTAAATAAGACCTCTAAAAAATTATGCTAAAAACTTAACCCGCTGTGAACAAACTAGCCCTAAGTTGAATTTTCATGTGATATCATAATTCGTTCGAGTAAGATGAGTTTTGGAAGTTGGAAGGAGGATTGATAATAGGCCATTGAAAAATGTGGGAAATGCAAAAATGTAGCGTAAAAGTTAGAGTTAGAGGAAATTCGACTTAGAGGAAGCCATATTACCAACACCGGTAATAGCCCTGAATATAATGAAATTTCAGAAAAAAATTAACAAATTTGTGAATTAAGATTATGCAAAATAAAACCAGCAAAGAGGTTAATTGAATTTTTTAAAAGTTAAATTTATCTTCTTTTGATAAATCCAGATGTTCAATTTCCTGAAAAAAATTAATTTTTCTTAGTTAAACCATAATGTTAGCAACTAAAAATATTATTGTGAAATATTTGTAGTTCATGCGTAATATTAATAATATGCACACTGTCGAAATTACTCCTGGACTACCAATATTGCGCAATAATATTGTGTCGTGTAAAGCTCGCATACCACAAAGGTACAGAATACGATTTTTTTGTTTATGTAAAATCAAAATTCTAAGTACTGCTTTAGATTTGTCTCATCTTTATAAGTATTTTAACATACTTTAACACTGCAGTCAAAAGTAGTGACTTTTAATATTTTTACTGCGAATTTAAGAATAGCAGTTGATTTAAAGCCACCAAATACCTTGAATGCTTTATGACTGGTTTAACCCTTTAATTTAGTTCAAGGATGTATGTATGTACCGATTAAGTTATATTTTTCATTCATTAGTCTTTAATTCCCAATGTATTCCCTCCCCCATTTTATTTAAAGTCACTCTTTAAAAAAGGTGAAAATGTTTATGCGATGCCATAAGTTTGGGGCTTAGTGTTTTTAGCGAAAATTTTTAATTTAGGTTAAACGACTTGTGAATTTAAGTATGTTTGCGGCACCAATACCAACTTCCAAATTATTTAGTTTCGTTTTTGTCACAACTCCTTTCATTGACAAACTAATTTCATTGACTCACCAATTAATTACTCATCGTTTTTCTAAATACATCATCAATATATGAGATTCTTAATAATTTCTTACATTATTTTATTTGGAACACAAAAGTTTTGTACAAGAACGAAATAAATTATTTTTTTTTTCTATATAAAATATTTTCTTGTACAAGTATTTTAGTATTACGAGCCACTGTCTTCCCTACAAATTCTTTCTCTTAATGTTTTAATTATTGAAAGTGTCTTTAAAATTTGTTTCTATCATTAAATATAAAAGGTATGGGCATCAATAAAAAAAAAAGTTACGTATACGCCGCAGTGAACATACAATTTCTCATTTTGCTACCCTGCGTCGCACAGTGGTTTCATTGTATGGGTAAAGTGGAAAAAAATAAATAAAAACTCAGCACGTTCACCGATTTCCTTGAAAAATCACACTACATAATAAATGACAAAGAAAATTACACATTAAATAACATAATTCAAAATTTTATAACAATATGTATTTGTTTATGATTTATATAATGTAAGTAAATACATCTACATTTTGGTTTTCATAAAATTATACACAAGTAGAAAAAATGGAAGGATAAAAAAAATTGTTTTTTTCAGTGATTTTCGAGAGACTGTATTTAAGTGAAAAATAGTCGTATTGAGACAAATCAAAAAAACTTCAAACCTCAGATATTCTATTTTTTTTTTCATTGTCTCCTGAACTGTTTTTAATAATCACTGTTATCACGTAGTCAAAAGGAAAAGTGCGAAACCAAAAATTTTAAATTTTTTTTTGTTTTGTTTTTCAATGCAACTTTTTAAACAAATTTTTATTGTTTTTTTAGCTAAATCTTTATAAAGTCTGGAAAGCCTATGTATTCAGCTTTAATTTCATATTTTTAAAATTATGATAATTTAACCCATTTATTGATCTTTGAGTAGAAAATGACGATTCTGTTTTCAAACATCAATTTCTCTGCAACCAACAACTGTAAATTAAATTTAAAGACAGTTTTGAAAACTAGAACGAATTTCCTATAAGATATTTTTGTAACTTTAACGTATTTATTTTTTTTTGTCTCTGACATTAATTTGAAAAAAACACAACAAAAGGGACATTTATGAACTTTTAAACAAATAACGGTTAACTTACAGCTATCCATAAAATGGCCAATGTTGACTGCAACTTTTATAGCTAAATACACTGACTAAATTTCTGCAAAGTTTCAAACCGATTTAACGAACCGTTTCTTTCCTACAACTTATCAAAACTTTTAACAAAAAAATAAAGGGTGACATTTTTTGTTATCATGTTGACATTGAAATAAAAAAAAAGTTTAGTGCTTTTCACGTTTTTACCGCTAAAAACATTTTTATTTAATACCAAAATATAAAACAAAATTTGAAAAACAATTATTTTTCATCAATTGTTTGCATAGAAGTTAGTTTATTTGTAGGACTAACAAAAAATATAAGTTTAAAAAGTTAGCAATGCTTAGCTCGAAAGATATAGTCCTATAAGTAACGATTTTATCTCATTTGCATTTAGCTTTGCTCAAAAGATACTTATTAATTATTTAACAGAATTATACTTAACACCAAATAAATACTTTTTATTTGAATAAAATTCATTCAGATTTAAGAAAATGGAATATGAAACAGATTAAATTTTTTTTCTTAAATCCGGAAATTATCAAAGATGTAACTTTTGGCTAACGGTATCGGGAATCTAAGTTCCATAAAAATAAAAAGTATGTCTTTTTAGTTATTCAGTATTTATAGAATCTTAAATTAATATTTAATTGAATTTACAAATTTATTTTTAAATTTGAGTTTTTTCCATCTGGAAACCACTGTGCGTCGTAGGTGCAACTTTTATTTTTGTAAAATAATGAACCGCTTCAAATATTTAGTTTTCATGTCATATTTACATCCTATTTGTGGGAAATTTTGAAAAACAACAAAATTGCTTTTGCATTTGGTAATTTTTTAAGTAAAATCAAAATTATAGTTACACATCTGTACAAGGTGTTAAAGAAAATTAGGGATTTGGCATCTATGTATTTGTAAATTAGTTTTTGAAGAGAAAACTGTAGAATGTAGAAAGGGTAAAAATCTAAATTAGAAACAAACTTATGAAAAACCAACGGCAATACTCCAGTTTTAGAACTTGTTTCACAATATCTGTTTTTCTTTTAAGTAACCTAGTTGAAACATATGCATTTTTCAATTTTAAACAAGAACAAACAAAATTAACAAGTTTTTAATAAATTGTTCAAAGCTTACTTTCAATAGATTTAACCATTCGTTATTGCTTTTTTTACCTGAAAGAATCAGTTATTCTCACTTTTTTTTAATATTTAGTCTGCTCAACGAAGAATCCGAGCGATGATGATGTCAACAAATCCACCTCCAGTTACTAAAAAACAAAAAGCTGCTAAAGAACAATCATCATCAACCAGTGGGACCCAATCACAGCCGCAACAAATCCCACAACAGCAGCAGCAACAACAACTACAACAGCAACAATCCTCTCCCCCTCAACAACATCAGCAATCTTCAAGTTCGAGTCAGTAAAAGTAAATTGAGAGTGTTTTTATTTTTTTTATTTTATTTTTTTTTTCATAAATTAGTTATTAAAACATTCGCAAAAAATAAAGAGATAATTACTATAATAAGAAATTAACTCAAATAGATATATGAAAAAAAAACACACATACACACTCACTAAACAACCACTTCAAAAATACCCCACCCAGAAAAAAAAACGCAAAAAATATATTAAATCATTTGCCTTTACATAAACTATAGCAAATGTGTAAATATAAAAGTGCTTTTTTTTAATATTTTTATTTAAAAAAAAAACATATTTTTTGCCGTGAACCCACACTGTATAGGTTTACTAAATAAAACTACCGAAAAAAAAACTATATATAATTAAATGGTATTTTAGAAAGTCCCGAAAGAGAAGGTTAATTTTGTTGAATCAATATGAAAGCGAAGATTCCAGAGAAAAAATAATTCCTTGATTTAATAAAAAAAAAAATAAAATGTAGCAAAAGAAAAGTAACACTATAATAATAAAAAAAAACTTAATTAAATTATAAGAAAATTAATAAACAAAGTGATGTTGTTAATATTTTAAAAAAAAAATCATAATAATTAAAACTACATATATGTATAATTAAAACTAAACATCCATTCTAATATATAAAAAAGAAATGAATTGCCTTTTAAACGGTGCTGAAATGTAAATGATATTTTTATTAATTAATATTAGTTGATCTACTTACTTCTATTCCTATAAATATTAAACATAGTGTATCGTTTTCTTTTTTCAAAAAAAAAAACACAACCATTGTTGATTATTCTTGTATGTTATTAAATCAATTTTACTTTTTTCCTGTTGATCACTTTTCTTTTAATACAAATAGTTCCACCAAACACCAAACCGCCAACAAACAATCAAAAATAGTAATAGAATTTTTTTTTTAATTTTTTTAATTTTCAAATGAATTTGATTGCCTTTAAACAATCAAAATCAATTTAACATTGTAAACCTATAAAACAAATTTATTTTTACAATTCCTTATAATAGCTGCAGTTATTTATATACGTTGTTCTATAGACATATTGAAAAAAAAGAGAAAGTTGAATTGTTAATTCACTGTTATGTTCATTCTAAGAAAAAGTTGTTCAATAGTTTAATTGTTTAAATTTAAAAGAGAAAAGAATTATTTAAACATATAGAAATTAATTAAAATCAATGACTAAATAATTAAATCACCAGCCACAATATTCCGTTCTACCAAAAAATATCTTAATCTTTCAAACACATTTTCGGCACTAAATTAAATAAAAAATTATTCAAACATTTCGGCAAAAAAAAAATCACTCACACCTACATATAATATGAATCCATCGAAAAAAGCTTAATATATAAAAAGACCAAAGTATATTTGATGAAGAATTTCATTTTTTAATAAAAACTACGAGAATTTTAATCATAGTGAAATTTAAATAACAATGGATTTCATGATTATTGTAGGTGTGAATAAATTATATCAAAATTAATTTCGAAAGGAAATTCTAAATTAGGAAGTCTACAAAATTTAAAAATCAATAATATTAAAACTATTTAAATGAAATATAAATACCTCAATATAAGTGCATTATCTTATATAACATAATAAATTAATAAAAACAAAAAAAGAAACATATTCATGGTTTGGAAAAAATAAAGAAAAAAATCTAAAAAAACTATGCATGTCCCTGAATTGTGTCACTTAATCCTAAACCATCTAAACTAAAACTTAAAAATAAAAAAAAAAATAAATCAATAACGCATATCAGTTTCATTTCTTTAAATGAAAACAAAGTTTGCAGATAAATTAATAAAAAAAAAAAACAAAAAAAATGAGAAGACAAACCAACTACACAAAACCAAGACAGACTAAAACGAAACTAAAAATATATAACATAATTTACCATTGAGGCTTATACCTTGACTCTATAACATAATTTACCATTGAGGCTTAGACCTTGACTCTAAACCGAAATTTTAAACCTTAAAATTATTTGAAAACAAAATTCTACAAAACTTTCGTGGACAAAAATTACTATCCTTAAACATAAACAGACATTACTTTCTCATGCATCAAAATACTGCTTTTTATGTTACTTACTTGTCATTATAAAGGCAACAAAAAAGTATACAAACTTCACAAAAAATTACATTTGGGCTATTTCAAAAAGAAAACAAAAAATCGACAAATAGCTTCTGTAATAATACATTTAATATAAAAGAAGAAAAGAACAATTTAAAAATACTTTGAAGTGGGGTTCAATCTATAAAAAAATAAAAAAAAAAAATTAAAATATGAAAAATAATATGTAAACATAACTTTTTTAACATTTTTATATATTTATATTTATATGAATATATTCTATATAAAGATTTTATTTTGTTGGAAAAAATCGTATATTCAGAGAATAAATTTTTAATATATTTTATATATTTAATGAGAAAAAAAACATAAAAAATTATAAAAGAAACAACAATTTTAACTATTTAAGGATATGTATCGAGGAGTTGCGTTCTCAAAATAAATAAAAAATTGTTTCTGAAAGAACATCATAAATGCCTGAACGGCACAAACAACACATTTTGAAGCAACAAACAAATCTTCCAGTTCTTAAAAAAAAAAAAATTCTAAAAACGGGGAGATTTATACTTAAAGAGAAGTTTTTGAAAAAAAATTATATATTATTAATGAAAAAAAAGAGAGAAAAAAGTATTTTTTATAAAAGTAAAACTAAAAAAAATCGATTCTTATGGAGAGAAAAACTTTTTTAAATATTTATAGTGTTTAGAGGCTATTTATATCGTTATATATTTTTATTGTAAGGAAGAAAAATGTAAAAAAAGAAGTTTTTATTTATTATTTAAAAAAAAAAATGTGAAGGAAACACTAATTTATTTTTTTTTGTTGATTTAAATGTTTCGTTGTTTTCTTACAAAATCATTTCTTAAAGGGATTTGTAAATTAAGAGTGTATAAGTTGTGCCAAGTACTGATTAAAGAAGAAGCTAAATTAGTGTGATAATTGTTTGTTTAAGATGCGACTTTATTTAATTAAAATTAAAAATATATAATATTTTTTGGATAATTTTTTTTCTTTTAAATTAGTGTTTTTGCTAATCAAAATTAAATTTATATAAAAAATCGCCAAAGTTTTTTTTTCAAAAAAAAAATTAAACATAATTTGTAAACTTTGATTTCAATCGTCATAATGACATGTGAAATTTGTCACACTGAAATAATAAGCAATTATTGACATTGAAACAATATTGAAAGGAAAAGCACACATACAAAAAGAAAAAAATGTCTCTCTTAATATAATACAAGCCATGTTTAAAGCTTTTTACCATCATACAAATTTAAAAAAAAAAAAACAAATGAAAACAACAAACACATACTTTTTTAAATATTATTAAAATAAAAACAAAATTACTAATTTTATCCCAAATTCATTTCGGTTATTTTTTTTTCAATTTTTTTAATATTAAACAAAAACAAATTAATCTAAATCTTCTTTTTTTTTTTTATTTTGATATAACATCCTTGCTAAATTTTGTGAACATTTCAAAAGTTTTTCACGTACAAAATTTCAAGTACAAATTGAACTCAGTAAAAAAATTATACATTTTTAATTTTTTTTTTAAATTTCAATTTATTTACTATATAAAAATATAAATCAAAGCACCAAAAATGCAATGATGAAAAGCCACAACAACAACCGCAGTAATAAAATACTTAGACTTTTAGAAAAAAAAAAATAACGATATAGATTTGCAGACGAGAAATTCAGCCACTATACAATAATATTACAAAAAACAAATTCAACAACAATCGAACAAATTTTTGTTTAAAAAAATAAACATCAATAAAATTTTACCACCAAAAGAACCACTCCACAATAAATACAAAATATAAAATATTTTTTTCTTGAGCCTAAAAGCAAACAACAAGCAGAGAGCAAAACCATTAAAAATATATATATCTTGATTCTCGAATTATTGAAGGCAAACACATAATACAAATGAAAATAATATAAAACTCCTATCCTGAACTACGAACAGAGTCGACATTTTTCTCAGGAAATTAAATTTCATTTTAACATATTAAAGGATATCGTACAAATCTTAATATCCCATATTGAGATTTATTTCTAGAGAAAATTTCGTCGCTATCAGATTCCACGATAGGGACCATTACTAATTGTTTCATAAAACAAAACAAAAAATAAATAAGGAAAGAAAAACCCCCGATTTGAATAGAATAATTTGTGATTTTCTTTAAAAAAAATAAAATTGAACAAACACAAAAAAGAAAACATCATAAAGTACGATTTGTACTTTAGCCAATAAGTAAAGTTAACTTTTCCATAAAATCCACGTGAAAAAAATTAGAAAACTCAAACAAATTGGCCAACATACAATACGGTATTTAGAAAAACAAAAAAATATTATGAAAATAAAAATTTAAATAAAATATAAATTAATTAAAAATGAAATATTAGACACAACACACTGCCCAAATTATGTAACAAATTTCAAAACAATGATGAAAACATGAGTAAATCACTTGGATTTTCAATTACTTTTTATAGTACTTGCTACAAAATAAAAAAAAATATAATGAAAAAAAAAAACAAAATAACAATAAATACATATTTCTTTTAGGATTATAAGATATTGACATAAAAAAATAATATTATCAAATCTATCAAACAAAAACAAAAAAAATCAAACAAAATATTATGTAAAAAAAAGTCGTGGGTTTTTCGTATTTTATATGCATACACATAACTACAAAAAAAAAATAAAATTAGAAAATAGATCATGAACGTTTTATCAGTGTTAATTACTCGAGATACAACAAAACAAAAAAAATAAAATTATAATTGGAATCAATGTGCTTATCAAATGGACATTTTTGAAACAAGAAAGAAACCTAACTAACCATCATCGTGAAAATTTAGTTTTTTTTTTCTTATGCTAATTAGAATCTTTATAATTTTCGTGAAACATAATAAAATTAACCACAAAAAAAAACAACAAATTAAAAACTTAAATCTAGTCTTATTGAAGAAAAAAAATTTAATCTTTGTTGTCCATTCTATAGCACTCGAGTTTAAACCAATACAATTTTACTATATTCTCTTATTCATGTTTGTGGAGGCAAAAAGTCAGACTATAACAATAGATACATTATATATATGAGCAAAAATATATATGTTTAAAAAATCTTATAAACAAAACAAAGAAAGATTTAAAAAGAACATCAGTTTTTTTTTTAAACTAAGGAAGAATTTCAAAAAGATAACTTTCATTAAAAATAGAGAAGAGAATTTTGTCTATCGTAAAGTCCACTTTGTTTTATATAATATATTCTTTTTTGGCATTATTCATTTAGAAAATAAGATAGTAAGAACAAGCTAAATAATCATAAATATAACTAATTTTTTCTTTTGTTATTTCACAAAGAAATAATTATACACAATGAAATTATTATAACACAAGAAAAATGAAAAGAAAAAAAATTCCAATTCCAATAATCCTATACTACACAAAACCAATATTCCAAAACTATAATTGAAAACACAACAAACACACACACACACACATATATACACACACCAAATCCAAATAAATAAAATGCAAATATTTAAATACATATACATACATAATAGATATTCAATATAACTTATATAAAAGCCGCACAATCAAAACAAAAAAATACCTTTACAATAAAATGGATTTTTTTTTCATTTTTATATTATGTTATTTTATCAGTTTTTATTTGATTGATTTTTTTTTAATTATGTAAATATTTTAAATATATATATTTATATTATATATTTTCTATTTTAACAATTTATTTTTAATAATACAATTAAAATAAACATCGAAGATAATGCAAGACCACAATAATTTCTTGGAGACTGAGCTACAACATATTTATTTTATTTGTGGTTTTGAATTATTTTCTTATTCTTACATATTTTTTTTATATATATATATATATTAAAATAGTAATACAACTTATGAGAATCCAAAATCAGATTTGTACATAACAAAAAAAAATAAATAAAATAAATCTTTATATAAGCATACCTTTTGTATGTAGTTATCGTTTATAATAAGCATACTAATTTTATACACACATTTTAGTATTTTATAAAAAAAAAAACTTGTTTTACAAAACCAGATAAAATACAAAAGTTAAAACAAATAGTCTTATAATTTTCTTTAAAAAATATACTTTCAATTTTATAATATATATAAAAAAATAAGCATACATTTTTTCATTTTTCAAATATTTAATCGAATGTAAAGGAAAATTGTAATTATTTGATAACAAACAAAAAAAAACAAAAACAAGAACCTCCATACAATAAAAAATACATAAAAATATAATTCGTCTTTTACCTTATATATTTTTTTCTTAATAATTTTTGAGCTGAAACGAAAAAAAGAACGGATTTGTATTTTTGTTGTTACTTATGCATTTCAATTATTAGAAATCGACAAAAATCAAATCCCAAATTATTTTCTTTAATAACAAATTTAATTTAAAGTAAATGTAAATTGTAAATGAAGAAAGAAAACCTTTACCTATCCGATTCATCTTTTACAAATATAATGATATTCTGAAAAACAGAAATAGTTGTTAGCATTTATATTAAAAAAAAAAAAACTTTAAATATAAAATACAAAATAGAAAGGCTTACTGGTTCTGTATAAACAAAAAAAATAAGGAGGGTTACAAAAAGCATACAAATTTCGATTCAAAGCATTTCACATTGGGCGGCTTGCCTGTGTGATAATAGTTTATTTTCCAGCCGTATCTTTTTTTCTAATGTGATATGTTTCGAAACGAAAGCAATTATTTTAATTAAAAAAAAAATAATTTAACATTAAAAAACGTACTAGTTTTCTTACTTTTATTTTCACAGTTTTTAATATAAATGCTATGGAATTATTTTTTTTTTATTTTGTTTACTTTGTTGTATTAAAATTATGTATACACATCCACATCTGCAATAGGTCAATATGAAAATATTAAAATTAATAGATCCAACCATAATTAAAACAAAAAAGTTATTATTCAAAAATTAACAAAAAAAAAAAAGAAATCTATTTAAGAAAATGTTCCTTGATTGTGACAACGATTTACACAACAAAAGATGTTTATACGACATCTTTTTTAACACCTACTAACCAATTCCTTACCGTAATAGTAACAATTATCTGTGTTTGTCTTTTTTTTTATAAATAAATGTACTAAATACACATATTGAAAATACAACAAAAAAAAACAAAATGTATAAAGCCAAAAATGTATAACTAATAAAAAGCTACAAAAAAATATAAAATGCAAAAAAAAAAAAACAATGAAGTAAAAGTAAAATGGAAACTACCTCAAAAGATATAAAAGTCTATATATTACATATATTACTAAAATTAAAAAAAAAAAACACATCTGAATTGTACTATATATATTAGAAAAATGCCGTAAAGCAGTTTATTAAGAGTAAATGAAAATCTTTTCTAAAAACAAGCCCAACAAACTAAAAATAAAAAAAATACCAGAAAATAAAAGAGAAACTGAAAAAAATATTTAAACAAAAAAAAATATCCATAGGTTTTAAAAATGTAATCAATATATGAAATTAATGTACGTTATGTTTCTGGAGTTATTTTGTTTAATTTTTGGTCTCTATCGAACATTAAAATATTTACAAAAACAAACAAAAAAAAATACAAAACAAAAAATAAAAATAAAAATACTTCAGCGTTTGCTTTGAAAAAAAAAAAGAAATTTAAGGGTTTTATATATGTTTTATTTTTTATTTTCAAAAAGAAAGCAAATACTTATAAAAATATACTATGTTTGGCAATGATATTTGTAGCATATTAAAAATTAAAAAAAAAAAATGAAAAAAACAGAAGAAAAAAAAACAAAAAATTCAATAAAAGTAGTAATCATGTTTTTGGGATAAAATAATTGGATTTAAAAATTTTAAGCATATAATTATATAAAATCAATATTTTGTTTTTAATGTATACATGCGGCATAGTAATAAAAAAATTGAAAATAGTATATACTTTTTTTGGTCAATAAAAAAAAAATAATAATCAAGCAAGAATTACTACAAAATGCTATGTCAGAAAATAAAAACAAAAAATCAATAATCAATAATATCTCACTGTATTCATAAAAAATGTCCAAAATTTGACTAAGCTATCTTAAATAAAAATTGAAGTTTTTTTTTTATGAAAAAATTGTTTTATTTCAACGGATGCCATTTTTTCTCTTAGATTTTATTTAAGGTACCTACTTGGAGTCAAATCTCAAACGGAAATATGTATATTGTTACATGAGAGTTCTTTAGAGCGTTTCGCAGGCGAATTAAACAATGGAGTGTATACTTATTAGTTTTAGGATCTAATTGGGTGTTAAAGTTTTAGATCTGCAATATTAAAACGTTAGATCTATATTTTGCAATATTTTTACTTGACATACTATATGAAACTGACTCTTTCGAAATATTTTAAACCTACACTGCAGCAAGGAGATGCGCTATTATGTGATTTCTTTAATCATGTTCTTGTGTGCGAAATCAGGTGCTAGGAGGTCAATTAGATTAATTGCAATTGATGCCCCAGCACCCTCTTCCCCTATTCACTAAGGTAAACAAAACATGCTTGTCCTATTCCTCTCGGATGTCGTCCCTGGGGTCTCATTTTAGAAAACGATTATCGTTAAAATTATTTCGTTATCGTTTTATGTGATCGAAGTTCTTAGAATTTTTCAGTTTTGAGCTTATAACTTCTAAAAAAATACATATACTATTCATGGAAAAATTTAAATTTTCAAGTTCAAGTTACCTATACGCTAAAATGCGTTTCGACAAGGTACAACAGTAGGCTCAACAGTTGGATTTTGTTGCTCTTTTTTAATATTAAAATACGGTTATCCGCACTTATTTTCGTTGTATTTAGCGGTATTATGCATATTTTCTCACATCAACAACGTTTAGTGGCCTGCTCATGCGTCGATAATACTTCAAACTTATTTTTCTACGTTCCAGATGTAAGACCCAAAAATATTGAACATCCAAAAGCTCTTGAATAAAATAATTTAAAAATTTCAAGCCAATTACTGAAAATTAAAGAATGAAAATCAGGCGGGATAGTAGCTAATATTAAGTTGTGGTCCAGTAACTAATAAGTTTTATAAACGATCGTGTAATGAGACATTAAGCTCCAAATTATTTACTCTCCACTAAATTTCATGTCAACTTTAAAATTGGGAAATTTATGAAATCTCATTAAATTTTTAGAATTTCCGTTTTTAAATAGTGGCCTCACATTTAATGGAGAGTGAATAAATTGGGGCTAAATGTAAGTACAAAATAAAAGTCATTGTGCAGTGCAGGACCACATCTGCACATAATTTGTGTGCAGGTCCGATATGTTAGAAAAAGAAAAAAAAATTGCAAAAGGATAATAAGAATGGAAAATAGAAAGCTTCCTAAAATTACTGACTGCGAATGCTCACCAATTCCTTTTAATAAATATAGTCCATATAAAAACGATACAACTCAAAAACTGTGTGAACAGTCATACAATTGCAAAAGAATGTGTACAAAAAGGAGTTAAGAAAAGAACAACTTAAATTTACCTTGAACTTCAGTTTAGGTTATCAAAGTTAAAAATTAAACAGCTTAGGCAATATCTATGCAACAAGGCTAATCTGTTAGTTAAAATTATTTTTAAATTTTTCTCTTAGCTTTACCTCAAATTCATCTTTGATTATTTTTGCTTTAAAAGAAAAAAAGAAAAATAGTTATTTTTGGAACTTCCTTTCTTTGATTTTTCAACCGGCTAGTGCTAGCCTGATAACTTGCTTCAAAACTAAACATGTTTATTGATAAAGTATGTGATTAAATTAAGAATATTAATCAACGTATATTTTTGAATCAAGATCCAACATTTTAAGGGAAAATGACTAGAAATAATTCTCTGTTAGTTGTAACTTACAACAACATTAACTGTAAGTTGGGAACTGTAAAATAATTTCTATTACACACTCTAATTATATTGGAAACACAAAAAAATAGTTGTGTAAGCACCCGGAACTTCACTTCTGAAAAACTTACCTTGGTATTTTACATACATAATTCTATATAAATTTGGTTTCCGGTTTCCGGAAAACTTCAAAAACGTTTTATATTCGTATCATAACTAAAAGTAATTTAAATCATGCCTTGGAACAGCCAAGTTAAATACCTAGTGGCTTCAATTTTGTTTTGTATTTTTTAACAAAAATGAATTTCAAATATAGTTTAAAATGATTGCACTTAATTTCTAAATTTCTGAATAACATTTCCGTATGGTTTAAAACAAAACATCAGAACAACCTCTGTCTTCTAGGCAAATTAACTGATTGAATACCAAAACAATGCAAGTGATTTTTTGGGCAAACATACAACTTCATTCTTCTTCTTTTTTTTTTTATTTGGTGTACCTTTATAATATATATGTATATGACGAGCAATTAGTGTTTTTTTACCGTCACAATAACAGAATCTTCTAGGTATTCTCTAGTCCTATATTTATGTATCTACTACAATAGAATAAACAAATACTTTATTTTTATTTCACGCAAAAAAAAAAGATAAGTTTGTAGAGCGCAAAATATTTATATGGAATAAAATGTACGATTTCGTAAATACATACATATACATATATGTACATATGTATATTATATTCAAATTAATTTTGAGAATGTATATTTTGCTCATAAAACACCGGCACTGGCACTGGCACTACCGACACGTCGACGAAGACCTACCGATACCAATAGAGTTTGTATATTGTTATCAACAAATAATGAATTTCGTTTCCAAGAATTGAATTTAAACTTGCTTTTGTGTACATATATGTATCTTAAATTTCGTCATTATTTATGAGTTAAATTTATGAAATGTTTAGTTGTGGATTCATTCCTCTTTCGATATTACAATATATGACTTGAAAATTAACAAGACACTAAACGATAAATAAATAAAAAAAGAAACATGTATATTCTCACTTTGTCCTTAGGTTTGATTTGTCAGTAGTTCAGCCTTGAATGAAAATATAATAAATACAATTTTACATTAACAACAAAAGAAGAGGTAACAAAATAAGAAAATTTAAAAAAAACACCAACAACATTTAAAGCTTAATGATTAAAATTATTGCTCTCCGACTCTCTTTTCAATGACTTTACTTTATAGAATTTTGGTGGTGTAGGTTATAAAGAATAGTAATAGTATAGTTTAAATTTTGCCCAGCAACAGCGTCTATTAGAAGCTTTTCTTTGCAAAAATTCATTGTGATTCATAAAAGCATTGTGTATAAACTTTAAAGACACATATTCCGAGAGCGAGAATGAAGCAGCACATCTTGCAACAACAAGTCTTGGAAGCAATGTGTGAGAACATGTTAATGTATATTGCAGCTCACAACATATTGATATGGAAAGTGTTGATGAGAGCCAATCAACAAGTTGATGTTGCAAAGTAAACATCTTGCTTTGGAATTCAAGTGACATGTATTATAAAGTTTCTATTGATACTTGTTTTTAAACATTTCCAAGAAATGTATAGAATCATAACTAAATATTTTGTTGTCGATACTCTGAGCTTTTTTTGTACTCGATTGGTTTGCAAATCCACGAACAAAATGAAAGACTACTTTAAGGAATATTTGAAATCGCACATAATTGAGAGACAATCATGAATTAGTTTTTTTTTTTCTTTCAAGTGTTAGTTCATTGAATTTTAAAATGTTTCTATTTCTCTTATGAAAAATGCAGACCAACAAAAGTAATGACTTGAAAAGGCTTACCATAATGGTAAATACCAAATTGTTAGCGCAAAAAGCATTTCATGCTCATAAAATGCAACCGCAACTAGGAATTATAGAAGTCCGGTCACTGGGCGTATACTTACTTTTTAAAACATTTTTGTTTTGTAGTGTTTTTTTATAAATGTTCCTTAAATTGGAATGCTATTCATATTCACTAATTTAAAGTTTATAAACTCAACAAGAAAGGTATTGCTCAAATTAATAAAGGCTTAGAATAATTATTGCAAGGGTGGTTTGTGTGGTTGCATAGAAACGAAGTAGGAAATAATTCTGTTGTTTCTTTCGAATAACATTTCAAATATTTTGAATTCTGCAGAAAATCTTCCTCCTTGATACATGATAATGATACAGAAAAGTGATGTTATCAGACCAAAAGAATTACTCCCAAAATAATGATGGCTTGAGAACGATTTTTTTTTTCTTCAAATTCAAATATTTTGAATTCTGCAGAAAATCTTCCTCTTTGATAAAAGATAATTATACAGAAAAGTGATGTTATCAGACCAAAAGATTTACTCCCAAAATAATGATGGTTAGAGAACGATTTTTTTTCTTCAAATTCGCTATATTTTTTTATTATTTGGGGTACATGTGTTGTTAATAGTTAGAAAAAACCTGCAACTTTACAGATCTTTTTCAAAACTTTCAACATTGTAATCAATTCAATTTTTACAGATTATGGAGTTTTTAAGATATCGTCTTTAAACTTTCTCAAAATTCAATAGCCTGTTGGTTTTCTTTGTAAAGTTGTTTTGCTTCATTTGCTTATTTATTTGGTAATATGCTTTCAGTTATTGGATGATTTTTATGAGTGTATTTTCATTCAAATAATAAATCCTAAATTTTTGGAAAAAAATACTTGTAACTCATAGGCCAGGGAAATTAAACAAAAATAAGGCCTGACTCGGACAGCATTTTTACTGGTGGAAATTGTTGGCAGTTATTGTTGCTTATATCCCAAAATCCAAACGAATCCCATTTAGGGTTTGGACACTATCTTAACAAACTGCATCAATAATGCAGTTTAAGCTACGTATTAAACTGATTGTCTTTTAGTGATCATTCAAACGTCAATCTAATGAGACAAAAACCAAGCAATAGTTGTATAGCCCTGGTTTTGATCTGTAAGTTACTATAATAGTGCTTTTTATGTCAATTCCTATTTTCAGCGCATAGAAATATTTTAATTGCAAGTGTTTTTTTTTAAAGGGAGATGGAACGTTGTGCAACGAGTAGCAAATGACCCTGTGAAAACAATGGTAAATTAAAAAAAAATTTGGAGATATTCCGTTGTTCATTCGAACCAGGAATAAAAAAAACACATGCATATCATTGGTCAAAGGATACATTTTTCAGTGATATGATTCTACATTCGATTTTTTCAGATTTTAGCTATAACAAAAAAAATTCAGGAAATTCCTATAGAAGGTTTTTTGAGTGGCTTAGTGGCTTATTTCGACTTGCACAGTGGGGAAGTACTAAAGAAGCCAAGATTGTTTTTCGTTGCTTTCCAATCATCTTTAGTAGTCGGGTCATTTCTTGAGTTATAAATTAGCAATCTGAACCAAAAAACCAACACCTGAATATTGAAAAAAATTGGGTAAAATAGATTTAAATTATTTTGCATAGGTAAAGAAAATTATATTTAAATAATAAATCAAAATAAGAAATGCATAATCAGTTTTATACTATTTGCTTATAATTTTATTTTTGACAAAAAAAGATATGGTATTCCTTCAAGGAAACCATGGATAGGTAATGACTAATAACCGTTTTGGTAAAGATAACTGAATTCGTCTTTCCTGGTAACTTTTAAATAAACTGGAAAACTAAGATGATTCTGCGAATTTAATTTCCTATCCACAGCCCCACAGTCACTGCCGCAGATGAAAACCATGGGTTGCTGAGTTATGCATTTTTATTATTTTTTTATTTAAAATTTCAATTTATTTTTATCACTCAATTTTTTTTATGGTAATCAAGAATGTTGATATTTTGTATGCAATATTTTTTTTTGTTTTTCAAAGATAATAAATTTGGCTTTCATTGTTTGAAATAAATTATTTGCACAAAATTATATCAAAGTGTATCTCACTCACAGCTTAAAAAACAATAAAAATTGGGTTCGATAAAATACTGTCGGAAAACCGTTATTTGCACAAAAAAATTGTGTGTCACAGCAAAAAAGATATAATCTTATGAATTGGACGTCGTTTGGCAAAAATAAGGCCGGTTAAAGGAAAATAGAGCCTAAATCACAATAAAACTGTTATAACTCGAAAACGAAGCGAAAACGAGAAGAACCTATGTTTTTCGTCTGAGGCGAAAGAAAACATTTTAAATTTGAATAGGGTAGAGTCGGCACCCTTCGACTCCTTAAGAGTAAACGTTGCATAGCTCCTATGATTTAAAGAAATTTTAAAGGTCTGCACACACAAAAAATAAGGATTGTCGGAGGTGCCCCGCTTTCGAAGGGTGCCGACTCTCCAAAACTCCAATTCTACTGTTTTTGGTCTTTAAAGCAGTCAAGAAAAGATGCTTTGGAAAAATATTTTTTTTTATTTAATACAAGTTTATCTCAAACGGCACTTTTTTTTTTTTTTGCCTGCAAACTAAAGTTATCAATTGATAAATATGGATATTTTGAACTTGAAAACTCAATTAATTCAAATAAATTATCAATTATATATTTATTTTAATTATAAATTACCAAATTAGTTAAATTGTCAATTGAATTTTTATTATAGTTTTTTTTTTACTATTTATCAATTGATAATAATTGCAAATTATAAAATTGATGAAATATATCAACACAAATCCTCAGATTTCCTTAAAATAACGAGTCTTGAAGGATTATTTTTGTGTGTGCTGTTAAGAAATACACATACATATATCTTCTTATATAATCAGAATGATTTTTGTTAAATTTAAGTGACCACCTTTTCCAAAAATTAAATAAATGTCTGTGTCAGATTTTATATTACCTCTTCATAATACATTTAAAAAAAAATTTAATAACATTTTCACATATTTTTGCACTTGACACTTCAACCGAAATTGTCGCTATTATTTCATATAGTCTAGCCAAGTGATAAGGTTACAGATGAATAATCTCGAAACTCCAGGCTTGATCCCCCGGCATCATCCAATTTTGTTCGTTTTTTCATTTTTTTTTTTTTTTGTAAAAAGGTTTTCCTACCAAAAATAAAAATATTTTTTGTTAATTTAAATATTCTCGGATTAGCGGCGTTTTTTTACAAAGAAAGTACTTTTGTACTCACCCCGAACGTTTCGCTTCAAGTTTCATTGAGCGTGGTCACCGGGAAACTGCCGTAAAATGTTATATTTGGTTAGAACGGCTCCGCAAGTTGTATTTGTGCGTAGGCTGTTCTAACTCTGGTTGTTGTTGTTGGGGTTCTTCTTGAAGTGAAAGTTGTTGGGAGCAAACAATGCTCACTACATCACAGGGTGTTTTTACTTCAACTTGGGATGACCGTGAGGTGTTAATGACGGTATCCCATGACCGCGAAAGCTTGAAACTGTCGTCACGATTGAAGTTTTTGTGGCATTTTATCTCAATCGCCTCGCGTACCAGCCGTGGGATGTAGTGCGACTCCCTGCAGACAAAGGTAATGCTACTGTTGTTGTAAATAAAAGTTATTATTTTGATAAGATGAGTGTTCTAGTGCAAGACACAAACACTTGTTCGCCGGTTGATTATGATCCTACAGCCCGGGTCTTAAGAAAAGTGACAAAGCTCATTAATGAAAATAAAGCGATCTTGCCAAATAAACGCCTAATTCCCTCATGCACTCAGGCACCAAAATTGTACGGACTGCCGAAAATTCATAAGGAAGGGTATCCTATGCGACCGATAGTGAGTCAAATAAATGCTCCGTGTTACAATTTAGCAAAGCATCTAGTTGAGGTTTTCAAACCATTAATTGGGTCGACAATATTATGAGTTTCTTCGAACATCTGAACTCTCAACATCCAAAAATTAGTTTCACCATGGAAAAAGAAAAAGACAATTCCATTGCATTTTTGGATGTCAAAGTCATTAGAAAAATGGATGGTACATTAGGGCACACAGTCTATAGGAAAGAAACGCACACTAACAGATACCTACATGCTACATCGCACCACCACCCAGCGAATTTAAGGTCTGTTGTTTCGACACTGGTTCAGCGCCCACATAGAATATGTGACGAAGAACATCTGACGGCTGAGCTGAATTTGGTTGACAATGTTCTCCAGGCAAATGGATATTCAAGGAAACAAAGAACGTGGAAGATAAAGGTGTCGCAGGAGAGGGAAGAAAGCAACCTGGACAAAAAAGCTTTCTTACCATATGTCAAGGGGGTGACGGATAGGGTTGGCAAAGTGTTAAAAAGATATGGAGTAAAATCCATATTTATGCCACCAAAAAAGGTAAAAAACTATCTCCAGTCACCAAAGGACCAATTTCCGTTTCAAACATATGCTGTTCCTTGTAGCTGTGGGTCGTGTTACGTTGGACAAACTCAAAGAAGCATTGCCACCCGCTTAAAAGAGCATATAAGTGCGGTTAGCAAAAGCCAACGGGAAAAATCGGCAATTTGTGAGCACTTATTGGACAATCCAGACGAACACTACTGGATACACTTCGACCAAGCAAAGGTGTTAGCTCAAGAGTCGCACTACATCCCACGGCTGGTACGCGAGGCGATTGAGATAAAACCCCACAAAAACTTCAATCGTGACGACAGTTTCAAGCTTTCGCGGTCATGGGATACCGTCATTAACACCTCACGGTCATCCCAAGTTGAAGTAAAAACACCCTGTGATGTAGTGAGCATTGTTTGCTCCCAACAACTTTCACTTCAAGAAGAACCCCAACAACAACAACAACAACCAGAGTTAGAACAGCCTACGCACAATTTCAACTTGCGGAGCCGTTCTAACCAAATATAACATTTTACGGCAGTTTCCCGGTGACCACGCTCAATGAAACTTAAAGCGAAACGCTCGGGGTGAGTACAAAAGTACTTTCTTTGTTAAAAAACGCGGAATATCCGAGAATATTTAAATTATGTCTGTAAGAAACCGTGAAAGCCTAAAAAGTTATATATTTTTTCTTGCATAAAAACCATAGAGAAATATTATTGTTACCTATTTCTATTTTATGTGGTGACAATGTTCTCTGTTACAAAAGACTAGAGAGTGTAGATTATATCCAAACAAGAAAATAATCGTATGGGTTTTGAACAACATCTTGAAAAAACTGCAGAAGAGAGGATGTTTTTTTAGAAAACACCCTTATAAATAGTAGAACAGCGATATCATTTGGCATGGAGAACCAAGAATTAAATGAGTACATCGATTTTGTTTGAAAAAATGTTTTTTTTAAGGCAGAAGGAACGTTGTGCAACGTGTACCAAAGCAACCCTGTGAAAACAATGGTAGATTTTTAAAAAAAATTGTAGATATATTATGAAATCATAGTTCTTATTAGAATCAAGAATGAAAAAACACCACATGCATATCATGAGGCAGACCCTAATTTTTACAATGAGAAGATACAGTTACACTTTTTTCGATGCGAGCTAAGTTAGAACATACATACATTGACTCTAGAAATTGTAAAAGTTTGAATTTTACTGGGGGGCATTCCGTAATTTTCCAAACGATAATCGTCGAAACGTGATCGTCGTAGATTTGCTCTACGTAACTCTATCACTATCGTCTCGTTTTTTGAGAGCGACACAATCTCTCAAACTGTGGTTGAAATGTCACCGGGCTCTCAAAAATTAAAATTTGCATTGTTTTTTTTCGTGTTTGTGGTTGAACAATAAAAATATTGCAAAATGCAACTAAAATCAAATTAATAGCATTCAAATTGTTTGTAATTTTTAATCTAATTTTTATTTTATTTTCTTCAAACAAAAAAAAAATGTCTAGAAACATTTTTTTATAAATTTAGAAAAACTAGACATTAAGCAAGTGTTAAATTAGAGTGAGTTACTTTTATTCAATAAACAATTCCTAAATAAAAAATAGTTTTATCTTGTTGATGACATTTTTCTTCAAAATACATGGGACGAAACCTATAGTGCAAATACAACCATCTTGACGATGGCGCTCTGGTGATAATCGAGTTACGGAGAGCAAATTTTCAATCGTCGAAACGATATCGTCAAGACGATAGTGATTTTGAGAGTTATGGAAATCAAAGCCATCGTCGAGACGATATCGTTTGGCGATAATCGAATTACGGAATGACCTCTCTGGTTTTCTTATTAATAGTAGACTGACAATTTTTAAAGTCACTGTTATCTTCTAACTCACATCGAAAAAAGCGTCATGATAACTCTTATGGGAAATATTAGTGTCTATTAAATAAGATTAAATGCAAAAAACAGATGTTTTTGGTATGTTTTTGATTACATTCACCATCTTCAAGTAATACTTAATAAACCGAAATTTTCTTCATTTTGCGTATTTTCACGTTTTTTTTTGAATGACGATATCTTCTAAACCATTATTCGGAGAAAAAAAATCTTTTTTGTAGGAAACTCTATGATCTACAAGTTTTGTATCAAATACTTTTCAATAGCCCTCACCATAGAAAAACGATTTTCGACATTTAACCTTATACCTTAACCTTGACTTTTCTATGCGTATTACTTGTGCAAAAATAAACATAATTGCAATTAAAAACATTAGGTTAGAGTTTTTCCGAGGTTTGGTTTTTTTTTGCATATTTTTCTTGGGGAATGTGTAATAAGATATTTTGTAAGTAAATGAAAATTCTCCTTTTTTAATACTTCTGAAAGCAAACACAATAAATAACATATCCAAGAAACTTTAAACTCAAAATCTGGTTAAAAAAGTGTTTATTTTCACATTATTCCAACAAATTAATAATTATAGCATTCCTCGAAGACGTAAATAAAATTGATTTGGAGTAAGAACTTTTTTCAACCCGTTAAAGCAGTGTTAAAAAAATACGAGTTTTTTTACAGTCATTTATAATACATTTTGGTTTCTTCTTCAAGATTATGTTCGGAAAAAAAATCTTTTCTTATAATTATTGCCTTAATTTAACCAAATAGGTATAGGTGATGTAAATAAAAATGCCCCTCTCTAGGAATTATACGATGTGGTTCGGTCTCATACAATTTCGAAATTTCATTAGAATTAATACTTGAATGCACAAACCATTAAAAACTCATATCGAAAACATCCATTAGTTAATATTTTCCAAAACAAAAATATTCCCAGGTTCCAGTACAAATCCGGCACATAAACCATTTCGAAAAAAATAAAGAGCTTCATTGGTAAATTTATCCGCTATTAACAAGCAGAGGCAAAACCCTTAAATTAGACCAGTTACTGTTTAAAATTTATTAGTACTAACCACGCCATCTGTTTGTAAGTATAATATTTCAAAATAAAATGGCATATTTTGGTTCATGCATCTACTTATTTACTACAAAACCCATTATTAGACTAATTGCCAAAAATAATAAATGGAATTATACATGACATCATTATCATTGTATATATAACAATGATGACATCTGTTTCTGAGAGTTAGTAGATTTAATAGGTATAGCAACAACTCAATTAAGAAAAGCTCATCAATTATATTTACTTTTATTTCCATTCGATATGAAACAAAATAAATACAATCAAATGAACATGTACAGTAGTGGACACGAATTTAGCACACCCGTAGTAGCAGCATGATTTTGAATTTTTTTAACAAGCAACTATTAATTTCCACGTAGTCATTGATAAAATGATTGGCAAAAAAAAACGTTTCTTTTATAGACCAAGAGCTCACAGCAATTTTTGGGTGAGTGTTAACATAAAATTAGTGGTAGGGGAACGAGCCTAAAATGGTCCCCTTACTAGAAACCATAGAATCGAACAGAATTAGAAGGTTTTGTGAACACAAATCTTAAGTTTGTCTGACATTCGCCAACATTATACGAAATGAAATGTAAGCATCTTTAAGCTATTATTTTAAATTTTACAGGTCAAAATGTGTTTACCTGTCTCTAAAACCAAACCTAATACATTTTTGTAAAAAGAATTATTGACAAAAAACTACACAAAAATAATTGTATTTTGGAAAAGGCAGAAATGCATGTAAAAATTAAGTATTTCTTTTAAAATTCCTGAAATTAGTTGTACTGAAACTATTCTAGTGTTTTCGGTGTTAGAAGTTAAATAAAAATACCCTAAATGGGCAAAAGAGCAATCGGGTAAAATGTCATAGAAAATATGAACGGTTTACTGACAGGTAGTCCTGTGGTCTGTTTCACCAACTTACAAATTGTAAATTACAAGTGCTTTTTTAACAAATTTGTAGAAAAATTGATTTTTTCTGTTTCACGAGATAATGGTATTACAAAATTGTAGTTGTAGATTACAAAGGGAAATTTGTAGAAATTTCATTATTTGCGTTTCACCAAAACGTTTTTTTGTTTGTAGTTTACAAACACAAATTTGTAAAATAAATTTGTGTTCCACCAAATCAAATAAATTTACAATTTTGTTCAGTTTATGAAAATTTCTTACAATAGAAAGATGATGTGTAGATTTCATTACAATTTGTAATTTGCAATAAAAGTCTGGAAATCAAACGGTGAAACGGTTTTTTTTTTGTAATTGGAAATTACAATTTCCCCTATTTTGTGTCTCTTTTCTTACAAATTTGTTGAATTGAATTTTGTAGTTTGTGAAACAGAAAATCAGTTTACAAATTTGAAATTGTAGTTTACAATTACAAATTTGTGATTGTAATTGTAATTTGGTGAAATAGGCCACTGGAAGGATTAAATTCTAGATTCCGTTCAGAAACGAAAATTGGCAGGACCCAAATCATTTTAAGTTTCAGAAACCACACTACCCAACAAAAATTAAATTTTAAATGGCTTAGAAAAGGTTCTGGGATCGCGTGATTTTTTCATATATTTTGCCTCAGTAAGTTTTTCAGTTTATCTTTCAAGTCGTTTACGACCTGGTTTAGAAACCAAAAAATAAGATATGAGGGCCATCTCTTGTTGGCCTCCGGCCAAAAGCTAAAACAGAGGGTTAAATGGCAAGATCGGGGGCATAATGGAAACACTGGTCCCCAGCCCAGCAAAGTCCTGAATTTTGTCTTTGCTGTATCTTAAAACTTAAGCTTGTGCCCGGGCTGTGGACATGCTCGGCCTTATTTGCTTAAACAATCACTTCTGTTAAAAAAATATTTGTGTGTACAAAACTACAAAACTCATGGATGAGATGTGCATTTTCAATTTTTCGAATTGGAATATGCACTTACTATAAGTTCTAGCTCGGAATCTAAGCTTGTACAAAAGCCGGCCCTAGTTGTACAAAACTGTACAAAACTAGTACAAAACTATAGATTTTATTTTTTATTTTGAGAAATTGACGGATATGGGACATGGACGTAATTAAAGACACAAGTCGTGCGAGAAATATAAGAAAACGTTTAAAATTTTAATATGGTGGGCCAATAAAACAAAAAAATGCTAAGGCTTGCTTAGAATGCCTGCTCAAATTCTACTGTTATTTTTTTAAGTAAGTAGTTTTCCTCCAAAAAATCTTTAAATTATATTAGTGGTTGATTGGTGTTATAATTGTTGTCGAATTTCTTGATTAAAAACACTATTAAAAAAAATAGACTAAGAAAATCATTTCAAGTAAGTAAAACAACTACTTTTATGAAGTCGTTAAATACAGATTTATTTATTTAAGAATAAAAGGTATTAATGGACAATTTTTTATGAATAATCTATATGTGTGTATATTCAATCGACGTAGAAAACAAAACTACTTGTTTAAAAACATTTTTAAG
Source organism: Meliscaeva auricollis (assembly GCA_948107695.1). NCBI lineage: Eukaryota > Metazoa > Arthropoda > Insecta > Diptera > Syrphidae > Meliscaeva > Meliscaeva auricollis. The sequence goes on from OX403617.1 coordinate 56,834,320, forward strand.
GAAAGCCGTTTGTTTTTTTAAGTAAGTTGAAAAGGTTTTTTTGTGATTTTCTAATGGGAATATTTTAAAATCGAGAGCTTATTCAAAGGTTCTTACTTTAAATTCGAAACACACTGAAAATCTTAAGAAAAGTATAATTTGTTTAGGCAACAAGCAACTTTGTTGAAGAGTATTAAACGAAAAATTCATTTACTTCAACTTAAGATTCCTGAAGGGAGCGAAGAGGTACCGAAATAATTTAAACTGCATACAAAAGAAGAAAACTAGTTCTTTCAGAATCCACAATCATAATGAGGTAACCTCACGTTTGAACATCGCTTCAAAAATAATGAAAAACTTCGCTATTATGATGATGATGATTATGATTTCGCTATGGGAATATCTCAAAAACTCGATCCAATTCTAAAATTCTGAGTTCCGATTCCAGTTCGAAAACCTTTAAAAACGTTTATCAAAGTTTGGGAAGAAAAAAGTTTTCTGACCAGTGTTATCTATTGCTGAGACAAAATTATAAACAATTTTTTTTTGTTTTTTTTTTTTTTTTTTAATACAAATACAACCATTGACGTGTTTTTTGACTGTTAAATTTCCTCATTTTCACTAACACATCAGGGAAGTACAACTAAAGTCAAAATGAGATGATTTGACACATAAAAAACCTTCTATGGCAATTTCCCGAAATTTCCCATGTTATAACTAAGACCTGAAAAAAGCCGAATGTATAATGAGTATAATTGAAAAAAGAGTACCCTTTGAACAATGATATGCATGTTGTATGTTTTTATTCTTGATTCTAATGAACATCGGAATATATCTACCATTTTGACTTGTAATATAGGTACTATAGGCAAGTTTAGGATTCGTAAAAAAAATCGAACTCGAGATTACATGTCATTATGATGATCCAGAATGGGGAAAAAGTGGGTCTCGCAATTCTGTCTCTCCGTCTGTCTGTCTGTCTGTGTATATCTCGAACTTCAGCCTAAGCCGCTGAACCAATTTTCTTCAAATTTGTTAGTTAATTGTATTTGGTGATTTCCTAGAGGGGAAATTACTCAAGACATGGACCGAATACTAAAGATGAAAAAAATAAGTTAAAAAGATCATTTTGTGAAAACCTATCCATATCTAAATATTTTTGTCGGTGCGATTTTCAAGTTCTACGGGCTGAAATTTGTACAAAAAATATAACAACTATTAGGGTGTAAAACATTTTTGTTTTTTTTTTATTTTAAAGGTTAGTTTAGAGTTCAGCGTGCAAAAACAAAAAACAAAAATTCAATGCAAATTTTAGTCTGTTTTGGGCATAATTTGGTACCATATATTAATGTTTATATTTTCAAATCACCGCATCGTAACCAATATATAAAATTAGCTTTTCTCTCTATCAATTGGTACCAGAGGCTACAAATGCTATTCTGTTTTTTTTTTGCATGCAAAATAATTGTTGCATGCAAAAAAGCAACAAATTGCATTCTTAGCCATTAGTTTTAATTGGTTACAAAAGAAAAATATCTTACGTGTTATCTGAGGTATGACAAACAAGTTTGCTTTTTTATATAATAAAAACGATGAAAGAAAAGACAGAAAACAGTTTTGTAAATTTATTTTTTGTTTTTGCTCTGAACTGTAAATTAGGCTTAAACTAGTACAATTGGAGCTGAAAAAAATCATGTTAAAGTTAAAAAAGAAATTGATATTAATAATAATATAACTTAGCAGAGAAGGCTATATAAAAGTATCTTGTTTTTGTTTAAAAAATATATTTATGGGTAACACTGGCTACAGCTTCCCACTGCTGTTTAAGCAACCCTCATAATTGTATTTTTACCTACAAACGAGATACTTTGCTTTCAAATGAATGGTGGTAGTTTCCGCCGTTTGGGTGCTTCTCTTCTCCATTCCTTATTCTCAACAGAAACAGATTCGAAGCATTTGCACTTTTGCAGCACACAAAGCGCTCGATTTTGCTGGCGCACGGTGACTGCGTACAAAATCGAATTTCGAAATAGTCTGAAAAAAAACTTAAAGCATAATAGGCGCCCCGTGCAGTACAAGAGCGAGTACGAGCACTCGACTCGATATTTAACTAAACAACATACAAACACATAGATTTTCTTCTTTTTTTTTTGAATCAACAAAATATTGTTTATCCCATCGATTGATTGTAATTAAATTAAAAAGAACAAAGGGACATCGGGGAGGGCTGTCTTTCTGTTCTAATAGTTTATCAACAAATCAATAAATTTTTATTTGGCATTGTTGTTACAACGCAGTGTGAGTGAGCAGCAAAGCGGATACGTTTATGCTGCCTGCAATTGCAATTTTCGTTCGAACCGGTTGGTTTTCGTACGTTCATATGTGAAAAAAGTATAATTATTGTTCTCCCTTGTTTTACCCTTGAAAAACAAACTGAAAACGTATGTAATTCTGCCTACATAACATAATTTACAAATTCGAATACCTTGTGAACATTTAAAAATAAGAAAACCACAAAATATGACATCGTACATCGAGCTCTGCGGATTGTTTGTCATATTGATGTTGCCGTTTTTGTACGAGACAAGCCATATTTTTCGATATTATTTTAAATTTCTAATATATTATGGCCTAGTGTCGTTTAATTCAGTGCTTTTAATTCCTGCGTTTTTGTTTCGACCATGTGATGTAAGGAATTTGTTGTAAGTATTTTATTGTTTCCTTTTAAATAAGGATTACATTTTAATAATTGTTTTTTTTTGTCTGTGTTCCCCGGTAATATTGCAGGAAATATTGATTTTTCGTTTGAAATATTTGGTGCATATGTACTAATAGATGTCAGGGTGTATTTTGCTGACCTCACACTGAAAATTCAGAAGAGTGTTTTTCAAATACCCGCATTTTGTGTGTCAATTGGTCGGTTTAAATTTATTTGAGGCTGTGAGTCGTGTAACCCACATTTATATTTTAATTATTTTTGAAAATCGTTAAAAAAAATACCTACCTACAAAGAGTGTTACCTATCTGAAATATTTTTGAAAAGTGTCACAAAAAATTAATTAAAAATTAATAATTGCATTATTGTGAATCATAAAAATTCATAAATTCAGTTTCCGATTTTGGAGCTGCACTCTGGGTCATGTGTTTAATTTTTCAAAATATCGTCATGACTGTTAAAATTTGTTTATCTAAAGTGGAGTAACTAAAGCTCAAAAAAAGGTATTACCTCGGAACCGATCGGAACAGCTTCGATGTGGATACATTTTTTTTTCAAATCTTGGTATTGAAAAAAAATTTAGTCGAATTGATAACAAACTATACTTTTTTGAAGTCGATTAAAAAACATATTTAACCTTTAAAAATATTGCCGCTCTTTTGTCGTTTTTTTTTTCAAATTAACATTAAAGGCCTAACTACAACGGTCACTTTTTGCAAAAAAGTGCAAAAGTGAACATTTTGAAACTCATTTTTCTGACTATTTAACTTCAGAAAAAATTCAAAAATGTGCCAAAAACCTTAGATTTTTGATCCTCCAAGAAGTTGTGTACCGTTTTACGCAAAAAAATGGACATACATACATATGTATTTATAAAGAAAAACAATTATTTTACTTTTACACTTTTACAAAAAGTGGCCATTGTAGTTAAGCCTAAATATTTTTGTGAACTAACTTTTTTTTTATTTTATAAAATAAATTAGGAAAAAATTTTCCAGGTTTATTAAAGGACCGTTAAGATGGGAGGGGGCATTTTTTCAAAAGTTGCCTGTAGGTAGAATAAAAGACGTCACGTTTCGTGTAATAAACGTGACTTCATATATTTTTTCTGACTTCAGATTCGAATTAAGAATTCTAAAAACCTTTGGAAAAGTATGCATATTTTGGGGTCACAGAAAAAATTATTCTCAGCAACACTATAACTTCAAAACTGTCATTTCTTTTAATAAGGATGAATGAAGATTGATTATGTTATGACAAACAAAAAATCAAAGTAATAGTCCAAAAAATAGCTCTAAGGGTGTACGCTAACGAGCGTGTGTATATTGCTTGCTAAAATGGTCTTGTTTTTGTGAATTCCTTGGTTTTTTGTCGTCATTATTAGGTACTGAAAATCATAACAACGTTGCAGTCAGTATTTAAGGACGTATTTTGCATAAATTTATCCAAAATTCTAACTTAGAGAATGATTTGTTTTCAGTTTATCGTTTTCATTGTTTGTTCCGGCCGCCAGATTGAAGCCGCCATTTTGTAAATGAAAAAGTTGGCAGACTTTTGGTATTCTCCATTATGAAATCTCTAAGTGTACCAAGTTTCATCAATTTCGTAAGGAATAGGCCACTGAAATGAATTTTGTCGCCAAAACTCATAGAAAGCACCAATGGGGAAACGCTTTACTCACCGAGCTTAAGAAAATTTCACTTTTGACGCAAGAGATTAGTAAAAGGTAGTAAAGCCACAGGACGTCTTGTCTACATCCTGGCACGATTGGAGAAGCAGGAACCTAATCTTCTTAGGGGCTTTGTTTACTTTGTCATAGTAAACTTTTGTTCATACAGCATTTTCAAGGTCAAATCATGGAGCAACAAATTCAATATTGGAGCAAAAAACTAGCAACGAACTCCTGCTCTCTTATGTTTTTTTTTTGAGATTTTGAGTTTAAATGGGTAAGAGTAAGGTCAGGGTGGGAGCAACAAATTCAGGAATGTTTTGTTATGCACAAGTAACAAATACAAATTCCTAAATACTTAGATTTCTGAAATTTTGAGTTTTGAGTGTGCTTATTGCTTAGAGATAGCTAGTAGCTGAGAGAAATACGTTCGACAAGATCCACAATACATTTTTCAGAAGGTGAGGAGCTGCCCTTTAATTTGGTTCCAATCTTTTTACTATATGATAGTTTTTGAGTGTATTTCAACGTCAAAACGTACAGCAACAAATTCGAGATTGAGGAAACAAATTCATGACAGATAAAAAAAAATCCGGCATACTTGCATTTTTGAAATTTTGAGTTTTGAAGGACGATGCTAACTACATGTGAAGATATTTCTTAGTATTTTTTACTTTTATTAAAAAGCAGATACAAATATATCGTCGTTCCCCTCATGCCAAAGGGATAAATGTGAAAATTGAAAACTTGAGAAGGTCGGTTTTTCAAAGCTGTCGAAAATTGTGACCCAATTTAATGACTTTGACTCATTAATCTAATCTGACTTAGCTTTTGGCACAGTTTTAGTGACTAAAAGACAGAGATTACCGAAATAAATATCATTAATGAAAGCAATGTGAAAAAAATTAAATTTAAACAGTCATGTTTCTGGCATGAGGGGACGTTATATTAATTTGAATTTTTTTTTATAATTTTTTGAATACATAAATAATTGTTTAGTCAACAAAAACACTTTTTTTTTGTCATGAATAGGCCGATTTTATGGAAGGAACATTTAGTTTATCTCAAAAATTTTATAATACCGGTTTTCTTAAATGTAGAAAGTTATAAAAATTATGTGAATTTTCCTCCATTACGTTCCTATTGAATTTATTTAATATTTGAAAATTTTTGAAAACTTTTTATTATTATAACTACTCGTACATAAGGTTCTGGTTTTTTTTCGCAGCTTTTTTAACTTTACGAAATAATAAAAATAAATTTGTATCTGGAATTAACTAATCATTCTATTTCATTACATTGTTTGAGTACCTATCTGATGTTCCTGAACTAGATATTTTAATCTGAATAGCTTTTACTAAATTGCTCACGAATACGTACTATCTACTTATAAGGTTTTGCGTTTAAAGTTAATTTTCTTTTTTAATTAATATCGCACGTGAGCAACTATTTATAGCTTTGACAAAAAAAAACTTGAGTATGTTTTAGGCGTAACTAGGCGTACAAAATTAATAACGTGGGCTTTAATTTTTGATTTTACTTACAACAGATAACTGTTTTTTTTTTTAAGTTCTTTACCTTTCACATTATTATTACTAAAAGTTATAATTTAAAGCAGGGGTGGAATTGCCCAAGGTGATAGTTGAATGTTGATAGATATAGACAATGCGTATGCTAATTATCAAATCATTTATCGTTTTGAGGTTGATACCTATTTAGACGCCGGTTTCATATACGAGTATTTCTGTGGTTTTCATAATGTACTTGGTCTCAATTTCAAAGAAATCATATTTATTGTTAAAAGGCGTTAAAAATAAGTAAAATTTTACAAAAACAATTAATCAAAAAAGATAAATAAAATAGCGACAGAGTATATCTCCTAGCGCTAGCCGATTCAACCCCAGAATATTAAAACGAACACAATGCCCCCCTATGGGGCCGCTATCGCGCTTTGCATTCGAACATTTGAAAGAATCCATAAATCCAATTATACATTTATTTGGTCGTTGATTATTTTTTCAAACGCAGCGCTTGGCACACGACTGGAAATTCATGTGTGTATTTTTCCGGAAGAATTTATAGAAATTAGTTCATCAAATGACCTTCACTTCACGTAAAAATCAAACAGCGAAATTCTCTTGTAATTGTTCTATTTGAAGATAGAATAAAAAGGGAATCTAGTGACACTGAAATCAATAAAGTATGTCTACTCTGAGTACAATTATGTACTTATGTTCGTTTGTTAGTAATGATTGGTATTTTCAGTAGGTATAGGATTTTAAAACCGCTCCAAAAATATTGATACTTCCGAAATATTTTTTTTTTTTTCACTCTTTTGGTTCTTGATTTTCAATAAACATATTTTCTAAAAGAGTTTTAAAATATTATACACCTAAAACCAAAATCAAACTTTTCAAACTAATTTTATATCAGTACGGGTACATACCTACATAATTTAGAATTAGTTTGTATTGATAAGTTAGTTCTCTGGTATTTGATTATGTTTTTTAAGAGTTTGTCATGCATATTATTTAATTAGATTTAACAATATTGTGTTTTCTTGCAGTAGGAGTTTGTTTTGTTGTTGTCTTTGTTTTTGTGGAAATTCTTTTATTTCTTTTCTTTCCAACATTTATACTTTATGTTTAATTTTTCATCCATGTTTTTGTGTGTAATTTGACTAAAAAATAATAAGCACGTAAACGTCACGTAATGACAGTAGTTAAGGTCTTGTATTTGCATTGAACTCAAGCCAAATTATTGGAGAGCAAAATATTCAAGTTTTATGGCAAAAATATTAACTAACAGGAAAGTGAAAACATTGAAATAACTTATGGCAAAAATCATGATGTGTCTTGTGTGTTCGTTATGATACTTCATAGTCGGAGAGCTATCGACGAAAAATCAAAATCATAAAGTGTAAGAACAAATGTTGTGGGAGCCGACAGCCCTACTGCTGGTTAAGAAAAAAACCTACTGGCGGAAGTCGAAAGTGGGGGCGGAGGATGGGGCGGGGGTTCAAACATGCAATTTTTTGAAGAAAAAAAACGTCATTGGTGCAAAGCTAAAAAATTGCCAGAAGTGAAATTTTAGTTTTAGTGTTGCTAAATTTAAAAAACATCTTGCAACACTAAAACTCAATTTACACTTATGGCGGTTTTTTTTTCATCAACAATCTTATAAGGGATATTATGTTACCAATTTTGAACTTTGTATCTTATACCGTTATTTTTAATATTTGTTTTAAATTTTGTTGGTATGTTGACGTCTGATCTACATTTCTGTAATTTGTAGCCCTTAATAACGTTAATAAAAGCTATGTGGACGGCATTTTGCAGCTTCGTAAATCATCAGGTTTTATTTTTAGTGAATAAAAAAAAAAGTTTTGATGAATCTGGCAACTCTATAATTCAACTTACACTTCTGCCAATCTCGTTTCTTAATAACATTAGTTATAATAATACCGCTTTCCAACCTTGTATGTAATCAGGCATATTTGTTATGTTGTTTTTAATTTATGTACTTTGCTGATTTTTAGCAATCCTTTTACATACGATTTTGTTTCTTCCAATTTGTTTTCTTAATAATATTTGCAACAACTATATGGGTATTAATTTTCAGTTTTATAAATTTTCAAGTTGTTTTTATAATTTTTTTTAAAGGTTTCAAACTCATTGTCTTTTGACAACTCTTGTATCCACCTACACTTCAGCTGATTTTTTTCATATTTTTACCAACTCTAGTTGTAGCCACTTTCAGACCTGTATCAAATGTATTAAATTCTTTAATCTTTCGATTTTGATATGAGTTCTGGCAACCCTTCTATTATGGTACCAATTTTCAGCCTTGCATCTTATCATGTTTATTTTTAATTTTTGTGTTTGATGACATTTGGCAACCCTTTGCCCCAACTTACGCCAGTTTGTTTCCCGTCATAGAAACATAAAAACTATGTTATCCCAAATTTTCAGCTTCGTTGTTGTGCCTAAAAATTTGCATGTTTAAACCCCCGCCCCCAATTTCGACTTCCGCTAGAGGGATTTTTCTTACCTAACAATAGGGCTGTCGATTCCCGAAACATTTATCCATGCAATTTATGACGTTGATTTTACGTCGTCGCTAGCTCTTAGACTATAATGCACGTTTGGCTCACACATTACACAATACATATACTTCCTATTATAGTTCTGGTAGTTATACTATGAATTTTAAGGCATATTTTATATAAAAAATCGTAAATGCATAGAGCATAATTCTCTCAGAAGATAAATGTTCTAGCTAAGAGGCATTCGATTGAAATTTGCCTTTTTTGTCACCGATGAATTTTCTGTGTGAAAACTTAAATATCTGCGTCAACATTACTTTTCCGTTTAAGTTTATTTTTTTTTATGTTTATCGAAAAAGTTTTACGCTGAAAAAGCCAAAATGTGTTCTCAATGTAATTGGTTACTTCATGAATAAATATGTTCTTATCACAAATAATTTGTTTGGACTGAAAAAAATAAATTTTTTTAACGGACGATATTTTGATTGCGGCGGGCGCAGTACCAGAACGGACAGAAAAATACTTTCCAATGCACATTTATATATTTTACCCAAAAACTTTTAAGATTTTTCTTTCTCAGATGAATTGGAATAATCGGGTTTTTTTTAACCCCTTCAAAACCATAGAAGACTGAAGAATAAGCCTCCCAGACTTACGAAATTGAATTCAGAAAGCGTATACTTATAACTGCATACTAAGATTTTGGTTATATGTACATCCACTCCCAGAATTTGCTGTCGACTCATAGACTATGTTGCTTTGAGGTTTTTACTTTAAGTTTCCTTTTTATTTCTCGAACAAACTATACATTACAAACATATGCAAACAAATAAACAAAACATATGCATGTCTGTTTTTAATGAGCTTAAAATTAAAAAAAAATCTTTTTTTCTTCTTACGAGGTCGTTTTATAGAAGCAGCGATTTATGTGTGTAGGCATTCAAGCGCTTTGAAACTTTGGCATTTATCTAAAATATAATACCCATAATAATTCCGGGTCAATTAATGGTCAAAGAAGACAAAATTATTTTTTAATTTATTCAGCGATCGATCTTTTTTTTATTATTTTTGTTTAAGTTTAACATAACTGGTCACTAGGGCGTATGTGTCATATTTTTTGTATTGAAAATTTGAAAGATTCAGACAATTTTGTTTTCTTCCTCTTTTTCGTCAGAACAGTTGATTTCGTTCATAAATCACTGATCTTTTTAAAGATAGAATTTGTCATAAGAAATTTTAAGCATAGGACCCTTAAACATAACTGAAATATTTCTTCCAGTCTTGACTCCACCCTTCTGGAACAGATGAATAAAAACAAACAATTCCTGACCCCAGAACAAGGTTATAAAATACTTCTTGATGCTAATAAGTGTGTTTAATGAATCTGTTCCGAACAGAAAAGAAGAAAAAAATCAGAAAAGTACAGGTTTTACTGTTCCATGAGAAAAAATCTTGGCCCAAACTATTCTACAACATGTCACTTTGTGTTCCACGAAGTCTTTCAAAACATTTTAGCGCAACATTCCCTGCCCCTACTTTTGAGATAGAGCAAGTTAGTGAAAAATGTCAAACGTCAGCCGATGTGTGTGTTTGAAGAAAAAATAATATTTTGATTAATATTTTGACAAATAAAATTTATACAAAATGTGAATTTTTATTAGTAGACCGGGAAAATTAAACCGGACCGGAATTTACCCGGACAAAATACCTATAGCATTTTTGTTGTAAAAAAATGCTGACGTGCACGGGTTTTATTCTTCACATCACTAACTTGTCCCAACAGCTCGAATTTGTCCACCAATTTCTGTATTCCGGTCCGACAAGGTGCTTCACGACGACCCAAAAATGTTTTAGTTTTACGAACCGTCTCTGCCAAATTTTCACCATTTTTATAGTGAAATTTAATAATTTCAATGCGTTGTTGAAGCGTGTATCGTTCCATTTTTATTAATAGCGTAGTTTCTACTTGTCAAATGTCAAAAAATGACAGCTTCAAAAGTGACAGCTATTGAAATAGCGGGCTATTCAAAATAACACCTCTTATTGGATTTATATAGCGAAACCTAAAATTGCAGTATTGGTGCAGTTTTTTTGAAGATAGTGGCCAAACCCCAAATGGGATTTGTTGGGACTTTTGGGATACGAGTAGAGGTATTACTCCTAACAATTTCTACCAATAAAATAGCTGTTTAGTATTTTGTCTGGGTCAAAAATTGAATACCCGGGTCTATAGAGATTTTTATTGAATATAAAAAAAAAATTATTTAATAATCGGAATGCTAATTTATATCAATCATTACAAACATTTTTTTTTAAATTTGAGTGTTCAGAGTTAATCGCCATCGTCAAATTTATAAAACACGAAGGTACTCGTAGAGTTTTCTCTTCTTTTTTGTTCTGATAGTTTTCACGCACTTATGCTTTTCTGTTTTGTTCTGATGTAGATTTTCTTCATTAAACGCACCTAATATTAATAAAGGTTACCTGTACATATTTACGCAATCAAACTGAAATAAGCTATAAGTTAAAAAGATTGTTCTTGAATATTATATTTCAACTTATAGGGACCAAAAATGAAAAGTAAGTAATTCATTTTATTAGAAATTATTCCAAAACTTACAACTTACAGCGTCAAAAGTTAGTTCAACAGTCACACACATTTTTGCTTAAAATATTTCAGTGTTCTAATTTCTAGATTTTATGAATTATGAGGCATTCGCATCAAAAATTTGTAATAATTCCCCGGGTTCAAGAACATTCAGTTCAGTTCAGCTGAGAAGCGTTGATTGGCCCAAATGTGACAACAAATCTGAAAATTTCGGATTTTTTTATGACATTTGGACTCTCAACTGAACTGAACAGTATGTTTTTTCAAAATTTTTCAAAAATTTAATTAAAAATATTTCATTCAAAAGTTATAGTGAAAAACGTAATAACAACGTAGTAATAATATAGACCTATTCCAGCATTTTAAAGATTGCAAACTTTTGATTATGATATCAATTTATTTTTTTCAAATTATTTTGTTGAAAATAACAGAAGCAAATTCGTCTTTAGTCATTATAATACAGTAATCAAAAGGGTTAGTAGAGGGAAAGTTTTGGGGTAGTTTTGGTTTCTTTCATACTTTATGTTTTTGGGGGTCCTGAATCCGAATGAGGTTTGCCAACAAAATTTTGTGATACTCAAATGCTCATAAATGCAAATATCACTAAATTTTCAAAGTTTTTTTTGCAGTTTTTGAATTTCTTTTTACTGAAGTACTAGATTTTGGTAACAACTATGTATGTACCTAAGTGTTCAATATTACTGAAATTGCCAAATTTGAGCCCAAAATTGTCAATGTAGCCATAATATCGTCAAAAAATAGGCCTCTTCAAACTTTATCATCTTAAATGTTAAGAAATATTAGACTAAGAGGGCAGCAGATTTTGGGTGTGACTGATAGCATAAAATTATTAGTACTTTTTGTTGTATGTATAAAAGTTTAGTTATGTTATGTAATAAAGTTTACACATTTGCCCGTAAGGTGCACAGAAAATTCATATTTTGTGTGCATATTTCGATGGAAACAAGTCAACCGTCTTGAAACAAAGTTTTTGGTAACATATAAGGAAGATCTATCTTGAGGCAGCAATTTTTATTGGTAATATAATTGCTTTGAAACTATTTAGAAAACTGCAATTTTATAGCATTGTAACTTTCAAACGCCCCAGCTAGGTACTGCAAGAACTCGACATCTCATAAATTCGTTCCCAAAATCTGCTGCGGGCTCCCGTTCTGTATATTTATACATGGGTCCAACTACCGCACACGTAAGCGATCAAACGTTAACGTATTAGCGATTGTTTTCTCTATATAATCTGTACAAAAAGATCGAGACACATAACAAATACGTTAACGTTCGCTCGTTTACGTATGCGATAATTCGACCCTAGATCTGAGCAATCTAATTTTGACCTAGACATTTTTTTCCAACAATGTCCTTACGGATACATATCTGAAAATCACGAAACAAACATCTCCCATGTGTAGTATGGTCCATGGTATGGTACACAAAAGTTTTCGTCTTTTTTTCAAAAAGTGAAAAAAATCAGGTAGGCACTATGGTTCTGACGGCCTCAAAGTATGTTCATTATTACATTATAAAATATTAGCATAGTTAATTGCAAAAAAAACTAAAGTATATATTTCTGTGGCAAACAGCTTAAGTCAATTTTTTTCGTTTTGAGTGAATTAAGTTTTAATATTAAAACTTTCGCACCGAAGTTTTGAAAAAGAATTAAGGTTTCGTTTTAAGCACATTGTATTAATTTGTTGTTCTTCTTCTTATTGGCATTAGAAAACTCCAGTAGTAAAATACTTTTTTTTGTGGACACTTGTGAACAAAATATTTTTCGCCTCAATAAATTGTGAAAAAGTGGACTTATGGTTTTATGAAATGTATTGATTACAGCTAAATAATAATGATTTGGTTTAAGTTATGTAACTCATGCACACATTTAGGATTCATGATGTCAAAAACTCATTTTTGCGAAAAGTCAACTCATGTTGTTCTGCCTATCTGTCAGAGATTTAAACACTAACCCCCTCTCGATTAGGCATTGACTGCACGTGAAGGTATGTAAAAGATTGTTTTAACCTACTGAAATTTCTTACATCATAAAAAAAAACTAATAATTCCAACCCCCGAGAAAAGGCATATAATAATTTTATATCCATATTTAAATTATGAAAAGTTGATTTGTAACCTATTCTTATCTATCTGCTCGATGACTAAATATGGATAAATATCAAACTTAAATAAGAAAATTAAAAAAATTCATTTTTAGGTTGCTTGGACTTGAAGTCTGAATATTAAAAGAATCGAAACATACACTCTGGGTAGTTGATAATTACATTTTAAATTAAATTTTTTTTTTGTAGTTTCGACATCAGGCCCTGAGAACCATAGTGGCCTAACTGATTTTTGAACCTTTTTTTTTAAAGGCGAAAACTTGTAATTATGGCCACGAAAATTAGTTTCTTTTTAATCAATTTTTTATATGACAAATCAATAAGTATAACTTATTAAAAAAAGAAGTGAATACTGCTAAAGTAAAGTTTAGTTTTCGACTATACAAAAAAAAAGTGAAAAAAATCACTTAGGCCACAATGGTTCTCACGGCCTGATATAAGGTATGTATACTAACCATTCGTTGTTTTTAGATCAAGTTCTAAGGTGGAAAAAATTCCAAATAATTTAGATATTTATTTTGACCCTTGATACCCCCTGTAGCTACTTATAGTTTCTTATGGGAATAACATAGGATTTTTTGTAGGTTTCAAAATTGTATTTATCTCTAGTGGAAGAAATGGAGGGATCAAAAAAAATTTGTTTTTTTTTTAATCATTTTCGAGATTCTGTATTTAAGTGAAAACTGGTTGTATTGAAAACGAATCAAATAGAATTTGAAACTTTAGATATTCTGCTTCTTAGATCTTTTACTCAATTATTTAAAAAAAAAACCGTTATCACGTTGTCATAAGAAAAAGCGCGAAACAAAAAATTTAAAATTGTTTTTTGGTTTAAATTTCGATGCAACTACTCAAACAATTTTTTTTTAGCTTAATCCTAATAATGTGCAGAAAGTTTGTGTATTCAGCTATCGTCTTGACGATATCGTTTCGACGATTGAAAATCTGCTCTCCGTAACTCGATTATCACCACAGCGCCATCGTCAAAATGGTTGTATTTGCACGGTGTCGTCTGGCATGTATTTTTAAGAAAAATGTTCTCAAAAAGATAAAACTAATTTTTTTAGGGATTGTTTATTAAATCAAAGTAACTCACTGTAATTTAACACTTGTTTCATGTTTAGTTTTTATAAATTTATCAAAAATGTTTCTGGATTTTTTTTTTTTTTTTATTTCAAGAAGAGAAAATATAAATTCAATTAAAAATTACAAACAATTGAATGCGTACACAATCCACAATCACAACAATATTAATTTTATTTTAGTTGCATTTTGAAATATTTTTACTGTTCAGTCACAGACACGAAAAAAAAAAACAATGCAAATTTTCATTTTTGAGAGCCCGATGAAATTTCAACCACAGTTTGAGAAAGTGTGTCGCTCTCAAAAAACGAGACGATGGTGATAGAGTTACGTAGAGCAAATCTGCGACGATCACGTTTACGACTATCGTTTCGACGATTATCGTTTTTATTTTTTTATAATATGAATGACCCCCTTACGATTTTTTTCAACCCATTTATTGGTCTTTTAAACATTAATACCTCTGCAACCAATAACTGTAAATTAAATTTAAAGACGGTTAAATTACAGCTATCCATAAAATGATAAATGTTGATCAATGTTGTGACTTTTATAGCTAAATACACTCCTCAAATTCCTGCAAAGTTTCAAGTCGATCTATAAAACAAGCCATCAAAATTGTGAAACAAAATTAAAGTGTTTTATGTTTTGTTATCATGATCATGACTAAAATTAGAAATAAAAAAAATGATTACTTCTTTTCTCGTTTTTACCGCTTTCAACATTTAAATTTGTCTCAAAAAAAAAAAAAAAAAAATCAAGAAAGACCGAAACTGTCTTGAGTTTTTTTTTAAGAAAAATTAAAGTATGGCCCGTTTATAGACACTTGAACAAGTTTATATTTGTTTAGAAACCAGATCTCGTTCGAAAAAGTGATTTTAAAATATCTTCGGATCTTTCAAAACCCATAAATTCACTCTTTTAATATCGATTACAGACCATGCTTTTCGTTCCATGGAAGTAACAAACGACCAAATCCATTTGTCCTTTTTGAACTACTTTTTTCCGTGTTTCGCCGTAGGTATAATATCAGGTGCCTTTTGAGAACTGGAGGAGGCCAACGAATTGGTCGATGGAATTAAAGCGATTTAAAAAAAAAAACCATGCCGAAAAAATTCGCTGACTGCTTTCAAAACTCCCAGACTTTACCTTACCAAAATTGTGTTCCTTGACTTTCCAGTTTAGCGGAAACCATGAATTCGGCACCTTCTTAAGGCACTACTCTTATTAGATATCTCATTAGTTCACCTTCCTTATGTCCTTTCTACCAGCAATGTACCTATCCAGGTTGTCAATTAATTGATCGGCTGCATGTCATGTAGATATCAGAATTTCGTTATTCTTATTTTGTTGCGGGCTCTTCAATTAATAATCCCTCAATTTTTGAAGCTTTCAGTTGCTTCATAACTATTGTAATACTCCTGTCCAGCCGCAAATTTTTCAGGCTCTCTGGCTCCCAATTAGTTTTTCTCTCAAACTCATGTACCCCATATTGCAAGAATGATAAATTTAAACGTTTTACCCCTTGCCGCGCGTACCCCTTGATACAACCTTGTTTACCCCTGGTCTGGAGGAACGCGTACCAGTAATTGGGAACCATGTTGTCTAATCAAAATTATAATTGTAATTTCAAATATACCATCATAAAATGTTAACAATTTTTTTTTTTTATTAAATTTCAGATGGGCCAGTGCATTTTGCCACAAAATCTCAAATCTTATCGGTCTAAAATGGGAGCTGCGAGGAAAAGAAATATTAGAGAAGGATCAAGCATGTATCATTGTGGCTAACCATCAAAGTTCATTAGATGTCTTAGGTAAGACTTATTTTCATAACCATTATGAAATGATCAAACATACTTACTTCCATTCATTTTTTTCTTCATACAGGAATGTTTGATATTTGGCCAGTTATGAATAAATGCACTGTGGTGGCAAAGAAAGAAATATTTTACGCATGGCCTTTTGGTTTAGCCGCTTGGCTAGCCGGTCTAGTTTTTATTGATCGTGTACGCTCAGAAAAAGCAAGAGAAACACTCAACGAAGTAAATCGTAAAATTAAAAAGCAAAATATTAAACTGTGGGTTTTCCCCGAGGGAACACGTCGTAATACCGGCGAAATACACTCGTTCAAAAAAGGAGCTTTTCACATGGCTGTTGATGAACAAATTCCAATAATGCCTGTTGTGTTTAGTTCCTACTGCACATTCCTTAATGATAAAAAAAAAATACTAAATGCTGGTCACATAATCATCTCCACTTTGCCACCAATTTCAACGAAAGGTCTGACCAAAGACGATATACCAGACCTAATGGAATTGGTCCATAAGAAAATGATGGAAACATACAAGAAAACATCTATGGAAGTTCTATCAAGGTATAAATCAACCAAGGATCAAAGTAGTTGTTCTAAAGAGACAACGCAGCTACAAACCGAAAGTCTCAAGCTAAATGATGGATACCGCCAAAAACAAACTACAAGCGACTTCCGTGAATTGGCCAAGGCGAATTGAACATTCACCATAGTTTCCAAACAAAAAAAATACATTTTCAAAAAAATTCCTGACTGTTTTTATAAAAGTATATATCTAGCATAACATTCATATTATGTCCTTATTATTTAGCCAAAGAAAATATATAATGTACATTTACTTAAATTTTAATAAGAGAAGAGGCTTATCAATGACCAGGTTCACCACAAGTTAGATCAACAGGCAACTAATTGTAATAAGATCTCCGATTCCCCAACCGCAATGTTAATGAATAACAAATAAAATAGTTATACAAATTTGTAGCAACTTAACAGTCATACAAATATATCTGACATGTGATGAACCTAGTCTATCGAATAGTTATGGTGTGTAGATTTATTATGAACGATATTGTGCGCTAGTTAGTTAGTAATTATAATTACATTCGACTATGTTCTAGTTTATTTCAATTTTATATTTTAGCATAATTTATTTAGTTTTTTATGAACTTAATTGGAATTCTCAAGCAAAGAATAATTTTATTTATACAAACTACGAATTATTTTATTAGAAACAAATTGGTATTTGCTTTGCCAACTTAAATGGGTGCGAGTGTTATTTTAAATTTTAAAATTATTTAGTTTAAATTTTTTGTGATAAAATACCTACATTATATATCAAAGTTTTTGAAACATGTACCATTAAAGGGTGACTTTAATTTAATGACAAAGAGATTGGAAAAAACTTTCAGTTCGATCCATTTGCTAAATAGAACAATTTTTGGTTTCTTTACTTTTGAATTCAATTACCTTGAATATTTTTTATTTTGTTGTAATTAAAAAAATTGTTTTAAAATTTCCTGTTATTTCATTTATATGTAGTAATATGTATGTGTACAATTTTGATTTCCAACATACTTTATTTTTTATTAAATTGATATTAAACACTTCTCTATGATTCAGAATAAACGAGAAAAACGATACTATAAGAAAAAAAAGGAACCATGTTAGTTTTTATTCAACAGGATTTTTACCAATCATCCCTCTCGGGAAAGAAAATTCCCGGGGAATTTCGAAAAATTGCTGTGAATGTCGCTCCTTTTTTAATTTTCTGTTATTCTTAATACCAGAGGAACAAATTACAAGCGAAAACGCAACGAAATTCCTGGAATATTTTGGTTGTGAGCCCTAGTCTAAAAAAAAAAAAAAATCCGGGAAATTTCATAACCGATAGGGGTGATTTACTCCTATGGGCAATTAAATTTCCCGGGGAATTTGTTTACCAAAAAATTTAAAAAATAAAATGTATTGCTTAAAAGAAATAAATCATTTCAAAAAACAATACATTAGCTGCGTTCCAATCGGCTACTACGAAGTAGGTACTGTGAACTGTGCAGTGCCAAAGAATTGCAGTACATAGTTGAATACAAGAAAGGAATCAATTATAGCTTCATTTTTAGTCTAAAATGGGAGCTGCGAGGAAAAGAAATATTAGAGAAGGATCAAGCATGTATCATTGTGGCTAACCATCAAAGTTCATTAGATGTCTTAGGTAAGACTTATTTTCATAACCATTTTGAAATGATCAAACATACTTACTTCCATTCATTTTTTTCTTCATACAGGAATGTTTGATATTTGGCCAGTTATGAATAAATGCACTGTGGTGGCAAAGAAGTAATATTTTACGCATGGCCTTTTGGTTTAGCCGCTTGGCTAGCCGGTCTAGTTTTTATTGATCGTGTACGCTCAGAAAAAGCAAGAGAAACACTCAACGAAGTAAATCGTAAAATTTAAAAGCAAAATATTAAACTGTGGGTTTTCCCCGAGGGAACACGTCGTAATACCGGCGAAATACACTCGTTCAAAAAAGGAGCTTTTCACAGGGCTGTTGATGAACAAATTCCAATAATGCCTGTTGTGTTTAGTTCCTACTGCACATTCCTTAATGATAAAAAAAAAATACTAAATGCTGGTCACATAATCATCTCCACTTTGCCACCAATTTCAACGAAAGGTCTGACCAAAGACGATATACCAGACCTAATGGAATTGGTCCATAAGAAAATGATGGAAACATACAAGAAAACATCTATGGAAGTTCTATCAAGGTATAAATCAACCAAGGATCAAAGTAGTTGTTCTTAAGAGACAACGAAGCTACAAACCGAAAGTCTCAAGCTAAATGATGGATACCGCCAAAAACAAACTACAAGCGACTTCCGTGAATTGGCCAAGGCGAATTGAACATTCACCATAGTTTCCAAACAAAAAAAAATACATTTTCAAAAAAATTCCTGACTGTTTTTATAAAAGTTTATATCTAGCATAACATTCATATTATGTCCTTATTATTTAGCCAAAGAAAATATATAATGTACATTTACTTAAATTTTAATAAGAGAAGAGGCTTATCAATGACCAGGTTCACCACAAGTTAGATCAACAGGCAACTAATTGTAATAAGATCTCCGATTCCCCAACCGCAATGTTAATGAATAACAAATAAAATAGTTACACAAATTTGTAGCAACTTAACAATCATACAAATATATCTGACATGTGATAAACCTAGTCTATCGTATAGTTATGGTGTGTAGATTTATTATGAACGATATTGTGCGCTAGTTAGTTAGTAATTATAATTGCATTCGACTATGTTCTAGTTTATTTCAATTTTATATTTTAGCATAATTTATTTAGTTTTTTATGAACTTAATTGGAATTCTCAAGCAAAGAATAATTTTATTTATACAAACTACGAATTATTTTATTAGAAACAAATTGGTATTTGCTTTGCCAACTTAAATGGGTGCGAGTGTTATTTTAAATTTTAAAATTATTTAGTTTAAACTTTTTGTGATAAAATACCTACATTATATATCAAAGTTTTTGAAACATGTACCATTAAAGCTGTGAATGTCGCTCCTTTTTTAATTTTCTGTTATTCTTAATACCAGAGGAACAAATTACAAGCGAAAACGCAACGAAATTCCTGGAATATTTTGGTTGTGAGCCCTAGTCTAAAAAAAAAAAAAAAAAATCCGGGAAATTTCATAACCGATAGGGGTGATTTACTCCTATGGGCAATTAAATTTCCCGGGGAATTTGTTTACCAAAAAATTTAAAAAATAAAATGTATTGCTTCAAAGAAATAAATCATTTCAAAAAACAATACATTAGCTGCGTTCCAATCGGCTACTACGAAGTAGGTACTGTGCACTGTGCAGTGCCAAAGAATTGCAGTACATAGTTGAATACAAGAAAGGAATCAATTTTAGCTTCCTTTTTAGTTCTATAATAGGATTCTAAGCAAAACGGAGAAATTCTTATACAGCTAAACAAATTGGGAAAAGACATTTTTTTCATGCAACGTATTTGGTATATCTCCTTATTATAAAAATATATTGTTTGGATCATAGAGGGGTGGGAGAAGCCGGCATTTTAAAATATGTAGATATTTGTTTTGTTTTTATTTAATAATTTTAACTCAAAATGACCAAGAAATCTCTTACATTTAGTCTAGCACCCACCTTTAGTGAAAGGAAAATCGAAAGCTTTCCACACACATGTTATGATGTAACCGCAAGAGAAAAATACTTAGGTAGCATGTCAAAACTATACACTTACAAATCAAACAATTAACGTCGAAATTCAAGCTTTGGAATATAATAAAAAAAAAATTCACTCTGACGATTTTGTATAAAAATTTCATTTCCACGCACAGTTCTAGCTTAGTATTTATTTAGAATGGAAATGAAAATTTCATAGAAAATCGATTGCGTAAAATGTTTTACTTTAAATTCCACAGCTTCTATTTCGAATTAAAACTATTTGATTGGCAAATGTCAAGTTATGCTCTACGTTAGAATATTTTCCTTGCGGCCACATCCTAACATCGAGGTAAGTACTAAGCTTTAGATGAAAGGAAATTTTCTCAAAAGGTGACTTAAAATAGAAAAAAATATATTGAAAAAATTTTCCCAACGGATATATTTGTAGGGCTAAGATTTTAAAAGTTAAAATTTAGAGTCCAACATATTTTTTTATGGCGAAATTATCAATCTTACGACAAAAATTGTAGGTCGTTAAATTGTTTACTAATGACACTTTTAAAATGGCTTCATTGAGGTCAAAATATCCAACTTATCTCGGAAAGGATTTTTGAATCGAAACAAAAAATACATAATGAATTAATGATGGTAATTATTCAATTGCACCCCGTTCATAAACGAATCAATTTATTTTTCATCACAGACTCTTGCCTCGAGATCAGCTACACGATCTAGCTTTTTGTTCCATTTTATAAGAAGAATGAAGATGAAGAGCATTTTTGAAATTTGACTTTTTTCTTACAGATAAAATTTTAATGTGCAAAATTAAATTTCTGCGTTATCGGTGCTTCTTATCGCATATAGATTCTTTTTTTGCTTGAGGTGACACGTTACAGGCAGCCGTACAAATATTGAAATTACAAAATTTAATGATTACTGAAATGTTTTATAAGACTAATGCAAAAGCGTGAAAAAAACTTACCTCTTAAAACATGTGAACCAAGACTTCTGCACGTTTTGTTTATTTTGACAAAAAATTCTGCATTCTACAAACAATTTAGCCTAAAATCGAGATCTAGTACTTAAAAAAACAATCATGTAAAAGTTGAATTGTTCATTAATTTCGTTTTCGGTTGTTTTCACTCGGGCATTCACTCATTCTGAAATCGAATGGAACAGGCTAAATAAAACAGGTTTAATAAATAATCAAAAACAAAAAAACAATCATTCGCCAATCCCGCCAAGAAATTTGGTTCGAGTGTGCGGTTTTCTTTTCTGAATCTTCTGAAGTGTGATTTTTGTGTCAATAAAACATTTCCACAAGTCTTCTGAATACTTCCAGAATCTTCTGGGGCGTCCAATCGAAAACCACATACACAATTCTGCAATAACTATGTAGTACCTATAACTTAAGTAATTAAAGTAACTTGTGACGGTAATTATTTCTTTAGAATTTTTCATCGTGACTTTACCATAAATGAAAATCATATGTAGCCAAGAGCAACAAATGATCAGTAAACAAGACAGAACAAAAGTTGAGATTTTAAACTTATTCTTTCTGGAATACAGGAAAGCATAAAATAGAGTCCATCTGAAATATTTTTAACTAAATAACTCATTTGAAAATAAAATAAATCGTTTTATGCATTTTATTGTAACCACAATGAGAGCATCACATAACTTTAAGGAAAGATAAGCATAGAGTGTTTGAACAGTGGATTTGACCTTTGGTCAAACTTTGATATACTTTCGTCATTAAATTGATTTTAAAATATTTATATTATTATAAAAAAGTAATTAGAAAGTAAAATAGAACTTTCAAACAAACAAAAAAATTATTCCTCTCAAACTGTATATGTACGTTAAAGTTAAAAAAAAAATCCAAAGCTAGGATTGAGTCTTTAATAACTAGTTTTTTGACCGGGCGGTCAGGAAAATAAATCACAATTGACAATCTATTTCGAGAATGAGTTACCTAAAAATATATACAATGATAAAAGATGGTAAACATTTGATAGAGCATACATTTCATTACCTCGTCCAAAGCTTGTCTTTATACGTCCTCTTCCCAAGCTCAACGTGCTTTCATTATCTGTATCATTCAAATCCGTAAATTTACTTTTATTTTCGGTAACATCAATTTTGAATTCAGATTTGTCAGGCTGAGGTGGAACTCGGCGTGAACGTTCTGCCCAGTGATTCATCACAGAATCATCAGCTTTGTCCATGTATGAACTGTAATCATGAAGTTGTCGTTGTTGTTGCTGTTGTTGTGAGTGTGGTTTTTTTCGGGGGCTTCCTGTCAAATCTGGGAAGTCATAATTATTGAAATTTGCACCGCGACTAGAAACAGTTGACTTTTGATCGTCGTAATAGGTCCTGTGTTCAGACATGGCTTTTGTAGCATAAGTTGATTCACTGCCCATTGAGATAAATGATTCGGTGTCGCTAAATGCTGCAACCGACGACTCTATTCTTGTATTTGATGGAAGATGCCGCCCAGGAATACACTTAATAGCCAAGTCCGACGCCATATACTCGGAGAACATGTAGCACCAACGAGTTACACACGATAGTGTGCAGTAGTTACTCTTATCATTTTTTTCATGAAACTGTTGGAAAAGAAAAGTACTGTTATGAGTAACACATTTTGATAATTTTAATGAATGAATAAAGATTTTTGACTCCTGAGTTATGACGGTGTTTTATAATGAGCAAAAGGCTACAAAATTTGAATTCATAAATAATATCAATTTATATTATGATCTGGGGTGTATTTCTCAACAAACTACAGCAGCTACATTTTCTACCAGGCCAGAAGTAAAAAACAAATAAAACGCTTTAGGTCGCAAAAAATATTGGGTGTTGGATGAGATCGTAGTTCTTCTTTCGGTTTTTTTGGTCTCTGGTAATAACAATGAAACAAGTTACATTATTTTGTTTCCAACGTTTCGACTGCGATTGCAGGGGATCTTCAGGGCATCTTTATTAAAACATTAGACTAAACAATATGAAAAGACCCACGCATATACATATTATAAATTTTTAAACATTTTTAAGCAACAACAAATAGTGAACTAACGTTTAAATAAATAGAAAAAAGTTGTAAACTTGAAGTTTACATTTAAAAGTATTAAACTTAAAAATAAATAAATAAATAAAAGCCGAAGGAAGAGCTACGATCTTGTCCAACATCCAATATTAAATTTAACTTGGTCAATTAACTCAATAAATTTAGGAAGTTGTTAGGATATATACCAGCAGTGTATATAATAAAAACAATAAACAAATAAGTATGGCAGTCGGATTGTCTTGACATTAATGTCTTTGAATTGGCATACAAAATATACTTCCAAACTATATGTTAATTTTACACGTATCATACGTGAGTTACAGCATTTAGATTAAACAAAAAAATTCCAGTGCAATTTGTATGGAAAAACGAAAAGTGTTTTGCTAAACATACATTTTACGAGCTGGTTTTTGGCACGGCTCATTTTTTTAGCATAAACAAAACCTTTGAGCTTGGTGGCGGGAGAAGATTGTTTTTTTTTTTTTTTTATCAACCTAATAAATATACTTACATCACAAGCAATGCCAACCATGTACTCGAAAATGTCACGATCGAAATATGCATCTGTAACAAAAATCGATGCCGGTTTATCAACTTCTCCAACTTCACAGGTTGCCTCTTTGAGTGTATAAAACAGATATTGAATGGAATAAATCTTCAAATCCACATTATTTGCTCCAGCATCAGCTTTAATAAAATTCATTGCAGACTCAACGATCTGCATACTTTCAACGTTAGTGAATACGGGTGGGTATTCTCCACCATCATCGGGTCTAATAAAATGTAAAATTAAATTATACAGCTTGCCCAATTGTTGTTCACCCATTGCATTCGGTGGCAATGGCAATTGATGGGTGGTATCAGAATGTTGTTGTGCTTCATAAGTGTGTCCATAAATAGTAACACCTATACATTTATTTTATTATTAAAATTAAATAATTGAATAATGTGTATTGAAAAACTTACCTGGGTTAACAAATGAATGGAATTTATGACAAATACCATCTTTTAATGAGAATTGACAAACAGAAATCTCAGCGGGTAGATAGACTCCGCCTTGGAGAGTTTTTGTAAAGTAGTTTACCATTATAAAGTAAAATTTTTGTTCAGCTAGTTCTGCAATTGTAAAAAAAATTGTTTTGATTTTGTAAGTTAAAATTATTATTAGACCTATTTATGATAGTAGTATGAAAGCTTGCAACCACTCGGATGCGCTTTCTACAAGCTTCTTAAATGGATTGAACCTAAGCCCCTACAAAACTGAACTTGTTCTCGTTATAGTTCAGTAAATAATTCCATTTAACCCAGCAAAAATTAGGGGAAAGCTTAATTTTTGTACATAGCTCCCTCAATCGGAAACTGTAAAGTCTTCATCGATATGAGCGCCGCTAACGATATTACGAGGGGGTCAAAGGTCCCCTAAAACAGTTTTCGCAAATATCTTCCTAACTAAAACATTTAGGAGAAATGCATCAGGAGCAATCTTTAAGTTTAGAAAATTTCTTACAAAAAACGTCTGACTTTTATATTTTATATATTTATCAACCGTACACAAAATAATTAAATCTTTAGTAGCGGCTTCTATGTGGATTTTCTTAAAAAAAATTTTAGGATATTTTATAAGCTAAAAGATTAAACTCAACGTTTTTTCTTTGAATGTAATAGTTAGGGAGATATTCACGAAAAACTATTTTGGAGCCTTTGGTCTCCGTAAAATCATTAGCGGCGCTCGTATCGATATAGACTTTTTACAGTTTATTAGGAACACAATGACGAATTTTCATTTATTATAAACGACATAGTTTCTTTTATACAAGGTGGAATACGAATTGCCGATACTAATGTTAACGTTCTTTTGTACGCAGATGACTTAGTGCTACTATCAGAATCACCTGAAAATCTACAACTTATGATAAATCGACTCTTTAATTACTGCAAAACTTGGGACCTTACTATAAACATTGAGAAATCAAAAATTATGATCTTTTCAGAGAGTTCTCGAAGTTCATCAAGAAATAATTGGTTCTTCAATGGCAGAAAAATAGAAGTTGTTAAAGATTACAAGTATTTAGGAATTAAAGTAAATTCGACACTTGATTTCAGTAAACACCTTCAAGAAAAAACAAAAACATCTCAAGGTCTGGTCAACATGACGTGGCGAAAAATTTTTGCAAACGAAAATGTCGCACTTTCAGCTAAACACAAAGTATTTGATAGTGTTGTGAAATCAACGTTGTGTTACGCTGCTCAGGTTTGGGGAACTGCCGAATATGAAGAGGTGGAAAAATTTTATAGAAATTTCGTTAAGAAACTTTTTCATCTGCCAAGAAATACTCCGAACTACGCAATCTATTTGGAAACTGGCCTACCTAAAATATTCACTAATACTCTCAAACTTCAAGCAGACTATATTCTAAAAATTGCCGCACATCCGGATACTCGTCTCACTAAAAAACTTCTCCTTTACGAAGAAAGAAACCAGGACTGGTGGATAGCGAAATGGCAGAATATTGCATCTTCCTGCAGAGAGATGCTGCAGTGGAATTTCAATAATTTGAATCTACTTAAAAAACAGCTTTATACAATAATACAAATAAACGAAGATAATGCTCGAAACGCTTTAATTATGGAAGCCCGTCAATCTGAAAGCAGAATTATTTATTCACAGTTAAACTACAATCTCTTTAGTAACAACTACTTTAAAGATGATCTAAGCTACAAAGAAATATCGTTGATATTTAAATCAAGATGTGAAACCCTCTACTTAAATGGAAGCCCATACAACGGTAGCTTTAACCAATTTTGTACACTGTGCAACATGAACGCGAAGGAAGATAAGTATATGCCCGATTTTCAAACACCAAAGACTTGCGTACCAAGGGAAGGAAAGACTCACAATGCTGGAAACAATCGAAGTTTTGAATGGAAACAATTGGAAAACATTATGTCGTTTCTTAAAAGCCATTCATAAATACAGAAATTTAATTATAACTGAATATGTATAAGTGTTTTGTTTATATAAAACCAAAATTCAATTTGTTGTCATCCGAGCTGACGGCTAAGCCAAGGCATTAAAATTCATAATTATGTATATAACTATTTGTAATGAACTAATTTCTAATAAAATGAATTACTTACTTACTTACTTACTACTTACAATGACGAAGCTATGTATAAAAATTCAGTTTTACCCTAATTTTGGCTGAGTTTGGCGGTTTTTTGTTCTCTTCATTTACTGGACGATATACAGGAAAATATAAAATTCCGACTAAACCTCCTCCAAGAGTTAATCAGATTGCACTTAACTTCTAGACGGAACTAAACTGAATTATATACAAAACTTAAGGTCCACTTCGAAAGATGATGAATTTTTGAGACTTGATGCAATTCTTTTCTACACGAATGGATCGAACGAAGGTGGTTGGCGGTGTGTACTAAGAAAGACTTAACCTGCATTCGTCTCCTTCACCACCTTAGCGTGTGCAAACCGAAAATCGTGACGATCAAAAAGTTCGAAAGAAAACGTGATATCCACAATGAATATCAATTTTCCCAGATAGTCAAGCAGTTTTTAAATCACTCGGTTCAGAACAGTTCAACATTCAACTATTCTGAATGCAGAAGCACAGAGACATTCCAAGCAATGTTTTGTTTCGAGTTTTGAAAAATGTGAATAATATGGGCGTTAGCATAAATCAGCCTAAATCTAGATTAGGTGGTCGTTGGAAACGTAGTATAATTCAAGATTAATGTTCTAATCAGATAATGACTGTGGAAGGGCTTACAAATTCAGAGGACAAAATATCAAAAGTATCTATTTAGTTGGTTTCGAATTAACGTACCAAAAGAGAACAAATAAATTGCACGACTGGATCGCACGTACTTGCTCTTATAGATAAAATTACTATATACGCTAAGCCTTTTTAATTAAAAGTTTATAAATGCAGTTTTAGAAAAATAAAATAAAAAAGCATAAAATTTGATTTTCAAATGACTAAAACAGCTTCTCAAATGAATTTAACCTCAAATTGAAGTATGCAATTTGATTTCTTTTATAATGATACATTTTTAGAAAAATAATTTTGAAAATCGTTATAGTCGTTTTTTAAAAAAAAAACTATTTTTTCTATATACAATTTTGCAAGGACTTTTATAAGAAAAAATTGGTACGCCATTTTTAAGATATTATTTATCAACATCTAAAAACTAAATTTTGAAAAAAAAAATATTTGAAAAAAATGGTTTTCATTTAAAGATAGACCTTATCCAAAAAAAAAATTACCATGATTTTTTTAATCAAAATCGCAGGAACCATTTTTTAGAAAAATTAGTTTATCTGAAATCGGTATATGACAGGTACCGTTTTTTTTGGTCCAAAAAAAAAAATTAAAAAAACGTCTGGGGATAGTCTCCAAAAAACGCCACATACCAAGTTTGAAGTAAATCGACCCATCCGTTTAGGCTGTGGCCTCTGATACATACAGACAGTCAGACAGACATGTCTGTCCGACAGAATTGTCGGACCCACTTTTTTCCCATATCGCAAGTAACAAGAATCTTATTATGTTAAGGAACAGAATCGTCAAGAATCAAGTTATTTGTTTTCTGCTAGGGGTATGACAAATTCATAATGTTTGGCCCAACATAAATACCAACAAATCTATACTACATGGTGCACAAATACGGGTGGTGCGACGACGACGTAAACAATACATTGCACAATCATAGGGTCATATTCAATACATAGACAGAGTTTAAGCCGTTGCTGTGCTAAGAAAAAACTGGGCTTATCCTATAACATTGAATGCCCAAGTCTAAAAGTCTAAAAATGATAATGAATATGTCACACAGTGTTTAAAAGGATTTCTATATTTCATTTCATTGTTACGTAGCCATACGATGCCGGCTTCAGTATCTAATACTTAGTACGTCTGGTTGCATTCAAATCTATGGTAAACGCAGTTTGAAGAATTTTAGAGTACTTCAAAGTTTAAAGCAGCTGAATGGAACGCAGCTAAGAAAGGACTCAATAGAAATTCCACCACAAAATTTGGTACTAAAGAGTGTACTCAAAACAATTGGTTATGTCGAATAAACTTAAAGCTAGTTGAAATAAATCGACAAAACATACAACAAACACTGAAAAATCGTATTAACAAAGGAGAATTTTAATACTTCTAAAATCTAAATAGTAATACTTATTACCAAGGATCATCTAATTTTTTTTGCCGACCAAAGTTCCTCGATATTGGGCTCTATGATATTCATAAAAAGTGACCTGTACGATCATATTAAGAAATTAATTTCTTCGCTAATTGCAACCTTTGCCCCACTACTGGCCAAACTCCATGGTTTTCAGATTTGTCTTCATATAAAAAAATGATTTAATAAAGCTTCATTTGTGGACGCCAAAATGCCCATTCCCTTTTGTTGAATTAACCCGGAATTTATTTTGATATCGCACGGAAAAACTGGGCTTTAGTAGTATTTTGTAGAAAATCACAGTCTGTGTGGCAAAAATTAACCCTTTTGCACAAGACCTTACCCAATATATTGGTATACTCTTGATTTTGAAAAAGAAAAAGGACAATTGGAATGGAGCTCACAATTGAGTTATGGCACAGTTCCCTCAGTTATTCTTTCAAGCTAGTCTTATAAAACCAGTTAATTTTAATTCAAGCATTAAGCATCAAGAAATTTATAGACAATTCTGCAAGGAAATGAAACAATGCTATTCAATTTGCGATTGGTGGTGATGTAATGTGATTAATCTATTAATGTTTGTTATTGAAATCATTTTTTATTACGATGGGAAGTTTACCAAAACAGATTGCAATTAAAATCATGTTATAATTTTCAAATTTTAGCTGACCACGAAAATTAACATCTTTATTGAGAAGGTTGAGGGTTGATAAACTTTTAAAATATTTAGGATTTAAAGTACCAAATTTCAATATTTATCAACTATCAATTGACAGCAAGCCTCCACAAGCAATCGGAAGTGCCGCTATTGGTGTGCTGTGTTTCACTAAGCGACAACAGCAAACAGCAGCTTGGAACAAGGGCTACGAGGCAATGCTACAAACAAGTACCAGAGCCGCTGGTAGAACAGTCCGCTTGCTGTACGGCCAGCTATTCACAGATTTGGCTGAAACATGCCTGTTTGTTGAGGCCGTAGTCAATTCTGGATAGTAAGCCTTATCAAGAGCAAACAGTATATTATGTGGTACGGGACAGTTGGTAAACATATAGGATAAGAAAAACAGGTACTTAGTGATATGAGATTCAGAGTCTCATCCAAATATCTATAATATCTATTAGAAAAGTTTCAAATTAAAAGTGGAATCATAGGAGGAATTGGAAAATTCAAATAAACAAAAAAAAAATGACCCCCGAATAGGTACCACTTACCATTTCTCTTCAAGCTATCGCGGACGATTTTATCGATGTTTTTCTTCATTGATCTAATGCTTTGTTGTTCCTCAAGCTTTGCCTTTTCGATTTGCTGAATCGGCACTCCAGTGCAGGTTAATTTATCATTTGCATTCTTAGCTGATATTCTGTCATTTTTAGACTTCTCGTTATATGGCCCACGTTCCTGCGGTGTCATTGTCTGGAAAAAACACACTTATGTTATCAAACCTCTTCTCTAAGAAATAAAACAAATAAAGTTTTATAATAAATTAAATTTACCGCCCAGATTTTGCCAGCTTCCGTTGTTGCTTGGGCAAGACTCATATGTCTACCGTATTTTTCCTTCCACTCAAAAGTAAAAATCATAAAACCATTAGTTTTTTTCTTTGGCGGCATTTTACAAAATTTTATTTAGATATTTGGTATTTCGCTTGTGAATAAATATAATTAGCAACAAGTTCTTTTTATTGAAAAACTCTCTGTATTAACTTTCAACTTTGAAGCCACACTAAACACCGGACGGAACCAAAATATAGATTAAATTGTAATTTGCAAAATGCAAGATGTGTACTCAGCAAATTTCATTGCCGAAAGATAAGCAATAAAAATAACTGTGAACACAAAAGCAAGAGCAACCGTCGAAGTAGATGCAGTCGGAAAGAGCAAAATAGATAGTAGAAAAAAAATGAAAGGGAAATATTTCATAGCTCATGGCACATTCACAGTGGTTCATTGTCAGTAATTCACGGTGAAAAAAAAACACAAACAAAAACAAGTGCATTCCCATTTTCCAATTTGCTTGGCAATCATGCTTGATGAACGTAAAAAAGAAAACTTGACAAAATAATAACATTATTAATTTGTGTGCAGCGAGGGAGGTTCACATTGGCCAGCATTGCTTGACAACATTCGATAATGATCGTCCATGTGAAATGGAAAAATAACTTCATGTTGGCTGGAAAACCTTTTTGATTTCTGGCGAGCCATGCTCTCGAGCATACCGTCCAGCATGCTTGCCTGTATGAACCATAGATAAACCTATACCAAGATATGAAACTCATGATAAACAGAAAACAAGGTATGCTCATTAGATTTTTGGCAGGTTTTCTGTGACGTCATAGTCGTCTTTCTCATAGGCAGTTCGCCCGAACGTCAGTTATGGATTTAGAGAAAACATTTTTTTTAATTGAAAACAACAACAATGAAACTAAAAAAACTCGATTGTTAGCATCGGAGATGACTACTACGTCATCAATTTTCCAAAATGGCGACATGGCGTTCATAATAAGCATACCTTGTTTTCTGTTTATCATGATGAAACTAAGCTGTCAAATGGATTTTGCCACCAAGCTGAAAAACAGATGATTTGCCATCAAAAACAGATGATTTGCTACAAGGTTTGCTATGGGTTGCGTGTTTTTCGCACACATATAAACTCCCCGCAGCAAATCAGCTGTTTCTCTCCTTATAATTTTGTTGTTGGTTATCACATTTATTCACAGACACAAAATCGAATTACAAATACAGCAATGTAAACAATCGGGTTTTGGAGGGTGAAACGTACGAAGTTTTCATATCTTGGTATTGGTTTATCTATGGTATGAACCCCCTGTCAGTTTGTTTAGACTAGGGCATATGGGATGATTTTCCATACAAATTTTAAGACATCAGATAATTTCCATTCATTTGCACGAATTAGGTCAAAAATTATAAATGATAAGCAATAACTGCTTAAGCCTGGAAGTACCCGCACCAAATGCGACAAAGCACAAAGCGTTTTTTATACACAGGCTTGGCCAAACCAAAGTGCGACACGACAACGCCAAAATTTATTTATTAAGCGCAAAACATTTTTCATATAAAAATCGTGTCGCACATGTCACGACGCATTGTCGCACTTTGATTTGGACAAGCCTTAAAAGTTCTTATCGCACTGTCGTGTTGCACTGTTGCACTTTGGTTTGAGCAAGCCTTTAAGGCTTTCATAACAAAAACGTTTTGTCGCGTTTGGTGTTGGAACTGTCATAGATGACGCTGTGTACATTAATTTTGTCATTGTCATGTCGTACTATCACGCGACAGAGAAACATTTTGGTTTGGACAAACCTTAAAATCTTCCCTAAATTAAAGTGTCGTTCTGTTGCGTGACAGTGCGATAAGAGCTGTGTAAATAAATTCTTTTGTTGATGTGTTGTACTATCTAGCGACAGAGCGACACTTTGGTTTGGTTGAGACTTTAATAAAGTACCGAAAGCCATCAGTCACATATACGGTTAAAGGCTTGCCCAAACGACAAGGACTTTTATATGAATAACGCTTTGTCACGTTTGGATGTGGGTACTCTCATATGACGCTGTGTAAGTAATTGTTGTCGTTTTCGAGTCGCGTGACTTTGGTTTGGGCATGCCTTTAAAGGCACAAGCCTTAAAGCTTGAGCCCACAGTTTATCACGATGCGAAAGTTATAGAACTTAGGCACTGATAAAATGTATTTTCATTAAAAATTATTTCATTTTGTTTGACAGCTGATTTGCCGTTGTGTATATCTGGCTCTTCTATTCTACGCACCTCTTGTATCTGCGATGCAGTTTCTATCCTTCTCTCCTATTCAGAATCAATGTGTGACCAATTCACAATGCATTAATGGTTGTGCATTAATGGATAGTTCGAAGTAATTCCGTGTCAATAATGTGGAAATTATCTCATTTCCAAGTTTTTAATTTGTTCATTTGGAAGCTCATTTGTCGAATTTGATCGAAATCATCTCATTTTCCCTCGTCGATAAAGGCTATTAATGTGTGGTTAGAATGATATTTCGTAATTGTGGTGCTGAAATCCGAAATTTTTTTAGAAAGGATATGCGGTTGATCCCTTTTTCTGCTACGGCATAGCTCGTTGGTGTGAGAGCTCCCTTAAGTTGCATTCGACAGCCGCTGTAAATCTTTTTAAATTGTATATTCTACGAACACACCCTACGCCATTTTCTTGCTTCTTCCAAAATGTACTAGTTTACTGTCCAAAATGTCAACCTTTCAGTTATCGATCCACATTTAGGGGGTGGATTTTCTACCCTGCATACAAAAAAGCGTTCAAAAATCCACAAATGCCGTCCATCTTTGAAAATTTCTCAACCTCATCAACACATTTTACATCACACCAATGCGTTTTTAGCGTGTGTGCGCCATATACAGATAGGTTGTTTACAATCACATACACTGGATGTGTGCGTTTTGCCCAAACACTAGTACAATGTTCCAATGCATTTTATCCCTAAGGCAAGTGTGGCGTATTTGAAGTCGTGCTTAAAGAAAATTCTTTAAAATGTCGAAATTCCCCAAAACCGCGGTCAATAATTGTCAATTAACTAAATAGAAATGTGTAATGTTGTTGTTAGAAGTGTTATTCAGTGAAAATCATCAAAAATTACACGCAGGTGCGTACGCAGTCGTGACAGAAAATCCCAACTGGGCTTGCTCTCAAAAAATAATTATTTTTGTTCTGTGTAAAAAAGTTTGGAAACCAATCTAACACTAAATGCTAATTTTTAAAATCCATGCAATCAGTCGCTGGCTTTCCAATACAATTTATCCCCATTAAAACCTGCTCCGATATGGCCAATATATTTTTCATTATTAGATAACAGCTTGATGTCCGAGTTCCCAATCCCAATTGCATTTAATTGCTTTCATGAAAAATGAAAAAAAAAATTTGCTTCCAATTGGAGGAGCATTCTCTATCTTCGAATGGGCCTCTGATTCCTTTTACCTGGAAATTATCTATTTAATTGTTCTTTCTTCTCTGAATTGTTATCAGGAATTGCATTTATTTATAGTTTTGGTCCAAGTTTGGGGCATGAAGATTTTTTTTTATCGATGCATGTACCTCTGTTTTATTTTTTCAATAGAAAGAGGAGTACCTATTTTTTTTCTTATCTTAATTTAGATCTATTTCTGTTTTGTTTAGATTCGTTTTAATAAATTTGTTTATCTATAAATAGTTTAAAGCGGAGTTTAATTAAACATTTTTACATTCATTTGATATTTGTTCTAATTGTGCCATCATCAATGCACTTTAGGAGAGGTGGAGAGACGGAGAGGGACAAATTGGCTAAATAATATTTGAATGCCATCTACTTGTCATGTTTGACGAGTTTTTAATTTGGTT
The DNA here is from genome assembly GCA_948107695.1 of Meliscaeva auricollis. NCBI lineage: Eukaryota > Metazoa > Arthropoda > Insecta > Diptera > Syrphidae > Meliscaeva > Meliscaeva auricollis. Next base: position 56,868,222 of record OX403617.1, read on the forward strand.
TGAATCTTGGATTGGCTCGAATACAAATATTTGGGTGTTGGTGACAAGGGTTTAAAGTTACAATTTTATCTTCTGTACTTGTATATCATATTCCATATTACGACGGGGTTGTTCTCTTTAACCCTACAAATGAGAGATTGTATTTGTATACGATTTGTTTTCGTTCAAATGAACATGGTGTTGTCCTGTCCCGTGCATTTCCAATCACATCAACGCGTTTCGAAGGACATGTGTTTTGAGCCCAAAGAATGCAAGACCTAGAGTACAGCCAGGTGGTAGCTGTAATTAAGAGAATACTCTTATTTTAGTAATTTTTCTATGAATACATTTGAATGGAGGAGAAAGATTCACAACTCAATACAGGGGTCCACTATTTAACTTTATGCTACTTTCGGATCTATTCGAAAGTTAATTTTTATCGTTCCTAAAAACCTACATTCTTTCCGCCCGACAAATCTAATTTTAATTGCAGCTCTTCCAATATTCCAAATATAACCATGATTAGAGCTTTTCAATTTCTGTTTGTTACAGAAATACAGATGCGATTTTGCAAACTCAAAGGCTTTTTACTGTGAAATAGCATTACATAGGTGGATCCCAGGTACCAGAGAACGAACGCATAGATCTAATTTTTGTTTAATTTGATTAGTTGTGTCCAATGAGGTTGTTTAAAAGTGTAAGGAACAAAATAGTAAAGCTTGTATCACACGATTTGCGTAAACACCAAAATTTGTGTTAAAATTTGTGAATTTTTGACATAAATATGCACAAAACCATATGAACCACATCTTGGATGACAGAAAATAACATTATAAACACGATTTGTGAATTATGGTTTGTTTTTATTGAAAAAAATACACAAATATTTGTATATACACAAGTCGTGTAATCTAAGATATTTATTAAGGTTTTTCTGTTCAAAACTGAATTTTCTGTACTTGCTCTTGAGTCAGAAGAGGTTAGAACAGATTAGTGAGGACTGTCAAATGAGTTTCTTGTTTTAAGTTTAATTAAATTTTACGAAACTCACCGCGTATTTATAAGAAATATTCAATTTTATTTCTTCGCCCCGACGTTTCGAAGAACTTTCAAACTTCGTGGTCACGGGATTACAATGGGTTTGATGGATGTTGTTAATTGTTGTTGTTTGTTCTCGATCGCACACGCAAGTTGTACCTGTGCGTAGTTGTTGGTGCATTTTCTATTGCAGTGGGTGATGACGGGTTTAGTTCTTCTTGGATTGAACTTGTGTAGTCTTGTGTACACACAACGCTCACGACATCAGCTACTTCTGTGTTCATTCTTGTTGGTTTAAGCTTGCTTATCAGTGGGTCCCATGTTGTTGATAGTTTGAAGCTAGAATCGCGGTTGAAATTCTTGTGTTTTTTTATTTCAATAGCTTCAATAGCGGCAATCGATTTAGGTTTATCAAACCTAATAAAATGTTCATCGTTATAAGCAATGTGTTCACATATTGCAGATTTTGTGACAGCATTATTTTGAATTGCTTTTACATGTTCATTTAATCTTGTTTTGATCGCTCTTTTTGTTTCTCCGACATATGATGAACCACAGCTACAAGGAACCAAATAAACTCCTGGATTTTGGAGGGGAATTGTGTCCTTTGGTGTTCTTAAGAACTGTCGAACTTTGGCTGGTGGTTTAAATATGGTTTTTATACCAAATTTGCCTAAGATTCTTGCAATTCCACCCGAAATCTCCTTAATGTAGGGAAGAAAAGCTCGCTTTTCCAATTGGAAAGGTGTGTTTTGTTTCTTGTTGTTTTCTGTTCCGTCTTGTTCTGACGTTTTTCATGAAACATTACGATGATAGAGTGTGTGTCGCAATTCTGTCTGTCAGCCTGTTAGACACTATCTTGAGCTACAGCCTAGACAACTGGAGCGATTTTCTTCAAACTTTGTTGCTATGGGAAATTGTAACTTTAATTTTAGGTTCAAAATTAGCTATACCAGCCAAACCATTGTTGAAAATTTTATTTTGCTTAAAAACGATTTTGACTAAAATTCTTGTGTGTACTACAGCGAACAAATGAAATTTGATTAATTTTTATATAAAATAGTAAGACACTAACTAAGATTAACGTTATGACACTAAAATTTTCGTTTTGATTGTTAAAATAAGAAATATTTGAAAACAAAAACAAATATCAAACCGGTGGAATAGTTCTTGCTCTAACAAGTTTTACACCATGCGGAATGATTTAAAGTGTTTTATTATTAAAAACTCCTGGTAATTCAAGTGTACGTGTGTAAAAAAAAACACTAAGATACAAAAAAGTTATGGATTTTTTAGGTGTGGAATTCACGTTGGCTCTAGTAGTTTTTTTTTTTATGCTACTAAAACATACATATCTTCCTTGTAGGTTACTAAAAAGTTATTTCAAGGCTTACTTGTCTCCAACTGTTTTTAATATGCAATTCCATTTATTTCAAAAACAATTGGTTTTTCAGCAAAAGTTAAGGCTACTTTTTTGTATGCATTTTAGTACGCTTAGTGACATTTAAAATTATTTTCAAAAACAATAAGTTTAACTTTCCCCCCACCAGATACAAACTGGTGCCCATAGAAAACAATTAAGTACTAGTTGAGACCCTTTTAACGATATATGTAGGTCATGATCTGTTACAACACCAGGCACGAAATCCCGAAGGAATAGTGAAAAAATGTTTTCTTTTTCCTTGGGGATTAGTGGGATAGGGGGTGATGGGTCATCGATTGCAATTCATCTTAATGATCACCTAGTATGTTTCACTTGAATTTATCATTATTTTTAATTTTTTGACCATCAACAAATTATTTAATTGCATTTTTATTTTGGCAGAGAGGGCGCAATAACTTTTTTCTCCCACGAGATACGGACTTATGCCCATACAAAAAATGTATGCACTAATTGAGACCATTCCCACGATATAGGTCACCACCAATGGAAGAAAATCTGCATAAGAACAGAGCAAAACAGGACAAGTGCGTGTTTTCAGAAAAGTCCATCTTTAGGTCCATTTGGGAACTTTTTGGGCTGAAATATGAAATCGTCAACTTTTTTACTTGCGATATAGGTACTATATATGTATCAAGTTATGCATTCGTACAAAAAAAGAAGTTGAGATAACAATCAAACATGACATTACGATGATAGAGAATGAGAAAAAAGTGGGTCCGACAATTCTGTCTGTCTGTCTGTATGTATCAGAGACCACAGCCTAAACGGATGGGTCGATTTACTTCAAACTATGTATGTGGCGTTTTTTGGAAACTATCCCCAGACATTTTTTTTTGGACCAAAAATAACGGTACCTGTCATATACCGGTTTTAGAAAAACTCATTTTTCTCAAAAATGGTTCCTACGATTTTAATTAAAAAAATCATGGGCATTTTTTTTGGATAAGGTCTATCTTTAAATGAAAACCATTTTTTTTTTCAAAAACCGTTATTAACGTTACCTGCCATAGAACCTTTTTTTTAATTCTGATTTTCTCCTTCATTACTCAATCAATTTCAGCCATTTTTTTACACGAATGCTTTGAAGTTGCCGTAATAATATTAAATTTCGAAAATTATTTTTTTGGATTTGAAATTTTTTTTTTTAAATTCATTTTTTCGTAAACTATTAAATATTTTTTTCAAAACTTAGTTTTTAGATGTTAATGAATAATATCTTAAAAATGGCGTACCAATTTTTTTTATAAAAGTCCTTGCAAAATTTTATACAGAAAAAATTGTTTTTTTTTTTAAACCGCTCTAACGATTTTCAAATTTTTTTTTTCTAAAAATGTATCATTATAGAAGAAATCAGATTGCATACTTCGTTTTGAGGTTAAATTCATTTAAGAAGCTGTTTCAGTCATTTGAAAATCTAATTTTATGCTTTTTTAATTTGTTTTTCTAAAACTGCATTTACAATTTTTTAATTAATAAGCATAAATAGTAACTTTATCTATAAGAGCAAGTACGTGCGACTCATTCTCGTATTTTATTTTAGAGTGGGGATGAAATTCTCCCAAGAACGGTCGAAACTGCTCAAATACTAGGAAACACGATGATCTCAAATATCTGACACTTTTTCTTTTATTTATAAAATAATTCTCATTTTGGTTGTATTTTAATTTTTTGTTGATTGATTTAAAATTCCCGACATTCAAAAATATTTTCTGTTTATTTTTTTTTGCATCATAAAATGATTTTAACAGAATTTAGATTTTAGCCGCAAGAAATTCTTTGGGCAGAAATTTTCAAAAGAAGGGAAATGATTTTCTCTCGGTACGCTCTCTCTTGTCAGGTTTGACAGGACTTAGACTCAAAAATAGTACAAATTCGTTATTTTGGAGCGTACCCACACAGACATTTTGTATTTCATAAATGTGACGTTGGCAATCAAATACTGTGAATATTGAACTTGCTCTACCTAAAAAGTAGGCACAGAAAATGTTGCCCTAAACTGTTCTGAATAGTTGTGTTTAATAAAGAAAATCTATATCAGAAGATCAGAGCAGAACAGCACAAAATCAGTTGACGTTTGACACTTTTCCCGAACTTGCTCTACCCCAAAAGTAGGGGCAGAAAATTTTGTCCCAAACTGTTCTGAAAAACTTCATGGAACACAAAGTAACAGTTTGTAAAAAATTTTTTTTTCATGAAACACAAGAACCTGTACTTTTCTCATCTTTTTGTTGTTTTCTGTCCAGAACAGATTCATTAAACACACTTAGTTTATACGTTTGACAGTAGAATGGAGTTACATTCCCCTCTAATTTTGACATGTGTTTATACTTTGTGAGATAGTGTGAAGGCACTTTAACTCAGAAAAAAAAATGTTCTCAAAGAAAGCTATTTGTAATGTATGTATATTATGAAGACCAATAGAACCTCTTTTGTAAAATGGCGACTGTCAAGCCCCATAAAAACCGAACGAATTGGTTTTTATAATGAGAAGAACATCCATTCAAAAATCTTGTCCATTAAAAATGCAATTTCACTTTCTAATTTGAAAGGACATATTCTTATTGGAAAAAATCTCTTTAAATTACCACTATATACCTATCCTATTTATCTTCTAAACGTTTTTTTTTTTGTGTACTGAAGAATTGATTTCAAAGACAAAATACCTTTCCTTAAGCGCGTCATACGGATGCAATGTCTTTTTTCTGCGGGGACTCAATATCAGAATGAGAATGAATGGTGTAAATGACCTCTTTTCCTTCTCAAAGATTTTCGAATGTAAATGTAACTTTCCTTGGCTTCGTTTTTTCTACATATTAGTGTTTTAACAAGGGTTGTTTCGGTCTCCGTTGAACAAAAAAAAAACAGAACCGGATGACTAGCAGTTATAGAGGGTGAATTGCATTGTGCATGCGTAACCGTTTAAAGAGGGATGATAATAACCACCCTTACCTTATATATGTTTTTTTTGGTGTGGCAGTGGGGTTGGTTTGAATTTTAGATTATGCAAGGCAGTAGGGTTCATTGAGTCGGCGCGACCGTGTTTGTATATTATGAGTTTTTGGTATTTTTTTTTTGTTTTTCTTAAGGATTTTATTAACAAATTAGGATCTGACTAGATTCAAAATGGAAATAAGCTCTAACAAACAAGAATGTGAAATGAAAATCAATTGAAGAAATTAATTTTTATAAATGTATATATTTTTAAAATTGTTTTTTTATTTGTTTTAATAGATTTTAAAGGTAAATCGCCCCTTTTTATTTTTTAATTTGTGAATTTTAATAGCTTATAGACTAAAAGAATACTATACTGCAATAAGTGGACGTTTAAAGTGATATATCTAAATATAAAACAGAAAGTAATTTTATTCTATATATCAACATAATTATGTATGTACAGTATATGCATATGTGTGTATGTGTATGTGCATAGTTGCGAATTGATCATCAGTAGTTAACATGGATATGTTAAAATTCCTCATCTTACTAAAGGGAACAACTCATAATTTGGAGATTTAATTGAGCCAAAGATGCAAATGGTGTATGTATTATTTACTAGACGAAATTAGTTTTTTATTGTTAAGCTATTATTTAGGTCAAATATTTAAAATCTTACAATACTGGTAGTGTCAGTTATATCAAAATATCAACGTTTAACATATTACAATTTATAACAATTTAAGGACCCAGGTAAAATAAGTTTCACCCCTGTTCCTTCAATCGAGTAAACAAAACAAAAACAAAATACGGAAGGTGTAAGTTTAAGTAGTATTTTGAGTAAATTCTAAGGGCAACGATGATATGAAAATTTTTAAGGTAATAACATCCCACCAAGAACATATGCTTCTACAGGCTGATATCGATAGATTTAGTGTTTGGTGCGAAAAAAAACGGTCTTTCGCTAAACCCAGTAAAATGTCAGACAATTACCTTTTCCAGAAAAAGGGTTGTGAATGCTTTTGATTATAGCATCTCACAGCAAAAATTATGTAGGGTCTCCATTTTTAAGGATTTGGGTGTCCACTTTAGCTCAAAATTAGAGTTCACTGAACATATTAATTACATTGTAAATAAAGCGAGCTCAATGCTTGGATTTATAAAACGTTGGGCAAAGGAATTTAACGATCCGTATGTTACTCTTTCTTTGTATAATTGCTACGTACGACTCCATCTTGAGTATGCTTCACAAATATGGTCTCCGTTTTATGATATTCATAAAAGTCGGATTGAAGCAATTCAACATAATTTCATTCGCTTTGCTCTGAAGGGTCTTCCTTGGACTGATCCATATAATCTCCCACCGTATGAACATCGGATCCAACTTCTTCAGTTGCAAACTTTATATCAAAGGCGTGTGATAAACGATTTAATTTTTTTCCATCAACTAATTAATGGCCATATTGATGCTCCAGTGTTATTGGCTTGTATCGGGATAAACTCTCGCGGAGGATCTCACCACCTGCGAAGATTTGAACTTTTACACATTGAATTTCATAGAACAAACTATGGCGTACACGAGCCCTTAAGCCGTATGTGTAAACTTTTTAATTTAAACGATTTGACTGTTGACTTTAACTTAACTAAATCTGTATTAAAAACATTATTCCGGATCAGTGCTCCACTCTCTTGATTGTCATATGTGTGGTGAATGATTTTATATTAATTATTAATTATAATTTGTTTTTATGTATATTTTATATTTATTGTTTATTTTGTGCATGTGTTAGCTATTTATTAGTTTATTTTATTTTATTTTACTAACCACTAACACATGCACTTATGATGAGCCTCTGATTGTAGGTTGAAGTTTGCTCTAAACTGACTACATCACAGAATCTGAAGTGAAAAAAAACGTGCATTGCACTTATTCAAAAAAAAAAATTCAAGCTTTGTTTTAACTTAACAGGAAAGTAGATACAAACTAAATAAAAAAAAATTAATGAAGAAAATTTAGATTAGAACAGAGCAGAACAGCACAGTGCGTGAAAACTGTCAGAACAAAAAAGAAGAGAAAACAGAAACCAATCAACTGTGAACATTTAAATTCAAAAATTATTTTGTAATGTTCAAAATGCAACTGTATGAAATTTAATGTAAAAGATTTATATGGGTGACTCATTATGTATGAAGTGTAATTATGTAAAAGTGTGAACAGTTTTATAATTATTTTTTGTAATTATATTTTACTTTTTAACTCAAATTTGATGAATTATTAAGTTGATTATTATTGATTATTTAAATTGAAAGCCAAACATGAACCCAAGCAGCGTTTAAGCTAGTTTTTGAATCTACTTGGGAAGTCCTACCTCAAATTACATCATTATCAGCATTATGATTTATATTCGAGAAAAATGAATTAAAACGTTTGCTATTATTTCACAAAATTAATATTAACAAATATAAACAAATTTTTCACACTTTATTTGATATGTAATGAGTCCAGATAAAATTCTTTTACATTAAATTTCATAAAATGGTATTAAGAACATACTTCATTTAAAGAACAAAAAAATAATTTAATGCCCCAAAGGGGACGTGGCTTAAACTATACAAGTTTACTAATAAACACCTTTTTTACGGTTTCATGTTTATTTTTTCCAGGTATCAATGATTTGAACTTTTATTAAAAAAATCGACTCAGGTACTATTATTTGTGATTTTAACTCCCTATATGTTAAATATTAATTATAGTTTTAACTTAGAATTTTGGAATTTTGTTTTCGGTGTACTTCTACTGGCACTAACCTCTTTTAAAAATCAAACAAGTTAAAAAAAGCTATTTCCCACCCCCTAGGTAGTCGTGCCTCAACTGCTGATAGTAACAAACGATATTGTTGACCTTATAAAGATATTCCAACGGTTTCAAATTTCTACCTACTAAAATTCAGACCTCAATCGCAAATCATGAACAATCAACTGACCGTTAGTGCATAAGTTGTATAATTTCTGTAAGTTCTTAAAAATGTGTTTTCCTAGTTTCAGAGTGTTATTCTAGTATATTTTCCAAAATATATGAGTAACTTAGAATTACGTGTGTAATCCACGCCTTAAAAAAAATGTTCGTATGATAAATTAGTTTAAAGATTTTTTCACTGCACAATTCAAAAGACACTCATATCACGACAATCTGACTATGCAATGGTGGAAGTGCGAATAAATTTTTCCTACTTCCGGATCATAAATTGAAAGATAAGACTTTTTCTTCCGAGACAATAAACAAAAGCCAACAGGGAACTTACGGAATTGTAATTATATTAAGCTGAACTATAAAGTAGCATTTTAAAAATGTCGTCTTCTTGTTTTTAGTTATCTTTTAAGGATATAAAGTAAATAAAGTGTATTCAAAATTATTGTGTGGTTTTTAACTAATTAGAATAATAACATTTATTACTATTATTATTTTGCAAATTAAAGTTATGTAAATTCTATTGCATATAAAACTTAAAATAATAAATTTGTAAGTTTTAATGCAAAACCAGTTTTAATTAAAAAAAGGGTTCTTTTTATTAGGTGGTGCTGTTGCATTTTGTATTATCAAAAGACTTTCACTGGTTTTTAATAACATTCGCCTTATTCTTATTGGAACAGAAAAAATCTTACTCTTTGAAATACTCCTGGGTTTTTCGATTGTAACTGATGTGACACATTTTTTATGTTTTTGGCTTTTGTAATAAAAGTATTTAAACACTTAAACGCCTAATATAATAAGTTTCTTAATTGTTTTCAATACTATATGTATTGCAACTATTGTGCTGCTTTAGAATATTTTAATACAAGATGTAACGGGTTTGACTTTCTTATGTCATACCCGTTACATCTTTGTTTTGTTAAACATATTATCAGGCAGTATAAGAGTTGCAATACTTTTAATTTTAAAAACATTAAAAAAAACTTATTACATTAGGTGTTTAAGTGTTTAAACACTTTATTGAATGAATAGTACAAGAGATAGGAGCGAAATACATGAAAAATGTGTCACATTCGTCACAATAGAAATACCCTCCTGCTTAAATCCAAAATTCATGCTCTGAAATATATTTTTTAAACTGCAACATTTACCTGTATTAATTTATATGCATTTTGTTTATTCTACAGACTTTTAAACTGGATAAATCATACCTAACGCCACATAATACACACAATTGTTTACCAAAAACGCACTCTGAGGCAATATAAAATATATATAAACCAAAGAACAAGTGGATTATCCACAGTTATTTAATTAACATTTAGAATTTAAGTATAAAGTTTTCTAAGAAAATAACCAAAAATGAATGTGACCACCGTCTCCACGGGTACCACAACCCACTCCTCCACAACAATGAACAACACAACGTACAAAATTGAAATGATCGATGACGAACAACTAAGCATGGCGTCAGATGATGATGACGATGATGTAATAAGCAGTGACGGTGTAAGCGTATACGATGATTCAGACATGGTGCATATGAGTATACAAGATGAAGTAGCAACACAATTGGCCGCCGCTGGACCGGTGGGAGTTGCTGCTGCCGCTGCTATCGCATCATCGAAAAAACGCAAACGACCACATTCGTTTGAAACTAATCCTTCGGTAAGAAAACGCCAACAAAATCGTTTGCTTCGTAAACTGCGTGGCATTATATATGAATTTACTGGTCGTGTTGGAAAACAAGCTGTAGTACTTGTAGCAACACCTGGAAAACCAAACACAAGTTACAAAGTATTCGGGGCAAAACCACTCGAAGATGTTGTACGCAATTTGAAAAATATCGTCATGGAAGAATTGGAAACAGCACTTGCACAACAAGCTCCACCACCACCCACAGAAGATCCAACACTCTTTGAACTTCCTCCACTAATTATTGATGGCATACCGACCCCGGTTGAAAAAATGACCCAAGCACAACTGCGAGCGTTTATTCCCCTTATGCTAAAGTATTCCACTGGCAGGGGTAAGCCCGGTTGGGGAAGAGAATCGACTCGCCCACCTTGGTGGCCAAAAGAATTGCCATGGGCAAATGTAAGAATGGATGCACGAACAGAAGAAGAAAAACAAAAGGTATACAGATAATAGCATTATAGTAATAAAATATCAACCATTTTGTTTGTCTTCTTAACCCATCAGATAAGTTGGACACATGCTTTGCGTAAAATTGTCATTAATTGTTATAAATATCATGGACGAGAAGATCTCTTGCCAACATTTGCCGATGAGGATGATAAGGTAACACAGATCGTCAGACAACACACAAATGATCAAGGAACTTCAACTGTATCCACAATAACGTCAACCAACAACAACGTGAGTGTCTTAATTAAAACAAATATTAATATAATCAAGCACTCTAATGTAATATATTTATTCGAACCATTGTCATGGAAAACATACCATAGCGTAAATAATTCCATTGGACGAATCTTCTTTCGCAAAACTGCGGGTCCGGATAGTACCCCTCCCATCGCTCTGAAGAGGTGCGTAAGCTTTTCCATATGTCCTTTCTGTCTTTTTTCAAGTGGATTGAAAACAGCATATGTCCAGCCAATCCCTAAAAGAAGTATCTTCTTCACCCTCAAACCATCGACCAATTGCACCATGTCCCTTCTTTCCAGGGTCATTGAAACGCTAATCAATTATAAACTCAAGAACTATCTCAAGGACGAAAGCTTCTTAATGCACCCCAATGCGTATTTCGTAGCAATAGGTCCACTGGTGATCCGATGGTGTATCTCACTGAGCAGTGAAACAAATCTTTTAATAGTTTTGAAGAAAGTAAGATCATTGCAATTGATATTTCAAAATCGTTTGATAGACTTTGGCATCAAGCTCTCTAATCGAATCCTTTTTTCACTGGATAAATAACCATTGGATCGTTCAATAAGTTGTATTAAGTGAAATAAATTATGTAAATGTGTAAATTCAGACATGTTATTTGAATGTGTAACTTGAACGTCAAAATTTGAAAGGCTTATTAAATTCTGATCACGACAGAATTGTCCAATGCGGAGTAAGAAGCCGTGCTAACTTACTATCGTTAAAGCAGAAACTAACTACATTCCGTCATCAGTATACCCTTGATCCAAATTTCGGACGTACCGTGAAGTACAGAGATCCTTCCAGTAGTCGTACTACGAGACTTTGTTACGCATTTTCAAGTGATTGTTTTTTTCCGCTCACCCATATATATATAAAAGATAGAGCTTGTTATTTTCTTTTTTAATTACTATAAGTTTTCCATAAACCAGGGGTTCGAATAAACACAAGTTTTTAGTGCATTTATTTTATATTGATTACCTTGAGTTAAATAATACGAATTTATACTAGTAAAACACAGGTTTGAAAAATATACTTTAACTTTAACGATGCCTACATCATTTACAGCAAATTGGAGTCTTAAAAATTAATAATAATGGAACAATTATACAAAATACACAATCTGTGGTTCAAACAAATAATAACCAATCGAATCAAGGAGGAACCAAAATTGAAATTCACACAAATACAGGAAATTCAAATTCATCATCACAACATCAGACTACAATAGGAGGCACGCAGGTTTGCCTCGACCCGATGACATTGAGTGACTGTGATGTTCGTACTAACGTTATTCGTTATTTGTTGTTTGATATTGTTTTTCTTTTATATATTTCTCTGAAATTTGAGTTTTTATTTTTTATAATTTATATTATTTCATGTTGTTTTTCGCTTTGATTTTTTATTTGCTGAAGCAATTCGGCGTACCAACTAGAAAATGATTTTTATTTTGAATTCCTACCCCCTTCCTCTCTAAAAAAAATTCTGTGACTGAATTCAATTTTGCAGAGTTTTTGATATTAACATTTGGTTTAATTTTACATAAGTATTCTTTTCGGAAGGTTTGTTTAACTAAAATAATTATAGTAATTTTGTTATTGAAATCTTAAGTTGCCCAAAATAATAGAGAAGTTTTTCTCTTTGCTTGGACCACGTTACCTATTGTTGTAATAAGATATTCCAACTGGATTTATTATAGTTTTCTGTATAGGGATTATTTTGACAGTTAATAATTTTCTGAAGTATAAAACAAAAAATTAATTTGTACTTCATCAAATAGGTTTAAAAACATTTTTTACTGTTTTGAAATACACCTGAGTATCGAAGATGTGATTTTGAACCGTTTTCAGTTAAAAATGTGCCTTTTAAACGTCACACACAAAACGTGTCTCAAACCAAATTTTGAATTTTGATGCTTCCGCCCATTTAACTAGCATTTAAATGTATAGGTAGGTACCTTATGTCAGGTTATGCTTTCAAATACAAAATGAATCATCAAAAGTTTTGAGGTTTCTTTCCTCAAAAAACATACACACTAGAATTTATAGAAAAACTCGCGTTAATCGCTTCTAACCTTAAAACATCCATTGTGATGAAATGTTATACTTCGACTCAGAAGACCTCAGAATTTTAAAAGTGGACGTCATTACCTTTTGACACCAATTTTAACCACACATCAGAAAAGTTACTGAATGCACGTTACCATGCCAATCGTGCCAGGGTGCGGACATCTTTAAATACTCATTTGAAATTTTCACTTAAAGCATTCTTGCAATGGCCGCCCGCCCTATTAGCATTCTATAGTTAAACTATAAGAACAAGTACGTGCAATATATGTAGTTTAGCATATTATTTCATATGATGGCAGTTTATGACTTAATTAAAATATTGGTTCTTTCTTTTTACAAGTAGCAGAAAGTGTTTATGATGATTGTGATTTAGTTTTAACATAAATGAAACAAAAGTTGGCCTGAACAACCATAATTTAAATGCTTTGTTTCAAAAGGTTGTTATTTAAGCAACTACATTTTGTCACCTACATTCATAATCGGCGTTCATATTCGTTTCTAAACTCCGATATTTATCTTACACTGCGGTATATCCAATATATTTGAATAGTTATTCTTAAATCAACTTGAACAACGTCGAAATATTTAAACCTATACAATATAGTCTAGACAAAACATACATTCAACGCAGAAACAATTCGCATAGAGCTAAAAATTGGTACAGAGCATTGAAATATCGATAGAGGTAAAATGTCATAAGTCCCCAAAAGTCCTGCGTATGTACGCATAAAAAGTTGTTCAAGGTTAAATGTCGAAAATGTTGGTTTCTCGTATTTGACTTTGAAACGGGAGAAGCTTTAAAAAAAAGTCTATGGGAGACTTGTAGGTTTTGTGATACCCTTAAAACATGTTATGACATTTTTAACGGTGTTTTGCATATTAGTCTAAACGGTGAGTCCTATCGAAATTTTTTTTAAGAAAAAGTTGTAGATTATGTGACCTGTACCAAGCTCAATGTGAATTATTTCTGTGTTTGCATTTTTGAATGCCTATTTTATCTGGACTATTATGTGGCGTTTTCTCTATTTAAATGTTGTCAGAAATATGTCCTTAAGTAGTTTGTCTGTTACCTCACAATTTGAACTGGAAATATAATCGAGTTCATTGAATTTCTTTTGCGATCATTGATAAATTAAAATCAATTTGTTTTTCATTAAATTTTTGTCTTGTCTACCGAACATTTGATTCTTTTGTTTGAATTCTTTTTTGTTCAGGAAAACTATAAGGACATTTTATTTTGAATATTATGTAAAAACCTTGTTAACCATATTTCACATTTATTTGTTTTTAAATTTGATTTATAGTTTTTTTTTTTTCTGAAAACTTATACATATTTGCTTTTTTATTTGCAATTTTGTTTTTATTATTGCGTTGACTTTACTTTTGGTTTGTGATAAACAAAAAAAAAAAACAAAAAAAAAAAACAATTATAACCATAATGGTTTCGTTTTACAGTACACTCAAACGGTACTATCTACAATACAAAATGCAGATGGAACAGTTTCACTGATTCAAGTAGACCCCAACAATCCGATAATAACGCTTCCTGATGGCACAACAGCTCAAGTCCAAGGAGTGGCTACGGTATACATGATAATTTTTTTTAAATACATTGCGCTTCTATATCTGTGTATATAAAATTTTGTTAATAAAGCTACATCAAGGAGAAGGTGGTGCGACAATTCAAACAGTTCAAAGCCTTTCAGATGTCAATGGTCATGAAAATATGACAGTTGATTTGACTGAAGCACAAGTTGGACAAGACGGACAGATCTATATCACAGCCGATGATGGTCAAGGTAAGATTCCAAGAATATGCACACCCATGCTCAGTTTTTTTTTAAACAAAATGTTATTGTAATATCTTATAGGTTATCCAGTTTCCGTTAGCAATATGATCACCGTTCCAGTTTCAGCATCGATGTACCAATCCATGATAGCAAACATTCAACAATTGCACACGAATAGTGATGGCACAGTGTGTATCACACCAATGCAGGTAGATTCTAACAATCAAAACAATAATTTACAATATTATTCAATTTTGTCAGCCCCTGGCAATTCCAATGGGGTTGCTACGCCCCATATGCCTCCACCTCATGTAGGTGGGCGAATAGTTCATACAATTGCTCAGACAATAGCGTCTACAGTAGCACCTTCACGTTGCCAAACATTTAATAGTCCTTCTAGTTTAAGTAACTCTAGTCACCAGGCCCACCAACAACAATCGCAGCATTCTGTAACAAAAGTGTTTATAAGCAACAGCAACAATACTGTCGGAGATAATCGAATAACCACAAATAATAATAGCATTATTATAAATTGTAACAGTAGCAATCGAAGTAGTTTTAACAAAAACAAAAACAATAATATTATTTGCGAGAATAATAAAAACTTATCGGTTAGACCGATAAACACCAATAAAATCTCGAAAAGACGAAAGCAAATTCTAAACAAGGCTTATCCTAAGCAAATACATAAACCTGAATTACAGCTAGTCGATGAAATTGATTTAGAGAAAACAACAGAAATAAAAATAGAGAAAATAGAAAAGTGATAAAAGAAAACCTAAATGAAGAAACTATAAATGAAAATGATGTCTTATAATGAAGGTTATAAAAATATATTTAATCAAAAAATTAGAATAGGGATTAGCTATAATTCTAGTCAAAAAGCCAATAGCAGCAGAAGTGACAGCTACAGAAGGTGGTTTCGTATACACATTTGCAATATATTGTAATAGACATTCAAATTTAGTTTTTTCGTATTTATGTTTAGAACATTAACGATGTTAGCCGTGGGTGATTGGATGAGAGTTTATTCGTGCGTCGCAGGAAGACGCTTTCGATCAGCCTCGTTTCTCTGCAGCTTTTTCTAAAATAACAATCTCATTTTACTACCCGGGAATACAGACGAACATATAAATGTGAAACCAGAATAATTGGTAGTACCTCTAGGGTAATGGTTAGTGCGATGGACTATCACGGAAGAGGTCTGGGATCGATTCCTAGCCTGTGCCCCTTAAAATTTTTCAGGGGTACTGCCTTTGCGAGGAATTGACAAATCCTCCAAGAGTACTGTTTGTCATGAGTAGTGCATCTCAACTAGCCGTTCGGAATCTACAAAAAAATTGTAGGTCCCCTAAACAGGAAATAGTTAGATAGTAAAATTGTTAGGCCTATTCGCATAAAATTTTAAGGGATTATTCCACAAAATATAATCTACGACATTAAACCAGACTTGCGATCGCAGGTCGATGTTTCGAGACCAGTTCCGGCAACAGTTTTTCAAATAAATTGAACATACATCGACTTATCACTACTAAATTAGTTTAATGTCACGTTAATTTTTATTTAAGCAGTCTGTGAAATAGCTATAATTTGAATTTGATGGTAACACGGTGGAACATGAACTTGACATCAAAAGACCTTTCAAAAAATACCAATCATTTTATGATATCACTCACACCCAAAATCTGCTGTGGGCTGTTGGCCTATTACAATTATTTTTACGAACGTTTTAGATATCTCATCTTCAGGTTTAAGCAAAAATGAAAGGATTCACTAAATGTATTTTTTCTAGAAGGCCATTAAAAGGAGGAAAGTTTTTTCCTGTTTTTTTTTTTTTATAAAGCACAGATTTGTATGGATTTCCCCACACTTTTTTGTGAAGAAACCATAAGCCATAAAAAAATGGTTAAGATCTTAATTATAGGTAACATTCGCGTCGTTTATTCTAAATAAGCCCATTTCGTTAAATACGTTCACTTTTTTTTTCTTCAACAACTTCGGATTCGTGCTCAGCACCCCCAAAAAACATGAATAATTCCTTTAAAACTTTACAGCTCTAAAAACTATTTGACTAAACTAGAGAGAATATTTCACGAAAAAAAAAACGAATTTTAAAAAGATTTAGGAGAAGAAATATTTTTGTTCACATCTTTATTATTATGGACAATCAGCCCACTAATTTCTATTCATGTCGTCTTTTGAAATTAAATTAAAAAGTAAAAACCTTCTTCCGTGAGTTTAGCATCAATTAAAATAGAACATGAAAGAAATATAGCTTTTCTGGACTTATTAATCCAATATGTAAAGGAAAATATAATAATGCCAAAGATTGAAATAGAATTTGGCAGTATGGAACCTTCACCAACAACTCTTTTCCCCAACCTAAAGTAGCAACGTACCACTCAATGTTTAATAGATTATGCCGTTTTCCTGTTGTATTTTGTGTGGAAAAATTATGTTTTCCGTCGGCTATTTTGGGCACATTATTCGTTACAATGAAACAAAGTCAGTCGATAACTAGAGACACAAATAAACTTTTAGGAGGAAACGAGGGAGCAATATATGGATGAAATGTTCTGTGTGTCCTGCATACGATTCATATTGTTTTTGTTGTTGAGGATGTGAAGAGTTTCAAGTGTGTACCGCTTGGAAGTATGTTTTTCTGTTTGAATTGTTTGGACATAATCGAAGTCGGGAGAATGACCGCTTTCTATTGCATGGGATGCGAGTGCAGTTTTGGCAGAATTATTACTTTTGATGTCCGATTTGTGGTTGGACAAACGTTGGCGTAAGAATTGTTTGGTGGTTTCAATATAACAAAGGTTGCACGATTCACCAGGTTTCCCTTTGCAGTTGAATTTGTATATAACGTCTGTACATTTATCTTTGTCCGGTTTTACTTTTAATTTAGTGAAGAGATGTCGTAGTGTCTGGTTAGACTTAAAAGCCCACCGGACATCTTGTACATTTTTGGTGATAACATACACAATGCTTTTAAAGAATCCGGTGGTGTTTTGGACATTTTGTTGTTGTGTCCTTTTGCACTTGTGTTTTGTTACTAACCCACGAATCACTGCAACAGGGTAACTATTGCCGCTTAAAATTTTGTTGACCTTTATCAAGTTTGCGGAGTGGAACTTTTCGTCACTCAACGCGAAAACCTTGCTTATTAAGTTCGAAGTCGTGTTCATGATAATGTGTTTGGCTTGGTTTGACCGAAAGTTGATGAGTCGGCCTGATGCTGTAGGTTTTTGAAACCAATCAAACGACAGATGGGTGTTCGTGCGGAAGATTGTGACGTCAAGAAACGACATGGAGTTTTTATTGTGCATAAACTGTATTAACAATTTTGTATTTTCTATGTAATAAAGTTCCCTCTATAGAAGACAGCAACCCCTGTCGAAACGTCGGGAAAAGCAAATGTTAACAGACTTTGTTTCATTGTAACGACTAATGTGACCAAAATAGCCGACGGAAAACATAATTTTTCCACAAAAAATACGTAATTATCTTATTGGTCAATAAATGTATTTTCAATAAATGATTTAAGTTAACAAATGGTTGAAAAAAAATTGTTTTACAAACATACGCGCAGAGGGAAAAACTAGTATATGACAACTTTGTTCTCTCAAGCTGAACAAACTGAAAATAACACAGTGGCACTATCTTTTGAACTACTAATTAAAAACAAATTAAGAAAAGTGTTTTATATCACGAAATGGATATTGTTTACAAAAACGACAGAAAATTAGTTAATTAATTGGTTCCATAAAAGACATAACAACAACAAAGTGTATAGCCACTTAAGCAAATTTTAGCACAGTAATAAAAACAAAATGGCAAGTGACTATTCACTTTTCCAAAGAAACACGGCTTACATTACACAAGTCAAGGTTTTATGTAAATGAATGTAGTGACTTCAATTTATGCGTAAAACTCGACGTTTGGGGGAATCTTAGACGATTATGGTTTAACAATAGGAAGCTATAACTATTTTCATAAAAAAAATGCGACTAATTGTAGAGGAAGATTATTAAATTAATTATTTCGTTTCTTGGCTAAAATAACAACAGATTTCTCACAATATGAACCACCTTCCCAGTTATCACTTCGAACTTTTAACGACAGTATTGTTGCTATTATAATATTAACAAAATATATTATTCATTAAATAAACTAGTATTAAACATAAACATAATATTTAAAAAAAAGGAAACTATGCCAAATTAAGCAAATTACGCCATTAAACAAAATTTAAAATAAGCAAAAACCAAAAAATAACTATAGTAACTATAGTGCAATGTACCAAATATAAAATATTTACCTGTGCAAAATGTCAGTTTTGACATGTAAATTTAATTTTAATTCTTTTTAAGTTCATTAGTAGAAAAGTTTTAATGTTCATAATTATCTTCTTTTTTTTTATTAAAAAAATTTTAATTTATTTTCGTTTGGTTTGAATAAAAGATATATCCTTTTATGTAGTGTTTGTAGTTTAAAATAAATTTTATTTATTGTTTTTAGTAGTTACGTATGTAGTTATATTATATTTTGTAACTAAGTTGTGTTTTAATAATTTTTTTCTTTTTAATAAAATTTGTTAGTTTTACTTTATTTTTTTTTTTAAATGGTTTATCAACTTTGATTATATCGTTTTGTTTCTTGTAAAAAATATTTTTCAATAAAAGTGAATATAATTTTTTTCTTAATAATAGTAATTTTGCTTTGTTTTATTATTTTTTTTTTTTTTTAAGAAAAGTCAAATTTCCCTGAGTCCTTGGATATTTTCGATTCCCATTTTAATTTGATTTTTAAATTTTAAACTTTAATACAAGTAGGTTATTAGATACTATTCAGGTCAAGAAAGTGATATGAATTCGTTTAAGAAATTTTCCGATTCCCCCGTTACGAGTAAACAAAAACAAATCCACTGCACAAAGTTTAACATTTCCTGTTTTCAGGTTTTAAATTATTTTTCAATTAATTTAGGATTCGTTAAAAAACTTAACTTGGGATATCAATCAGATATAACAATAGATGTATGTATATATGTGCATAAGGGGCTTTAACCATAACTATACACATAAGAAATAAGAAGCGATCGGTGGTGTTGACGAAGTATTCATTCAGAAATTCAGAATGCATGAATTTTAGCTCCATGCGAACACCTTATGGCGTGACTATGACCCTGAGACGTTCAAACCCGAATCGCAAGTTGCGTGTATGTTATCTTCCAGTATTTTGGACAGTTCACGGATCATAGCTTTCTTCAGCATTCCGCTACCGAAGTATATTTTACTTCGGCCCTTGCCTTTCAAAATTAATCATTATGTGGACAAATTAAGTAGGTATGGTAAATGAAATTGCATCAATTTTTGGTTCAGACGCGGTCCAAGTCCTATTGAAATGTCCATTGTAGACATTTTCGACCATTCTCCTAAGAATAAATATTCGAGTTTGATAAATTTTTAATTTTAGTGTACTCAAAAAACAATTCCAAAATGTATCCGATTTTAGGTTTTTCACTGTGATACATCTCAACAGGTTAAACAAAATTGACGTACTTGTGTGCGCGATATAAATAAAATACTTTGCAAGGAAATATTTTGTTCTCTATTTATATACATACTTTAAAATCAACATATCAAATGTTTAATTTTTGAATAAATTTTTAAAATTTTAATAGCCCTCTCGTAAAATTTTGAAATTTTTTACGCTCAAATTTTTCATGCATATTGGCCTTGCCAGCATAACGTTTTCAAAATGTTCACATTTTTTCCAACTTATTGCCTTGTTTTTTTTTCAGATGACAGTGACACAATAAAATGGCTAAAATGTATTACTCTATCTCAGTCAATGTCTGTCTTTTTTGTCAGAAAAATAATCATTTTTTTTTTAGCTATTTTTGGTATTTCCTTGCTTTTTTGCAAACTGGACATTGTTTTTTTTTTTTAATTCTAATGAGTTCCTATGTCATTATGTGTAAAGTAAAATAAGCCCAAAGTCTACATTTCGTCTCTGCAATGCAGAACTAGCCTAAGTCACAAATACTTAGTTTTGCAGGAGACCAATTTGAAATCTTTAAATTGGTACTACTCCACTGCATATTATTAATTTGCACGGATTCGCGGAATGCAACTGGCGTTATGCTAGATTGAAAATCCCGATTTTGAGAAATTTGGACTTAGGCTAGGTCTGCATTTTTTGGGGTTATAAGTTGTAAAATAAAAGTTATCTGAAGTCTATATCTTGATTCATTCTCGGGATGTGATGAACAAAAAAACGTGACACGAACGTACTCACATCTTTCTAAGAACGATGGATTCGGAATCTAGAGACCTCAATAGTAGATATTATGTCAACATTTTTAATTCGACAAAAAGCACTTATCGCAATAACTACCAGAAATGCAAAATTGGTACTTTTTTTGTAATGTGCTGCTAGCTACAAATATTGACCAACTTAACCGTTAGTTAGTTTTTTTTTTAAGCTAGCATTTGCAAATTTCTGTTTCCATTGAAAAAGAAAATACAAAAAAAATACCCTTGCAAAAAAAGGTAAGAAATATCAAATAGCTTTCTATGCCATAAGAAAACTTCATAGTTCAGCGTTTGATCAAAAGACTCCCACCTAAGGAATCATAAAATGTATACAATCTGTAAGCTAAAAGCGTGGTTAGAAACAGTTGACCTTATTATTTTGTTTTCTTCTTCATTTATTTTCTCTTCTTTATCTTATTTTTAATTTTTATATTTTCACTTTATTCAATTCTTTATTTTCAGAAATATTTTTTGATTTTTATTTTGTCGTTACTGCACATAAACAGGTATCCGTGTAAAACAAAAGATTCAAATAATACGTGAAAAATTCGCCCTCAACCGAATACATAATAATACATACATAAAAATCTTATTTTAAATTATAGGTAGAAAACGGTGACCACATGGAAACGATAACTGTTTCTCCAGGTATGCATCAAATGATGATACAAGGAGCACCCGGCACTGAGCCCCAAGTTCTTCAAGTGGTAAGTCTTAAAGATGCTACACTTTTATCAAAAGCCATGGAAGCGATAACTGGCGGCAATGTAAAGTCGGAAGATACAATTCTGATGGAGCAGTAAAACCCAATAATCCGGAAAAATGATACATCTCTTAAAGAACTCACACGAAACGAAATAACGACACAGCTGCAATGTTATATTGAATATTAAGGTCATGATTTGCATTAATTGAGTTTTATTTCATGAATATTTGTGTCAACATTTTAATAATTTATGTAAATATGTAAGTACCTGAACCATTGATGGTTTGTAGATTTTTTTTCTTTTACACCTGTTTAAGAAAAATTATAATTATAAATTAATGGATTAAATATTTTATATTTATTTTTTTTTAATATTTTTTATTTAAGAAAAAAGTTTTATAATATATACATTATATATTTTTTTATATTATATTATTTTAAATTATATTTTGTTTTTATTTTTTTTTTGTTTTAACATAAAGTTAAGGATACAAAAAAAATAAAAAAAATATTTTTTTTTCAAACCTGAGATAATATGTAGGTTAATTTGAGTTTAGACAAATATTTATTGTATTGTATGTGTTTGATGTAAATGTATTTATTTATATTTAATTGTAATTTTATTCTGAAACAGAACTATTTTGCATTATAAATGACTGATATGAGTATTTTAACATACACATTCTCGTACATCCATCTAGTCAGATTTATTTTAAGTTTTAAAAACGTAATTATATTGTAGACATAAATTACTAGTCATTTTGAAATTTTCTTATACCTACGAATAAAAACAAAATAAAACAAAAACAAAAAACAAATATGTAATAATACTGCGATACCAAAAAATTGAAAGCTAGTCAAAAATGCAAAACACAATTTATAAACTTTAATATTGTTCCATGAATATCAAGTCAGTATTAAAAATTTATTAAAATTTTACATCACTTACACAATAATTAAGGATTGACTATTCGAAAAGCAATAAAAACACTCTTTGTCGTTTTATCATGAAAAAAATTTAAACAAATATTCAAATTAGAATTTTCCCTGTGATTTCAGGTTTTGTCTTAAGGTTTTATTTTAACTTTACCTGAACGGATTAAATTGAGCATTAAGGAAAAAGAAGAAAACTGCTACTTAGGCCGTAGTATTCGGTATACCTGGCTATTCGGTACCGATTACTGAGCGTGTACCTTTCAATGAGTCCTACCTGATTGTTGCGGTACGTTCGGTATCAGTAGGTCAGTGATTTCTGACCTCTCTATAGCACTTACAAGATCCCTTAATCTTGTGTTCTGTTTGGTAATCAATGAACCTAGCATTCAAATGTAGAATTCGTTTTATTTTTTTTTTTTTTTGATATTTAATACATCGATTGCAATTTTGCAACATCCTGTTAAAGTTCATTGGCCCTAACAAAAAGCCGATAGTTAATAATTATATCTATGTACGGATACCGCTAGTAGGTAATCCTTTTTTAACACTTTTAAAAGATCATTGTAATAATACGTAAACACGAATTCTATATCTCCCTTTTTAACTAACTCCCCGGCAATTGATTTTAATATTTTTGGTCTTTTTTAAAAGGTACAGGCACCCTTCCTCCTACAATTCAGTTTTTATTTCATGATTCGGTGGTCAAATTTTGACCGCTCGGCGGTACGAGTAAGAATTAATTTATCTTAATAATTTTTACGGAACATTTGCAGACCAAGTGAGGAAATGTCGGCCACATCAGTATAGTTTTGGTAAAGTTTTAAATACCGAGTACCGATACCTCACCGAGAAGTGAGTAAGCAGCATCAATTGAAAATTGGTTTCTCCTCTTTTTGAATAGTCTTTTCTTAATTGCCAAAATTGTGAGGCACTTTAGTTTTGTTGGGCCTCATTTTTTTTCTTATAAAAAAAATTTGTTTGTTTAGACATTATTTTTTACAAAAGAATTCCGATCCAAATAAAGGTTTAAGTAAGCGTTAATCATTCGAAAGACAAGTCGTAATAATAGGTAAAAAAATAAAGACAATAGGATTCATCAGCTTTGAAGTCATGCTTCCGTCCCAAAATACATTTTGGATATTTCGCGTTGGTTTCCACCCATGTTCTGCATTTCGGGTGAAATCGAATTGAAATCACTTTTCAATTTCATTCCAAATAAAATGTCATGTTCTTCATTTCGTTCGTTTTCGAAAATTTCAGAGTTACTCCGAACTGTCAAAACTGAAGATGGGTTTTGGACTGGTATTCATCGGAGTAATATTACTGACTTATGTGCGGTCTCGACAACTCTTAAAATTAAGAGCGCTGAGTCCCGTCCCGTACACACGAAAAACATTAAAAAACTACACCAATTTCCCAGAGCAGACACAATGTGGATTAAATTCGGTCACAGAATGGAACTGCCCGAAATGCAGAACATCCAAATTCACTTTCCGAATGTGAATTCAAAAAAATTAAATGTAGAACAAGGGCGTTGAACTTAGGCCTTACGATGCTCGAGTATCTGAGTTTCCTCTAAATCTCTAAGATTTACGAAAAAAGTTTCAGTTAACCATGTGCATTATAATGAAATAACCTTAAAAATAACATGATTTTTGAGGCTTGGTCAATACGCCACTGGTTCCTACTGATTTGTAAAAAGTTCAATATGGTATTGTATAGTTTATGATTTTAGTTTAATAAATCAACAAGGAAAAGAAAAAAGCATATTTCAAAAACGTCTTACTACATACACACGTACTTGGGGGGATCGTTGACAAAAGCAATTAACTGTGAATTATTATGTGAAAAAAACTGAAAAATTAAATTTAATTAATGGCACCAAACCAACAAAACTTATTCAAGTGAAACTAAATAAAAAAAAAAAAAAACAAAAAATCTATTTATTCGAATAAAAAAAAATTAAATACATTATATCATGGATTTTTTTTTCTCAATTAGATAATTAAATTGGAAGGAAAAAAAACTGTATTTTTTAAATGTTTTAATTAAAAATATCAAAACAAATCGTTTTTAAGACAAAAATATTGGTGAAGAAAATTATTCATAAGTAGTGAATTCATTTTATAAAAATATTCAATACAATTAAGAGTAAAAAAAAAAAATAAATTATACCAAAAAGCTATTGTCGAATTAATGTATTTTCCAATAATTACTAGTCATAAGAACTATATTGCATTATAATTTTAAATAAATGTATAAAATTTGATTAAAAGTTGAGTTTTATTATTAACTACTTCGTACTTTTACGAGCTTAACAAAAAAAAAACGAGAATAAATAAACCGATTTGGAAATTTATTTATTCTTCTACAAAATGTACTTGATTTTGTTAGCGAACACATATTTTCACACATTGTTCTGTTTTGTATAACAGTTTTAGCAGCGAGGCAAAGGGAAATGTCAAACAAAATCTAGTTTATGTGCGGTGTCAACGGTTCAAAGAAAATTTATTACCTTTTTCTGAAATCCGAGATTTTGGTTTGTTGAGACAAGGCCGTGCAAATCTGTGTGGTAAACTAAGTTCTGTTCAAAGGTGTTAATCAAAATGTGTTAATCGATATGTAAAGGAAGACAACAACTTTCACGGATTGCAAATTTGAATGGTCGTGTTGTTTCTCAAAGTCAATAGGTGATAGGTAAGTATGATTTTTGAAATTATGCACTATACTCGGAAAAAAAATCTTAAATGAGCTTTTCCTTCGATTGGTCAATGTCCAATATTTTCTATAAAAACTCTCCTGGAGTTCGACCTTGTTGTTTAGAGAGTCCACATCTAACAAGAAGTCTAAAGTAAATCAACGACAAACTAAACTAAGAGCGCCCCAAGAATGTTTAAATTATGGCGAGATCTTTCAGGTCACTCATACCAAATGATCAACTCTCCCTAGCGGTGTTTTTGGCGATCTTGCAACCTGGGGCCTCAGCACGTAACTTGAAACAATCGAGTTAAGTCGATACAATCGAGCATTGGCAGCACCTAACTTGGTTCAATCGACTGTTTTGCATTAAAAATCTTCGATTGAATCAAATTAAGTGCTACCAATGCTCGATTTTATCGACTCAACTCGATTGTTTCAAGGTGCTGGGGCCTCTGACGTCTTAAGTGGTTGATTTCATGTTCAGTGGAGCAGAATGTGCAGTTTGTTTGATTTTCAACAATGCCACAGCTATTACAAAAGAAGCATACCTAGTGCAACGGTCAAATCGACGACCAAAGGAATGAATTTAAGAACCCTTTTAAGTCCAGTAAAAGTCCCAAACTCCTGTATTCAAAGCTTCCTTAATAGATTCTGTTCTTGTAGTGTAGTAAAACTTTTTAGTTAGGTTAGGTTAGGTTAGGTTAAGGTGGCTGTCAGGAAAACTACTGACACACCTAGGCCAATAATAGGCTCATTGTGATACCACATAAAGGAAGTTCCTTTAATAAAACCAGTTGGAGCTTTTAATAAACCGATGGAGACTGTGAATGTCAGTCTTAGTGAAGTCGCTTATATCTTCAAAGAAATATTCACCTAAGTGAATTTTGCGTCGTTGGGATAGAGCGGGGCATGAACAGAGAAGGTGTTGGATTGTTTCCTCCTCCTCCTCGTCCATGCAACTTCTGCAAAAATCGTTAGAGAAGACCCCTAGTCTTCTGGCGTGTATACCTATCATGCAGTGTCCAGTGATGACACCTATTATGGAGCTAATATGCAGTCTGCTTAGAGACAACAAGCACTTAGAACGCTTCGGATCTAGTATTGGCCAGATCTGTTTGGTCTTTATACAAGTAGAGATATTGGTCCATCTGTTGTTTGTCATCGTAATAGCATACTGTTTTAGCATAAGTTTACATGTAGCGATAGGTATTCCAATATTCACCTTGTTAGGTAAAATTGGACTTACGGTTCCTTTTCTGGCTAGTTCGTCGGCTATGCAGTTACCTGGACCCGGCACCCAGAAAAGGTGAATGTTGAACTGTTCTGCCATCTCTAAGAGAGACGAACGACAGTTTCGGGCAGTTACAGAGTTTGTGGCAGCTGAACCGAGCGATTTGAGGGCTGCTTGACTATCTGAAAAGATACGAATATTCAACGTGGATATCACGTTTTCTTTGAGCCAAGATAGTACCTCATTGATAGCCAGGATTTCCGCTTGGAACACGCTACAATAATCAGGAAGACGGAAGCAGAGATTTAGATTAAGTCTTTCTGAATACACTCCGCCACCCACCCCATTTTCGGTTTTTGAACCATCCGTATAGAAATGAATTGCTTCATCATTCAAGAATTCATCGTCATCCCAGGTAGATCTTGGTGGGATGGTGATTAGGAAGTTTTTGCCAAAAACCAGCTGTGGGGTGGTGTAGTCGGAGTGTATTGGTAATGATTTGAATGTATTCAAAATGTTAGTGAATACATTCAAAACGTACGTATTGTTAGACCATTGGGATATAGATTTGAGACGAATGGCTGTACTCGCGGCCAATTGTTTGCTGTATATATCGAGGGGTGTTAGATTAAGCGACATGTCCAAGGCAGCGGAAGGTGTCGAGCGGAGTGCTCCGCTGATACACATGCACGCTGATCGTTGTACCTTGCTAAGTTTGTCCAGATAAGTTGCTTTGTCCAAAGCAGTCCACCAAACTGCTACCCCGTAAGTGATAATCGGTCTCACGACCGCTGTGTATAGCCAATGGGTAATGTGTGGGGATAAGCCCCATTTGTTCCCAATTGCTTTTTTGCAAGAGAAAAGTGCCACAGTGGCTTTTCTTACTCTTTCTTGTATATTAGGCTTCCAGCTTAACTTTTTGTCTAAGATAAGGCCTAAATATTTGGCTTGGTCTGAGTAGTTCAGTGGAATACCATTAATTGTTGGAGGGTCTACCTTTGGAATTTTGTATTTTCTAGTGAAGAGGACAAGTTCGGTTTTGTGGGGGTTTACACCTAGTCCACATTTGTCTGTCCATTTGAGTAGCTTGTTGAGAGCGGTTTGCATTAAGTCTACAATGATTTGGAGATGCTTCCCTGATACGGCAATGGCAACGTCATCAGCGTATGCAATCACTTTGAACCCTTCCTCTTCCAGGTTAACTAATAGTTCGTTAACTACGATGTTCCATAGAAGTGGTGATAAGACTCCACCCTGTGGTGTGCCTCTACTGACAGATCTTCTGTCAGAAAAATCTCCTAGTGTTGAGTTAATAATTCTGCTGCTCAGCATCAGATTTATCAACTCTCCTATTGAGCTATCAACTTTCAAGCTATTCAGAGCGGTTGTGATTGCAAGATTGCTGACGTTATTGAAAGCGCCTTCGATATCAAGGAATGTGACCAGAGTGTACTCTTTATGGTGAAGGGAATATTCGATGTTGCTTACCAAGGTATGCAGGGCAGTGTCTACCGATTTCCCTTTACAATAAGCGTGTTGTGCTGTAGATAGAAGATTAGGCTCTATGGTGTAACGCAAGTGGATATCAATCAATCGTTCTAAAGTTTTAAGAAGGAATGGTGATAGACTGATTGGCCTTAGGTCTTTGGGGTTCACATGGGAGCATTTTCCCGCTTTGGGTATGAATATCACTTTGGCTTTTCTCCATAGGGAAGGTATGTGTGCTAAGTACATACACCCGTTCATAATTAATAATAATGCCAGAGGCCATTTGTAGTTCTGCTGGTATAATGCCGTCAGGTCCAGCAGATTTATATGGATCGAAGCTGTCGATAGCCCATTTAAGCTTCTCTCTTGTGATTAGACCTAGGCTATTTATAGTATTGTTGTTTTCTCCCGTTGGGTCGAGACAACTTATATTTTTTGAGCTACCTGGGAAGTGCGTATCAAGTAGCAAATTGAGCGATTCCTCGCAAGAGTTTGTCCAGGTACCATTTGTATTTTTAAGGGCACTGGGCATTATGGGGTTTGTTGAGAGGATTTTTCTCAGTCTTGACGCTTCTGAGGAGACTTCTATTTTGTCACAGAAGTTTCTCCAGGATGATCTTTTGTTTTTCCTCAAGTTGTTTTTATAGATTTTAAGGGATTCTTTGTAAGAGTCCCAGTCGGATGATTCTTTTGTATATTTAGCTCTATTAAAAAGTTTTCTACAATTTTTTCTGAGCGGTTCTAGCTCAGAACTCCACCAATGAGGTTTCTTTTTGCCTTTTATTTGAATAAGGGGACAAGATTCTTTCATTGATGTGTTGAGGGCTACGGTGAGATCATTGACTTGGTTGTCAAGATCGGTTTTATTTAAGGGGATCCTTAGAAGATCGGGTTTAATCAACCTCTTGAGAGTATCCCTATATTTCAGCCAGTTAGTTTTCCGATGATTTCGGAAAACTGTCTGAACTTAGTTTCATCAATTAGATTGAATTGTATATACCTGTGATCGGAGAAAGAATGCTCTTCAGATACTTTCCAATCCGAAATCCTGTGATGAATCGAGTCGGAGACGAGTGTAATGTCTAATACTTCTTGTCGGTTACTGGTTATGAAAGTTGGCTCATTACCGATATTACTTACAATAAGGTTAGTACTGAGAATAAAATCAAAAAGAGACTCACCTCTGTCATTTATGTCAGTACTGCCCCAGACTGTGTGATGGGCGTTAGCATCGCAACCAATAATGAGGCAGATCTTTTGCCTTTCTGCATCTGCGATTAGTCTCTTTAGCTTGTCGCCAGGGAGAGGGCCAAGGTGGTCGTGGCCGAGGTAAGCAGACGCGAGCCAGTACATACCTTTGCTGGTCTGAAGCCTGACTGCGGTTACATCTCGATCGCTGTAATCAGGGAGTAAATATACATTAGTGTTACTTCTTACCATTATGCATGATCTGGAGTCACCTTTGTCCGAAGCATACAGCAAGTAGTACAAAGGAGTCCTGAGTCCCTGAACTATGGATTTATGAATCCAGGGTTCCTGGATCAAGACTACATCTTCCCCTTTTAGGTGTAGGCGGAGAAGAAGAGAGGCCGAGGCCTGTTTTGAGTGCTGGAGGTTAATCTGAAGTAATTGCAGCATCTTCGCTACGATTCTTCAGATCAGCCCCCACCACGGTTTGGTCGAGATCATCTTCGGATTCTGACTCAGAAGGTGACCGTAGGTGATCATCCTCACTGAGCAGATCCCCGGGCTCTGATAATTCAGTCTCCATGTCGGAGAGACAGTCGACGGTGTGGGTATCAGTTTTTGCAGAGCATGCCCCAGAGTTGGAAGAGCCCGAGTTATCTACCTCCATTTCTGAAGGGTCGACATCCCGAGTGTTTTCCTCTCCTGAGGATATGTCCTGCGTTTTAAGAGGGTGTTCCTCGTCTTTTTTGTAGACTTTCAAGATAGCTGTATTCCATCCAAACCTAATTTCACCTTTAGTCGACACCAGGGGAGCCAGCGATTCCTTATTGATAACCACAATGGCAGATCTATAAGGTCCCACTGGGTCCTCCAGCTTCGCGACTTTCCAGTCATGGGTAGGAAGGGATGGGTTACAGTACTTGAGCATCTTCAAGATAGTGTCCTTACAGGTAAGTTCAGCTGGGACTCTCATGCGAGCTCTTGGTCTGCAGGGAATTTCTTCCCTATGATCTCTGGTCATCAAAGGCGATGAGTTTGGCACGGCCTTGGTGCCACCCTGCGTCACTGACACCTACAGGATTCCCAGGATTCTCCATAACTAGAGTCCAATAGGAAAACTGTAGTTTGCCATTGACTGTCGTCCATTGATCACCAGATATCATACTATCCACATTGCTTCTGTCAATGACAGCAGCTATGATCTTGTCCTTTAGTACGTCACTAAAGGACAGATCTTTCCTGGTATAGGAGGTGTTTTTTACCTTCGCTTTCTTGGATTCCGGAAAGGTTCCCTCGGTAGACCTTTGTCGCTTCGACGTTGAGTCGTCGCTGGTCATGTTTTTGGCGAGTGTACTCCTAGCCCAAGCGAGTTTGCCGGTTTGCTTCGAGTCTAGATCAGTCGTTGGAATGTCACCAAGTACTTTCACTATTCTCTCTGCAGCCCAACGTTCGCTTCTCGGTACGGTTTTATTTCTCTCGCTGATGGAAGAGGACCTGGATGTACCGGGTCTACCATCAGGGAGGGAATCCTCCATCGTACTCGGACGAGGTCTGGTCTGGCTAGGAGGGATACCGTGAGTCACGGTTATGTCACTGTCCCGATCAGCCTCCCCCGTGCCCGTGAGAGGTTTTCTTTTTTGAGGAGTAGGAGTAGAGCCAAGCGTCATGGCTTTACCCCCACGTTGATTTGTGTGTGTGTTGTCTTTCGTGCCCGCCGGGTATTGATCACGGTCGGTGTCAGAGTGGCCGTCGCAGACTTGATACCACTAACCGTGGGCAATTGCACCGTGCACGAAAGATGTGTAATACTAGTGACGGGCTGAATGGCTCCCCCACTAGTATTAGCGTCTAGACCGTGAGTCGCTCCACAGTTCTTGGGCGTTCCAGGAACTGTGGTCGGGTCAACAGTCCTCCCGCGCTTCGTTTTTTTGAAAACATGGTCATTTTCTCTTATCTTTTTGTTTTTGTTTGTCGCTTTCGACCCTCATTTGAGGCCAAGCCCTCGCCGGCAGTCACGACATCTGCCGACTTTTGAACGTATATCCCCGTTCGATTTTTTTCTTTTAGCTTACTTTTGTCCATGTTTATTTATAAGTTTTCTAACATTTAGGTTTCTTGTTGAGTTATGTTGGTTGTGAGGCTCTGCAGCTGGATTGCTAGAGAACCCCACGTAAGCACCCCCACCACGACAAGGTCTAACTCACAGGGGTGTGAGTTAGACCTTAACTTTTTAGTTAAATTCAAAAGTTTTTTTTATTAAACAAAAATAACGTTAGTTAAATGAATTCACGCAACAGTTTATTAAAGTTTTATTATAAAATTAATCAACATGTACATATATCTTAGTTTCGAGGAATGATTTTACAGTTTTAAGTATCATTTATAATATCAAAAGATCTTTTGCATTTTCAAAAAAAACGACCACTGAAACAGCATGAGGTTTATAAATATTCATAAATTTGATCAATTCTGAAATACAAACTTTATTTTATCAAGTTATTAATTAATTTTTATAGCTTTTTGTCTAATGAGTATCCAAGTTTCAAGACACATCACAGCAATAACGAATGTGTATCTTAGAAACTTTTGCATATTGTTTTTCTTCTTTTTGGCCAAATAGTCATCATAGTCAATATATAAAGGTGGTTGCGCTGGACTAAATGACTGGAGCTAAAATATTTGAAATGTTTTCACTAACGGTAATTAAAAATAATGAAATTGACTCACGTATTTTGTTGTCTGATTTAGATCCTTCATCACTGCTCTGTAGTTTTGAAGATTTTTTCGCAAGTTTTGAACGATGTCGGAGCTGATAGGTCCAAAGTGACCAGATTCCATGTTATTTTTGACGTATTTTAAAGAAGAATTGATGATAACAAGATTTTGAAGATGATTTGCAGATAGAATAAGTATTTCATAAAAACTAAAATGCATGAGACTATATTAAGGACATTTGAAGAGCAAACGAATTAAACGAAATTCATACTTATCAGGGTGACCTTTTTGTACTCTGGCGATCGATCGTTTTGTCCACTGATTTAGATGAAAACTAAAATCATTAAAAAAATTGTGTTATTTTTGCTAACGTTTATAAAATATACAAATCTGAACTAAAACTTAACCCAAGAAGCAGTTATTTTATTTCAGGAATTTTATATAGGTACGCTATAACTAATTAATTTAATATAGCTTTTTTATGGGCCATATACAAATTTGGCGTTTCTTCCACGTGGGAACTCACTTGAGTGGAGAAATCTCTTGACTTCAGTAAAATTATTTCTCAATCAAGCTGACAACGAAATAATTTGAGATAACAGTCTGGAAAAAAATATTAGGGGTATTCATGAAACCTGGTAAACGTGGTAAAATGGTTAATCTGGTAATCGAACTGTCAAATTTTCTATAGGAAATATTTACCAGAATATGGTAAACTTTTCTGCACAAATTTGTTTGGTAAAAGGTTACCATCTGGAAATGGTAATTGTGGAATACTTTTAACGTTTCATTTTGCTCATTTTACATATAACTAGCCACTAATATGTAGCTAGTTGACGAAGACATGGAATGAACCATAATTTTCTCCAAATAATTCAAGTATCAATAAATATAATTCAAGTATAATAAACATTTACCCAAGTTTATTTTAGTTGCGTTAATAAAACATGAGTGGTAAACTTTCCGATTTTACGAGATGAAAGGTTTCATGAAACCCATATTATTTTTGAAAATTTGTAATTTGTCTAAATTTCGGGATTTTTTTTTTGTTCTCTGTGCTGGGTTTTTTAAAAAAGTGTCCGAAGTTAAAAAAGTGCATTTCAGTGATAAGATAGATAAGAAGATAGAGTTCGGGGAAGTTAAAACAAAGAAGAATTGACATTTCTAACGAATCAAGGAAATCTTTAAGGTAGCTTTAAGGAAATCCTCAAGTGAAGACTTAAACATTAAAGCTCAAGCGTAAACTTAAGAAAAATATCAACTTGAGGGACGACTATAAATTGTAAATTGTTTTTTTTTTTTTTATCGACAGACCGCACTCACATCTACTAAAGATAATTCGAGTATGCTGAATCCAGTCGTCTTTGGACTGGAAGCCTTCTAAAACTGTTTTATTGGCACAAAAATGGCAGTTGAGACGATTGTAATGTCGTCTTCCATTCACAAAAAAAAGAGTCGATTTTGTGAATCTGACAGCTAAAATAGGGGGATAATACTGGTTTTAAACTTTTAAAAGACATGCCCCATTTACCACTCCCAATGTCGAAAAGGCCTATTACAGATTTTTTCTGGCTCTCGATTTTTAGCAAGATTCACACCTACTTTCACACACACGTCTCTTTTTTACATTTATCTATACATTTGTTGTTGTTTATATGAAAAAGTTGCACACCATTACCAAACCAGATTTCATCTTCCATTTGCCACTAAAAATCGGGAAATTTTAGATATATCGGCCACTTGTGAATGGAAAACGACATAAGAGAAATTCACTACTCAATTTCAAATTAGAATCCACTATGAAGCACTAATACACATAATATAATAATCCATTTAAAATAGACATAAAAAGATGCAAACCCAGAAATAATTTGCATAGAGCTGAAAATTGGTACAGAGCATGGAAACATCGATAGAAGTAAAATGTCAAAAGTCCCATGTATGTATTAAAAGTTATTCAAGGTTAAATGTCGAAAATATTGGTTTTTCGTATTTAACTTCAAAACGGGGGAAGCTCTCAAAAAAAAGAGTATTTGTGTTACCGAATTTATATTTTATTAATAAAATATGATTATGTTTGCAAAGGCAAACAAAACCAAAACACGAAACCCGACATCACATATTGACGACAATTGATAGCTGTCAGTTTTCAATTTGACGAAGAGCTAAGAAACAGATGTGTTTCGTTTAGCTGTGACGTAATTGGTTAATGGGAAATTGGAAAGGTAGTTCGATCTTAAGCTCGCAACACATAGAAGAAAGTTGCTTAGAATTGGGTTAAGACGAATATAGCTCTGAAATCTTAAACAAAAATTGCTTGCTAGTTTTTGACTACGCAACATTTCAGGAGAAGATTAATTTAGAGCTGTATAGGTAATTTTAAATCGAGAGTGAAGGCAAGTTAACTTAATGAAGTAGAGATTTGAGAATGGAAAAGAAAACGGTACGATTTTGCTGAATTTTAATTTTTGCAAAACGGTTACGGATGAGAAGAGAGTCTGTGAAAAGACGTTCTTTTTACAAGAAAGGTCCACCCGAACAGTTGCGGAAAAAGAAGGAATTTAGCTTTGAAATTTTCTTCGGTATCAAACGAAAAAATTAAATTGTGTTTTTTTTTTTTTTTTAAGAGAACTAAGCAATTTTAATTTAATTAATTCGCTAAATTAGTTTGAGTGATCAAAGAAAAAAAAAAATTGACAAGGAGAATTTTTAAAAAGCAACAAAAAGAAAAAAAAAAGGTAAATTTGTGCGTGCAAGTTTTTTTTTAATTCAAATTTTGAATTTAATTAGGATTCTAATTTTGTCGATTGCTTTTCGGCGAAGCAACTGGCTGAAGCTACTGTCAACCAACATTAGTAATTGGTTCTGGACCTTGCATCAAAAAATACATATACATCTTTAAGGAATCTGTTGGGTAAGAGAAAATTAGTCGGTAAACCAGTGAGCTCCTTAAGTTAATGCAATTATATATATATTCCACTTTAGATTGGTTTCCACCAATAAATCCAACACGGGAGATCCTACGACTACGTATAGCGCTAAACGACAAAACTTTTATCGAAGTCTCGATAGCCGTAGTCGTTGAGGCGCCGACCAAAAAACCCAGTGACGTCACCAAAGCTGCCGGTTCGAATCCTAAGTGAACCAAATTACAATTTTTTTTTATTTACATTTTTTTTATTTTAAAAGTGAATTTTTTGCTTGGACTAAATTTGTTTTTTTTTTTGATTTAAATTGTAAAAATAATTATTGTTGATCGGTAATGTGTCGGTTGATTAAAAGTGATTTCATTGAATAATAATCTCGGGAACAGTAGAAAATTATAATTTGAATTCGCATGGTTGTACGTATTTTTACAACAGGCAATATATATATATGTAAAAATTCAAAGTGAGTGCTATAATAGTAGGATTGTCACCGACGATTAAAAGAATCTGTATCCAGCTGCAGTGGCCACTACCGCAGGAATTGGTGAGTTTTTTTTATCGATATATAAATCCTTTGAATATATACATACATATAACTTTACTGTGCATGAAATTTATAAACAACTACGCGAATAAAAAGGGGGGTTGGTTTAAATTTGGGGATTAATGCTAATTAATTAAATCAAAAAGAAAAAAGAGGATTGAAGAAGAAAAATTCCAAATTTGATAATAAAATCGATGACGGGTATTATTATTTTATTGAGAAGATCTTTTTTTATAATCGTCAGTGTTGCCACTTCGGTAATTTTTAAAGTAACTTTTTAATCTTTTTTTAAAGTAAATATTTTATTAAATTATTATTTTAAAATTAAATCTTATAATTAAATAAATAAAAACAGAAACATTAAAACTAAATTTTTATAAACAAATAAAATTTTTAATATTAACAAATATGAATTTTAAATGAAATTTAAAAAGAAATTAAGCATTATGTGCTGTGAGTAAAATTATTTTTATAAAGGGATGGGAAGGATGAGGTAAGAAGGATGAAAAGAGTGACCTAAGGAAGAAGCCATGTAAAGGGGTTGCTCTGGCGAGAGAAGCAACCATGGCAGGGAGGGTTGAGGCAATATTCTCGCGCATCTCTAAAATCTTAGATGCTATAACTGGCAAAATTTTTTTGTAGCGAGCAAATGGTTCAAGAACCCACGAAGAGCTAGTCCCAAGGGTAAAAGAAGTGCCAGTTGGAACCATCAAAGGCAAATAAGCTCGTTACATTTGTGAGACTTGTAGGTCTTCTGATTCCCTAAAATCATGTGGCATTTTTTTTATACGAGCAATCCTTTAATCTTCTAAAAATCGCTATATGAAAATGTGTCAAATTTCGAATATAACCGTTTTATTGCATATTGTTCTTAAACGGTGAGTCCTATCGAAGTGTTCTTGCAAAAAGTTGTAGATTATGTGCTTTTCTATATTTTTTTTTTTAATCTGCCATTTATAAAAATTTTTTTTTTTAATTTCATCAAAACTAAAAAATGCGAGTTTTCGTACTTTACTCGTTAAACCTGAGATTTTAAAGATGTATTTATATAACACTCCATAGACTATAATGGTTTACATAAAAAAGTTTAGGATATGCTTTCGTAATAGTTATCATTTTGAAGGTAGGGCGCTTTAAAGAGGGGTGTATGTCGAAAATATCGTTTTTTTGCCTATTTTTATCAAATGGTCAATGCTATCAAAAAATAATGTGTTTAGTATTTGAAGATTATGCATTCCCCTACACAAAAAAATGAAGTTTTAATTTCGTAAAGCTTTAATAAAAATTAAAAAAATAATTTTTGATTTGGTTAAGTCAAAATTGCGTTGCAAACGAATATCTTTTCAAATGCATGCTTTGCTAAGCAAAGTGTTCTTAGACGTAGACATAAGAATTCCTGCTATAAATTATGTTGCGCAGTCATCTTGCATTTTCATTTTGTGCGTTTAGGCCTTAGCTTTAGTGACTATTTGTTCTGGGTTATGTGAAATTGTATATTGTACATATCAGTAGGAAAGTATTATTTTATTGACTCTGCTTTATTGTTAATGATCTCACTTGCCTTGGGATTAAAGTTGCTGAACGGAAAACTGATGGAAATCTTTAAAATTAATTCATTTAAATTAAATGGATTAAAGAGACGATTAAAAGACAATGTATAATACAGATAAATCTTGTAAAATAACATCAAATTTTAGTTTCGATAGCAAAGTACTGACGGGCCTGTGTCTTTCTCACGTTACGCCACTTGTATGATAAATAGTTAGTAGAAATAGGGGTTCTGTTTTTAATGAGACACAAGGATTTCTTATTTTAATTTTAACATTAAAAAACTATGAAATACTTACTTTAACAAACCCTTAAGTACTTTTAACCGATGAATAGGGTATTCGATGCCGATTTCTTCCAGTCTCTTTTCATTCATTGTTAAGAATTCTGCCAATGATGTTTTTTCTTTAGCAAAATATTCCAAAACATTTTCCATTCCCATGTTCATCAATATTAGATTAATGTCCTGAAAATACTCTGGACATTCACTTTTGAGAAATATTCTTGGAATCATATCACAGATGCTGTTGTAGGACAGAAATGTCGTTGGAACTTGATAAGGAAGACCTTTTTCTTTCGGTAATATTTCTAGAATATCATAGAAACCATGAAACTGAGCAACTTGACGCGGTGTATAACCCTTTTTGTTGGCAACTGATGCATTAGCTCCAGATTCGACTAGAAATTTGACTATATCGGCCCGATTGTTTTCAATTGCATGGAAAATTGGAGTACAACCCTGATTGTCACATGCATCAAAGGAAACATCTTCAATCAAAAGTCGCACCACGTCCAAGTGACCGTTTTGACAAGCTAGCATAAATGGAGTGGTTCCATATTTATCAGACACATTGACAACAGCACCGGCAGCTACCAAGAGCTTTGCAATTTTTGTGACTTCTGGACACTGTTGTGTGCAGGCGCATGTTTCCATTAAAGGCGTTACAGATTCCACTTGTTTATTAACATTGGCTTTCTGCTCGAGAAGATATTTAACCATCTCCAATTTGGCTCCTCTGCATGCAATTGCTAATATCATTATACCATTTTGTAGCGGATTGTTGATGTTAATGTTTCTTTCATCAATCAAGTCTATTAATTTGTTAAGTTCACCTTCTTCGATGGCCTTTTCTATGTCATGGTCAGATTTTTGTTGAAAAACAAATTGATTGCGGCGTCGATGGTCTTCAATGATAGTCTGTAAATTTTACAAGAATGCATTATTAGTTATTATATTATTAAGAAGGAGAATATGGAATGTGTTCTTACATCTCCAAAAGTGAAGCCATCGTAATCATCTTCTGAGTCAGTTTCTGGTGGTCCATACATTTTGCAATAGTTTTATTTTCAGTTCTAGACTTTATCCGAACTTTAAGATTCGCTGTGAATGTTTTGAAACACAATTCACAAACCAAAATACGCAGATTTAAAGAAAATTATCAAAGAATAGAAATGCATACGGGATGCTTCTTACAACTGTAAAAATGCACTAGAACCAGAAAAAAAATTAAGTCAAACGTCAAACAAAAGAACAGCAAAAACAAGAACTGCCAGTATGAAATAAAAAGCTTATTATATTCAATGGTTGCGTTCAGATTGGCCGCGTTCACATTCGTATAGGATAGCCTATCCAAGATAGCTTCGCTACCAGTATATTTGCGAATCTTTAACAGTCAGCTGTTAGTTAACATAGGATTACAACAACAGAAAGGTATCTGGATAGCTTTAGATTTTTATGTGAACGCGGCCATTCGTATGCCTTAGCTGTTCGGTTAAAGGCTTGCCCAAAAATGTCGCCACAGTGCGTCACGATTTTTATATGAAAAACGTTTTGCGCTTAATCGCATTTGGTGTGGGTACTCTCATAATGACGCTGTGTAAATAAATTTTGGCGTTGTCATGTCGTGTACCACTGTCGCACTTTGGTTTTTGCAAGCCTTAACTTGATAGGTCGTCGTTTTTAAATAGAAAACGTCTTAGTGTACCCTACAATCGACTTTTTTCTTGCTCTTTATTTAAAGAGCAAGAAAACCCCAGAACGGGATTTACGTTAAAAAGTTTTCGAAAACTCGAAGACCGTTCACACCGAAATTTACAGGTTTACGTTTGACAGTATTGGCACAACTAAGAGTTGGCATTAAAGGCTTGCCCAAACCAAAGTGCGACAGTGCGTCACGACATGTGCGACAAGATTTTTATATGAAAAACTTTTGCGCTTAATCGCATTTGGTGTGGGTACTCTCAACTGGTGTGGGTACTGTAAACTAGCCTTAATATTAAATGCAAAAAATCGGCAGAATTTTAAGTGGAGCCAAATGGTTGCAAGAATAAATTTAATTTGAAACCATTAAGAAAATTCATAACAAAACTTTGTGAGGTACAAAGCTGCAAACTATTCTCAAGTAGTTATTGCCAATAGGGGTATTCATTTAAACGCGAAAACCCCATTAGAAACCTTAGAAACCATAGAATTTTCTATCGGTAGATGTTACAAAAAGTAGCATCGCCAACACTGAAGCTACTAAAAGTATCTACTCCAAAACATAATTTATGAAAGCAACGACGACAACACTGAAAAAACAAATTTGAAAAGCCAGACAACTTAACTGCAAAAAGTAAATGAACAACGAAAAAGACTACACTAAAATTTTTTGAGTTCCTTTGAATGAAATTAAAATTTTAGCTTTTTTTTTTGATGAAAATAAAGTACTTTGATTTGTTTAAATTCTTCAAAAGCTTAGTCTGTTTATTTTTCTTTAATAAATTTTCAACAGTAGAAATGAACTGTCAAAATTTGTATGAGAAAAATATTCTGCAAAGCATAGAATTTTATTTCACAAATTTGAAGCAGAAACCGTAGAAACAAACCTGATAAACTTTTTGAGGTTTAATTTTATAAGTTCGCTTTGACATTTAATAAATAACTGTTTGTTTCCCACGTTAACGCAAATATTTTTAAAGGGGTGTTCATGTAACTCTGTGCGGAAATTTATATTTTTCTGCAAAGCGGAAAATTATATCTTAAATGAATACCCTTAATATAAATAATTGAAACATAAAGCTGGGGCAGAAGCAACATCGGATGCAAAAGGGTTGCCAAAAGTCAGCAAAGCTAAAAAATATACACAACATAACAAACTTGTCTGATAAGATGCAAGATTGCAAAGCGTTAGCCTTAACTAACATAATTAAGAACAAAAATTGGCAGAACCGTACGTTGATCCAATTTCAGAGTTTTGAAATCTATTTTTTACTACAAAAAAAAACATGATAAAAGTTACGAATCTGATAATAAATGTGCACATACATATAAATATGTAGTTATTATTAAAGTTATTAAGGGAAAATATAACAAAGGATCAGCTGAAACCTTGTTAGACGTCAACAAACCAAAAAAAAAACTTTAAAACAATTATTACAAAAATAACGGTAGGTATAAGATGCAGGCTTAAATATTGGTAGCTACCATTAGCCTTTATAAGCATATTGATTAAGTAAAATCGGCAGAATTGTAATTGAAAACCTCTGACAACCCTAAACAAATTAAACAATTTACGGAAAAGTACTTACAGTCATGTTTATTCTCGTACATTTTCCGGAATAAGTAACTTTTACTTAATAAAAACTTACGAGTGTAATCTCCGCCTTAAACAGAGATGCCTAGTTTTAGTATACATATACTTTGTATAATAAAAAAATATGCTGTAAAAAAGAAATAAAAGCCCCAGGAAAACTTGCAAATTAAATATGTAAATATTTAAACTTTATTTAACAACTTTAACTATACGACTTAAAATAAACAAATATGTATTGATACAATTTTCCAGGCTTTGTAGGTATGAGTTTTATGTGGTATGTTGACAAAAGTTATTTATTTGATATTATTTGTTAACAATTTTTATATAAAATACATAATTAAAATTTAAAAACACATGGATTTTACTTGGAGTTATTTAACTAATTCATTTAAAATTTTACAGTAAACACATGGATTGATATAGTTTAAAGATAAATTGAAAGCATTTAGAAATTAATCAACGAAGCACAAAACATTGGGAAGTTTTCGATAAGGAAGGGTGCCATTTCGCCAAAAATTGTTTCGAAAATCATTAGCTTGCCATTACAAAAGATATATTTGATTTAAAAATATCTCGCAATTTTGCTTCCTCACTTCACTTTCTTCATTTTTTTTAATTTCTAAGTGTGGTTTCCAAGGCTCATTTTTTAAATGGTTTTTGCAATCAACTATGCAGTAACTACCGATAAATGTAACTACCACTTTCATAGATAAGTGCTGGCTTTTTACATAAAAAGAAAATATATTCTATAAGGAAAGTCTACAAAAACTCACTTTAGGGCTTGCCCAAACCAAAGTGCGACAGTGCGTCACGACATGTGCGACGCGATTTTTATAAGAAAAAGTTTTGCGATTAATCGCATTCGGTGTGGGTACTCTGATATGAAGCTGTGTAAATACATTTTGGTGTTATCGTGTCGCACTGTGGTGTCGCACTGTCGCACTTTGGTTTGGGCAAGCCTTTATACAAAAAAAAAAAAAATACAAAAAACATTAAATTTAAAAAAAAAAACATACCTCGAAAACCTTTTCCATGATTTTTGAATTTTGCTGCCCTTTATCTATACGAAAAACCTCACTTTTAGTATGCAACTAGTAAACTAGTGAAATAAATTCAATTTTTCAGGTTATTTCCATGGTATTTCAATTTCAAACTATTAAGGGATGCCTAATTTTTGTTGGCCAAAGACTCTGACATATTTAAGAAATATTATTATTATAACAAACGCTTAGGAAATCCCTGCGTTTTGTTAGTATTCTGGACGGAACAATTTATTTCCTTAATACCTTCAAGGCTATTAATATAATTAAATAAATTAGTTGAATGGCGAATGGCAAAACAACTGGCAATGAAATTCCAAAAAATGAGTGACCCCTATCCCTTACCCATGTCCATTGAATAACTATTTTAATACTTGTGTGCGTTTTTCGCGATTTTATTTTTGATATCTTAGACCGTTTGAGGCAAAGGCGTTAGTTGTATAGAGCTAGTAGGCAATGAATCCGTTAAATCATTGCTTGTTCTTCCAGCCTTATGAATGTCTTTTCTAGACATTTGCCTCTCCACAAAAGCTTGTTCTTCATAACGGGCAGATACAAAAGTATCATCTCTAACTGTATCCTCATCATCTTCATGGTTTGTAACAGTTTCGTCTGGTGTTGTTTGAAGAACTCCGTCTTCATTATAGTTTGGATTCGTAACGGTGAGAACACCATATCTGCCACCTTCACCTTCTCTTAAATTATTGTACATTCCTTGTTGAATTTTGGGTCCTCTTGAAGATGTGTATAACTTCAGGATGCGACAGTTGCAGGTAACTAATAAAGCCGTTACTATTCCCTATATATGGTAGAATTTTTGTTTGAGTAATCTTTGTTTATATTGAATAAAATAGACTAACCTGGACACCTTGCGCAATAAAGTATACAGCCCAAAGTTCAATTATACCTACTAAGGCCGCCAGTGATCCAAATATGTTTACAATGGTAAATAAAAACAATATCTGAAAATAAATAAATATTTAATATTTTGAAAATCGAATACAAATAAATTGGTGTGTTTTTTGTCAAAGCTATCCTTAGGGGCAATTTGTTGATGATTATTCCAAACTTTAAATCGTCGAATGTCCAATCAAACTAGTTTTTGTTTCTGAGAACCCATAGTTTGAGTTTTTAATCATGGATTTAGTTAGCTAATCAACCGACTTTGGTTGATTAACCCCATTTAACTAGAACCTCTGAAAAATATACTAGAAACTTAAACTGCTGTGGTCAAAAATGTATTACAAAAACAACACAAGGCTGCCGATAAAAGGTAAAGTTTGATTGGATTGGAATTTTTTGTATTTAAGTCATATCTTTCCATAACCTTTGTCGACTACAAAATACTAAAAATCATAACCCACAAAAAGCGCTAAGAAATAAATGAAAACCAGCTGATAAGCTAATAGCCTTAAAAGAATGAAGAGTGTCAAATAAAACAAAATTCACTTATTGTTAGTTAAAAAAAAAAACGAAAATTGGGAATCAATTTAATTTAAAAGTCAAATACTTCAGCAATATTCTGAGATCGGATATTTACTTAAAATTAAAATAAACTTACCCTAATAAATAAGCCACATTGTAAAAGTCTTCGTTTGATTAGTTTACGTCTCGTTTTCACATCAACTTGCATTTGTGCTGATATTTTCGCGGTATGCTTTGCCTGATATGCTAAATGAAATCCAATAAATAGAATGAATATTGCTGGCACCATGTAAGCCCAAATATATGCTTGACCATCCATTATCCTATTTAAGACATTTATTTTATTTGAAATTATTTAAATGTTATTTTAAAAGATGTCTCCTTACCAACAATGTCTTGCGATGAATTCATCAGGAGTAGTTCTAGTATTGTCAGTGTTTTGAAACGATTGTTTCAAAGTGTGTGGTTCATTGCATTTGAACGCAACTGCAATGCCTACCATAAGAAGAGGAAATCCCCATGAAAAACAACTGCAAATATTTTCAAATTAATGGATTTAAATCTTTACTCGAAAAACTTACTTGTACTCCGTGAGCAGTCGGCACATTTTATGTTCCGGTCGAAAAATCAAATTTACACTATGTCGGAAAGTTCTAAGTGCCTGATGGCAACAACAAGCCATCCAACATAATGATGATAGTTTCATGAACAGAAATGCGAGCGATAAGGAAACACAAAGTTCAGGATCCTGCAAAAAAAGTAATTATTTTCAATTATTTTCAAAAATTACATATATTTCATATATCCTGCAATTTTTGAATTTTTGTTCTCAAAAGCCAATAATATGATAATATTGGTACTTACTAAACTGAGATTTCGGAAAAACCTTCTTTAAACCTGTTTTAACATTTTGACTAAAAATTAATAGATGCATTGAATATTATAAACAAAAATAGTGCTTAGTAACACAAATTTTTGAAAAAAAAACAACTGAAAAATATAGACATCCGGCTTTGGGAAAAAAATATAATTTGATATTGCAAGTGTTGCCGTTGTATTTTAATTTTTTCCATTTTAAGTAATTTTTTTAAGTTAATACAGCCATTTTGAATAAAACCTTCCTGTTCTTTTTATAAAAAAAACCTTCCAAAAATGTCACTTTTGTATAGAGAGTACTACAAATTTGCATTTTTTTTTAATTGTTCCAACGAACAATGGTACCGATTTTCAAAGCAATGGAGGTATCAAAAAACCGGAATACTTAATTCTCAAAATTTATGGTTTAAAATCAATATTTTACCCTTTTTTCTGAAAACTTTCTTGATAACGGTACAGAACAGTTAGGGATTGCAAATGTAATTCATATTTTTTAAGTAAAAATTTTATTTATGAGAAAAAAGGAGTTCGTGAGAAAAAGATAAAAAACTTACTTATCTTCTTGCATAAATGCTCAAATGATTTAGAAAAGGGAAGTGAAGTTGACTGCATACACTAACTTTTTAAAATCGACTTAGATTTTCCTCCATTTTTATAGCATGGATAGAGTCATACCTTGAAAGAACCTGACAGGTAAAATTCAGAAACTATATTTCAGACCCATTCATTGTTCACTCACGCGTTCCTCAAGGAAGCCATCTATTATTATGAAGATTTTTAAGACAATAACATCCAACCACATGATTGATAAATTTAGTGATTGGTGTGAAAAAAGTATTTCTGTAACGGTCAATTTCTTGACAAAAATCTAAAATCAGTTTAAAACT
This sequence comes from Meliscaeva auricollis, assembly GCA_948107695.1. Taxonomy (NCBI): domain Eukaryota; kingdom Metazoa; phylum Arthropoda; class Insecta; order Diptera; family Syrphidae; genus Meliscaeva; species Meliscaeva auricollis. The sequence continues at coordinate 56,912,944 of OX403617.1, forward strand.
TTTATTTTTAGCTCTCAGTTTTTCTGAAGAAAAAAAAAATAAAAATGAAACAATTTGAGTTTTAATTTTTCTCAAACCGAGTAAGTCCAGTAAACTGAGTCGCAAATGCCTTTGATTAAAAAATAGCTCAAATTAATAATTCACTGAACACATTAATTACATTGCAAGTATAATGCTTGGATGAGCTATAGGGGGTTGCTTCGGCGAGGGAAAATAAAGGTAGGGAGGAATAAAGGGAATTTCTCGCGCATCACATCACCAGAAGCAAATCCTGGCAAAGGTTAATCTAATCCCAAAATCCGAGCTAAGTGTTCTAACATTTGCGAGAAATTCGGCAAATTAAAGTGAATTTGTCCTACTCAGATAAATTGGAATAATCACATTTTTTAACCGACATAGAACAATAGTAGACTTAACTGCCATTAAAGTCAAATAAAACTCCGTTAGGTTCCTGGTCACTATGGTCTTCTTTGAAATCAAAGTGCTGACACCCAACAAGAATATGATCATCACTTGATCTTAATAAGGCAGACTCAACAGTAAAGATTCTAGCCCAGTAGACTGAAACAGGTCATTCTTAAAGCAACAAACGAGAAGGATGGAGTTTGCTTGGAAATAAGCAAATCTCCTCATCTATTTTAGTCAAAACACTATGTACAAAGGTCCGACACAACACAATAAGTAGTTTTCTGAAGAAACAGCATGCAATGGAGAAAGGTAAAACTGCCCATAACCAACGGATTTCACACCTAAGGAAAACACTAGCGTCAGTGAGTTAAAGGAACCTCGGATTTGTAAAATTACAATGATGAAAATGATAGAATCTTCAACCAATTCAGCTAAGTCCGATTAATCAAGAAAGATACATGAATCAAAAGCCAGAATATCAAACTCAACAACTAATCCAAGCTGAAATAAAGACAGAATTGCTATACATCTACTTTTTTCTGCTTCCAAATTGTGAGAAATTGAAATCCAAAGCCAACGTTCGATTTTTCATTAGATTGCAATATACCTGAATGTCAATGGCTTCTAATAAATTCAAGGTTATGTCTGTATATAATGCGAATGCCAGATTATCTTTTATCAATTCAAAAAAAGTTATATATCAAAGACGTCGACATTCATATTTCACATGTTCTATGTACCTAAGAATTTCCATAAAAGGGAAAAAATTTAATAAGATTATAGGGCAGTTATACCAGATTCATGGCAAGACTTCTTTATACTCTACCAGGCACAGAATATACAGGGTGATTTGCATAAGGTGTGACAAAAAGATAGGGTGTGTAGGTTAGACTTAGACAAGCAAAAAATCGTATGGGAGGGGGGGGTCCATTTTCCCCCGTTTAGGCGGGAGGGGCAACTTAAGAAAAAAATCACTTAAAACGGAAAAAAAAATAAAATAACGGTTATACCTACAGAGTCGTGCTATAGCATTTTGAAAAGCCAAAAACCTATACATTAATTAAAATTTTAAAGTAAGTTGTTCAAATGAATAGTTTTTGAAATATTAATTTTCAAAGTCAAAATTTTGAGAAAAAAACATAAATTTTTTTATTTAAACCATTTTTTTTCAAAATTTTACGTTATTAAGTAGTATTTTTCTGGCTTATTTTCAATGCTCTTATTCATTTTTGATCAAACACAAAAAACCGGATGCCAAAATAACCTGTAGTTTTTGAGAAAACCAAAAATGACCAAAACTACTTTTTTCTGAGAAAAACCTTTTCTAACCATATTTCACCCTTTTTCAATGAAAAAACCTGCGTGAGAGCATTGAATTGACATTGACCTGCCAACTTGTTTTTATTGCGGTGGGGTCGGTTTGGCGAGCGAGGTCTGCCTGTTGAGTTCAAGAACAAAACGTCGCGTAATTTTGTACACTGAAATAAAAATATGTCTAACCTAAAGACATATAAAATGCAAGAATGTTTTGTTGAACAAATTAATTCTAATTTGAATGTCAAGTCGTCAACATATCACGATGTCAAATTACTCTCGGGTCGAATTAACTGATATGCATTACTGCTACGGTATGGCTCATGGTCGAGGTCGAGAAGCGCAAAGACTTTACGCTGAAATGTATCCCAATAGGAGGCATCCCAGCCATACGATATTTTCAAGAATTCATCAACGTCTTCGAGAACGTGGAGTACTGGAGCAACGAGGGCGAGAGAGTGCATCTTCCGCAGACGCACAGTGCGTCGATTGTATGGAGATGATGGAAAAAAATCAATTTTCAAAAACTAAGCTGAGTTTGCATAAAAAATTTATTGCAAATGTAATAACAACAAGTTTTACAAAGTTTAGCAAAATTTTCACGCCCCCTGCCACGCCCACTTCTGAATATGATTATTTATATCTAGAAAACGGCATGCACGATTTGAATAAAACTGAAGAAATTTGATGATCGAGCTCAAAAATATAAAATGGTGTCGACCATATCCGCCCCCTGCCACGCCTACTTTTGTATAAATGATTCAATTCAGGAACTTGTAATTATGGGAATTCGAAAAAAAATAAAAAAACGATTAAAAATGGTTTTTCAATTTTCTGTATCCGAAGAAGATGATTGATTATCGTCATCGTCATCACAATTAATTATATATTTTTTGATAGTGTCATCGTAAATTTTGGGCTTTCTTTTAATTGTTGATGCGTGTTTTGCTAAGATTTCTTGATCTTCAGGCTCTAAATTTGATTGTTTATTTAATTTTAACTCCATAAACTCCAAAACATCACGCACTCGGGCTGTTGAGTTGGAAAACCAAACATCAAAAAGCTCCGTATTTGAACACATTCTGTAAAAAATACTTGTAAACAAACACTTGTTGCAAGAGAAAGTGCAGGCTTACTTACTTTTTTTAAAAGGTATAATTGTTTACTTTCTTTAAATAAAAACACTTTTTTCCCATCGGACCCCGCCAAAAATATATAGCTTATCGAAGTTAGTACTTAACACGCACAAAGAAGCTTTGATTTGGACTCTCAAAAAAAATATAAATTTACATGCAAAAAAAAATAATGCAGTTAGAATAATTATATTTTCTCTCCTGAATATGAATCTAGCAAAAAAAATATCATATGTTCTTTTTTTCTTCAACAAAAGCTCTTTTGACCGTTAACTAAAAATCTTACTCTCATTATTTGTTTTTTTTTATTGATCTTCTGAGCATCTCTGACGACAGAAGATTGAACTTTATCATAAATTAACTGTTGATTCATTCACTCAGACTAATTACCTTGAATTTGGCATACTTGCTCCACATTTTTGGCAAATTTTTTTTTTTGATTTTTTTCCACTAGTCGCCGCACTGTGAGACGTGCACACAGAGGAAAGAGTTTTGGGATTGGTCCGACGAAATCCCTCCCTTAGCACAAGGAGGATAGCTACTATGCTTCATTTGCCCCAAACTAGAGTATGGGAAGAGATTCATACCGACAAGTTGCACCCGTACCACACTACACCAGTTCAGGAGCTAACTGCCAACGACAAGATATTAAGAGCTGAATTTTGCCGAACATTATTGCTAAGATATGTAACTGACCACAATAATTACTTTCGAAGGATATTCTGGACGGATGAAGCTCAATTTACCAGAGACGGAGTAACAAATTTCCACAATTTCCATCACTGGAGTAGCAGCAATCCGCATAACAAGAAACAAACTGTAATGTTTGGCTTGGTATTGTTGGACAAACAGTTATTGGACCCAGGTTCCTGAGTTCAGTTATAAATGGAGAATCCTATCTGCAGTTACTACGAGACCTTCTGCCCGATTAGATTGACAACGTTCCATTGGCCATAGCAGACAATTTTATATACCAGCAAGATGGAGCTCCAGCACACTACAGCCGCATTGTCAGATGGCTTGATGACCATTTTAGTGACCGTTGGATTGGAAGAAGAGGTCCCACAGAATGGCCACCTAGATCACCAGATTTAACTCCGTTAGATTTTTATGCTTGGGGATTCATGAAGGGCTATGTTTACGAAAAGGAAATAGAATCTTTGGCTGAACTGAAACAACGAATTGAAACGGCTGCAGTCAAATTACAAGAAAATTTATTAGGTATAAATTTATGTGCAGCAATAAGAAGGCGCTATAGTCTTTGCCTTCTTCAAAATGGGGATCATATAGAAAATTTTTTATAATAAGCTTTAGATAAAAATATTATAATAAATAGTAACTTAGTATTTTTATCTGAATATGCAAGTATTTCAATTTGGATTGATTTCAAGATTAAGGCTTTCTTATTTCGCAATTGCATTTTTCTTCCACTGGCTAGGTAGCGCGTGGTGTTGCATGATTAAAAAAACAATCACAAGCTAATTATAACCCTTAGTTCTGCAGGTGTTCTCAATAAAAAAGGGAAAGAGAAAATTCATCCTTTATTTCGTAAATTCATTTAAGAATCCAATAACGAAAAAAAACTTAAAAAAAAAAATTGAAAAAAGTAGTTTCTGTAATTTTTTGTGTTTGATCAAAAATGAATAAGAGCATTGAAAATAAGCCAGAAAAATACTACTTAATTACGTAAAATTTTGAAAAAAATGGTTTAAATAAAAAAAAATATGTTTTTTTCTCAAAATTTTGACTTTGAAAATTAATATTTCAAAAACTATTCATTTGAACAACTTACTTTAAAATTTAAATTAATATATAGGTTTTTGGCTTTTCAAAATGCTATAGCACGACTCTGTAGGTATAACCGTTATTTTAATATTTTTTCCGTTTTAAGTGATTTTTTTCTTAAATTGCCCCTCCCGCCTAAACGTGGGAAAATGGACCCCCCCCTCCCATACGATTTTTTGCTTGTCTAAGTCCAACCTACACACCCTATCTTTTTGTCACACCTTATGCAAATCACCCTGTATAGTGGTATTTGTTTTTTTCGATGCGAGTACATCTAGCAAATATATTATTTGCAATTTTATAGGTAAGGGTTTTTGTTCATATAATAAGAATTGAAAGATGGAAAGGATTTCAAACATAGTTTTGTTATTAAAGAATATTAAAGATTAAGAGAATTAAAATCCTTACCATGTACCTACACAGTAACTTTTGATGAGTTGCTATTAAACTCAATGCTCAATATGATGTGAAAGAATATTTAGCCATAGAAGATTGAATGTAATAAAATATAAGCGGCTTATGTGAGTAGGTTAACATCTATTTTTCAATTTTGATAAAAGGAATTATATTTCAACCCAATAGATATAACATGGATGAATGAAATTCGGGTTTAAACTCTCGGTTTATATTGAATAGTGAAATCAATAACTAAGTTTAGTAGCTTTAGTATTTTAAACGAAAATAATATGCAGACAACGGAGTAGATTTGATGTAAATGTAAATATGCAGTCGAAACTCATATTCTGTGTCCATATTTTGGACAGATGCAAACAGGTCAACCGTTTCTAAAGAAACTTTTTGGTAACATACGAGAAGCATATATCTTGGTTGCAACAATTTCTGTTTTTAACATATCGCCTCCCTTATGGAACTGCAGGAACTCCATATCTCTTACATACAATCTAGGGTTGAGCTGAGTCGTGAAATTTAATTCACAGGTATAATTGTGGTTGCGATTTGAAATTCACTATGATTTTAAACAGTGAACGTGAATTGTGAGTTTTCACAAAAGAAAGACCAAAGTACGACTGTGCGACACGAACTTTTATATGAAAAACGCAATACAATCAAAATACCAATCACTGTATGCTATTACTCGCACACAAAATATGCTGCGGGCCGTCGGATATGTTATTATTTGCTTTAATATTATTCTTATAATTTGTTTTAATGTCTGTTTATTCACTGATTATAATATTTAAGATATTTGCTTTATTATTATTCTTATAATTTGTTTTAACACAAACACGAAATGTCATATCAAGCACACTGCTGGCATGTCATTGTTTTTTAATTAAGAAAAATTGTAAAACATTTTTTATATAAGAAAGAACGTATGTATAAGGGTGCTCCTTAGAATCTAAATTTCAGAAAATTTAATGAGGCACCCTCTAATTGTGTTATATGTACTTAAATAAAATTTTGTGTACAATTTTGTACGATTTTGAAAAAGGGGACGCTACCGACCTTTGAATTTTTGCACATTGTGGGTGGACCTTAGAATTGAAATTTCGAAAAATTGTCATGGCACCCCTGAGTTATGTTCTTGGTATTAAAATAAGATAATTAAATAAGTGACTAATATCGCTTCTTAATTGCATTTGACCTCAAAACAAAGTATGCAATTTGATTTCTTCTATAAAGGTGAATTTTTACAAAAAAAAAATGGAAATTGGTTTTTAAAAAAAAATTTTTTTATATAAAATTTTCCAAAGATTTTCAAAAATAAATTTGGTATTTAAGATTATATTTTTTATCACAAATAACAACATTTTGAAAAAAAACGATAAAAAAATCAATTTTTGAAAATGTTGTTGCTAAACATTATTACGGGAACTTGAGAGCTGTTAAAGCTGTGAAGCTGTAAAAAAATGGTTAAAATTGAGTGAGAAAATCAGAATTAAAAAAAAAAAAAATGGTTCTATGGCAGGTACCGTTAAGAACGGATTTTGAAAATAATAATATGTTTTCAGAAAAAGATAGACCTTTTCCAAAACAATGACCATGATTTTTTAATCGAAATCGTAGGAGCCATTTTTGAGAAAAATAAGTTTTTCTAAAATCGGTACATGCTACCATTGTTTTTGGCAGAAAAAAAAAATAATACAAAAATATTTGGGGATATGCCCAAAAAACGCCATATACCATGTTTGAAGTAAATCGACCTATCCATTTAGGTTGTGGCTTCCGATACATCCAGACAGACAAACAGACAGCCAGGCACTTTTTAAAAGTAGATACAAGAAAGTAAACATTCCTTATAATTATGATGTATGGTTTTGGTGTATTTTTTAACGCTCTGATCTTATAAATCACGATTTACGAGTAACATTGCGTTGTTAATATAGGTGCAACAATGTCGGGCTTATAAAGGGGTTTCAAATGGGGACTTGACAACTTTGAATTTAATTTGTGAACGCACCCTTTCACAAATCATCAAACTGTAATTGTCAATTTATTCAGTAAACTCAACATTTCCATCATGACAAAGTACATGGTTGAACAACGTCTGCAAATTATACGAATTTTCTACCGAAATTCGGAGTCAGTGACCGCAACTTTAGGAGCCAATTATGAGTCGTAATTCTTGCCCTTGTAGACAGGCAATAACAAGTTAAGTGCAAAAATTTGTGTGACGTTGCCGTGTCAGTGAGATAACGGGTTGGTCAAAAATATCGCTGCCCTTCATCGCTCAGATTGGCCTGAATTGGAAGATACGGACTTGGACGATATGAGGTTTCAACAGGATGGTGCCACAAGCCACACAGCACACCTTACAATCGATTTTATTGAAAAAGAAAAAAAAAGTTGTCATGTCCTTGTTGGAAAACCCTTAATATCAATGCTATAATATTTCCATTTTATAAAAAAAAAATAATTGTTTTCAACTTTTTACCAGTTTTTTTACATCATTCTGACATTATTTTAATTATTAAAACATTTTCTTTTACCATTTAGGTAAAAAGTTAGACTAATTATATTGTTATAAGACTTTACACAATTTCTTGAAGCTCTCTGAAACCCCAAATGGCCATTTATATCATTCATAAAAGAAAAAAGAAAGAAGTTTTTCTATGGACAAAAATGTTACACATACGCCACGGTGTCCTACTTTTACTAAAATCGTCGCATTGAGATAAATCAAAATACATTTTGGAAAAAATGAATTTTGTTGTTTTTATACATACATTTGAACAAGATCTATTGTAAATTTGTGAACAAAAGAATTAATATTCTTTAAAAAATCAAAAATAGTGATACCAAGTACGTCATGTTTGGACGAAAAAAAGTGGTCATTTTATTTGTTTCAAAAATCTTATCATCCATAACAGCAAAACGGTTATGGAACGGTTATAACAAGTTAATCCATTGAATCTATAATTAAGTATTATCAATCTTATAGGAAAACGGAACATTTTCTAAAATTCAGTAAAAAGACCTTTTTGTGTATCTTTTTTCAAATAAACTAAAATGTTAAAATAAAGACAGCAAATTAAGTTTTCTAAAGGTTTAAAGTTGGAAAATATCAACAAGTTGGTAATATTAACGAAAAATGTTTTAATATTCGGAGTATTGAACATCAAAACTCTCCAAGACGATGCCAAACTGCATCTTTTAATAATCTGCATCTTTTAACTTCTCCAAACAAATTTTCATATATAACATGTTTTGAAAATATTCAATTATATGGCCTAAATTCTATGATATCTGTATTACAACTAGTTTTTGTCACTTTCATTTAAGAATATCTCGATGATTCGAATAGTTACATTTATGCCACCATTTAAGCACCTGTTTTACATCAATTTAGGTACATGCATTGTTGTTTTTAGACACTTTTAAAGCGCACCAAATGTTAATAAATTTCCCCAATAATTGGCCAAGGGAATGATTATTACAAAGCACCACTGCTCTGCGGTGCACTCTTTGTTCGCAGGACTGCATTGACAGTAGGTAACAAAACATACAAATCTACAACAATTTTTTCATTGATTCACTAAAGAAATTTAACTGTGATTAAATTTAAGATAGAGGAAGAGATGTATTATTTTAGCATTATCTTAACACCGAAAGGTATATGCGTTCCGTTTCCACCTCACACATTTTTTGAAAACAAAATTTAAAAAAAAAATACATTCAAAAGTTCGTTTATTAAATTAACCTACAACTTTGTCTGTGAAGTGAAAGTAATCTATTTCAAAACATGATGGATGGGTATACTTTAAATTATGTGCTCACTTACCTGTACGCCTCCAACTCCAATAACGAACAAAAGCTGTGCCATAAATAAAGTAGCCAAAAGGCTAAGTAGGGCCGTTCCAGCAAGTGAACGTAAATCTGAAAATAAACTAAAAATTGGATTTTTTTTTGTCAAAAGGAAAATTCACTCTCCATTGATATGGCTATGGCAAGATATAAACATGAGTTAAGTATACAAGGTAAAGTACATAACCTACACACACGGCTGTCTAGAGACCATTAATTTACATTTAGCTTATTTAGATGAGCTCTTAGGGGGTGTAAAAGAACCCTTTGGGAAAATTTATTGTGTTTGAATAAAATGTAAATTTAAATGTAGTTGTTGTTGTTGTTGTTGTTGTTGTGTTTTGCAGAACATTTTACAACAAAAATGCAGGATTTATGTTTTTGATTTAAAGCTTAAGGGAACGTTCAAGTTCAGTTCATAATGTGTAGCTAGTATGTGGTTAGATTTGTATCTATGATTTTTCGGCTGAGAAAAAATGTTGACTTAATGTTCATTAGAGGCTGTAATATTGAAAAAAAAAAAACAAATGATTGCCTAGAAAAAAGTTAGTGGTTGAATAAACAATTCAAAAATAGTGTACGGTTCATATCCAACCTAAAGAGAAGGTTCCCATTTAATTTAGAATTATATAATTTGTATTTAAAGCCTAAAGAAGTGTTTAAATTCAGTTTATAATGTGTGCCTTGATTTAGTTCTTTGATTTTTCGGTTGAGAAATAATTTGTATTTTATGTTCTTTGAAGTTGCAAAATTAAAAAAAAAAAACTGGTTGCTCAACGAAATACACTCCGTCTCACTTGATTACGAACAGGTTGTGTTTGGATTAATTTTATGATTTTAACTAATTTGAAAAATCCCAATTGCCAGTGTGAAGAAGAATATATGTTTTAAAACAAACAATATGATTAAGTTTACAAATCCAATATTGTGATGCTTTTTCTAAAAGGTGTCATATACATTTTTTTGCTCACATAATAAGAAACAGTAGCGAAATCTACCAAATTAAAAAACGTTTAGAGGAAATTAGTTCAAGACATACTTCACAAAATCTGCAAGTAAGGGTAAAAAATATTTTAACTTAGAAGGAAATAAACTGAACTGGATCAGGAAAAAGAAAAATTTATTTTTTTAAGAGCACGTTACAACTAGTGAGGAACGATGCCGATAGCCAGAAATGCTTTAATTTAACATTCGCTCTAAGAAAATTAAGGATTTTTCTTTCCTACCGGAGTGCGTTGTTGCTGAAAAATACATCAATACAATCTAAATAAATATTAAATAAATATTTCAGAAAATCAAAACATAGATGTTTGTATGTAGGAAAGATTTGTATCAGTAAAGTAAACAGTGAAGTATATATGTATAAAAAATACTAGTTTTAATTTGAAAAAAGTCGTTAGAAGACTTTTAATTTTGGTTTTAAATTCATCTTTATTGCATTCATGCAACCCAACTGAATACTGAGATTTGAGGTTGAATTCATTTAGGAAGATTTTTAAGTAAAATTGAATTAAAGGTTTTTTAAATTTGTTTCTAAAACTGGACTTACAAAACTTTATATAAAATTCATAGCAATCCAAGCAACATTAGCTATAAAAGCGAAGACGTGCGGATCGCACTTGATCAGTTGTGCATTTTATTTTGGGTGTACATTAGGGTAAACCACAATTTCATTTTTTTTTTTGTATTTCTTGGGCTTCTCTTGGAATTAAGGTCCTAGAATTAAGGTTGCTAGAATTTGTTCATGTTTTAAAAATTAAATTTAGAGGTCACTACCATTGATTTTATGCAAAATGAGTCCATTTTTCAGTTTTTAATGTTTAAAAATATTAATAACGGGTTTCCAAAATGTTATATATATAAAAACCATCTATAGAGAAACCGTTATGAAATAGAAATTTTTATTTCTCAATACAAACTCAAATTGATAGTTATTTTAAGTTTTTAAAGTTTTCTTATTGTTAAATTGCACACAAAATGTTGATTAGAAATATCATTAAATTTCTGGTTTTTAACAATAAAATTTCAAAGGCGAAAATCTTTCTTATTTGACCTAACCTAGAAAAAACTAAGTTAACCATCGTGTTCAGCATACCAGAATTTTCTTATATGAGGGTCGATTGTCGGTTTTTTTAACCATTTCAAGAACATCACTGTTTTGTTTTTTTATTATTTTTTTTTAAATATTAATTCTTGGTGAAGGCAACCTACAATCAAAGTTTACAGATCTCTTTTTAGCTAAACAGGCAGTTAACCAAAAATATTTTCAACTCTTAAAAAAGTTTTAAGGGTAGTTTTGAGGGCTAATGTATCGATTTTAACTATAAGCCAAATATCAAGATTTTATAATTTTTAAAATCTGAAAAAACATCAATATTTTTTAGCTCAGAGGACCTTAATTCCAAGAGAAGCCCAAGAAATACCAAAAAATTGAAATTATGGTTGACCTTAGTATACATGCGTTTGTGAAATTAATTATACTTTTTACTCCAGTATCAGACAAAAGGTTCTCTATTTTACATTAAAAAGATTTTGCAATAAAAATTACCACAATGTCATGTTTAATATACCTCAAATTGATCCAAAGAAAAAAAAAATGAGTTACTTAATACAAAATACACACTTACATTTCCCACAACTTTTTACGAAATCTTTGGATTTATGATTTCAACATGTGGTTGAAGAAATACCCTTTCACCTTAGATATTGAAATGTGCTCCTCTTATGAACTTTTCTGAATTCTGTCCTCCGGTGGTAAATTACAATTCTTGTCTTTTCCTTTATCTTGTACTACCCCCTTTCATCCTATTTTTTTAGTGGATTATGTTTGGCACCTTATTTTCATAGTGCGAAACAAATACTTGCCATGTATCATGGGATTAAGAGTTATGTATAAATAATTTAACTATCATAAACGTATTTTTTATGATCTTGTCCCAAATTAATTTTATCCAACATTAACATGGTGATAGTAAGTGAAAGTACAGTATACTTCCTTAATTTTTTAATTTCATCTTCTAAAGTAGCGAAGGTTTTCAAAACTTTCGCTGAATTAAAGGAAAATAGAAGCTTATTCGTATAATTAACTGTGGCGGAGTGTATGAAATAGGCGGTATTGTGTAAGCACCTTTAAGAAAAGGACTTAAAAAATGCATTTTTTCAAGCGAAAATAAGTAGATAATAGACTTACGATAACGGAAGCATGATAATTTTAAAAACAGCAAGGAACTGAGAATTAACTTCACAATGCAAGCAAGCATACGATGAAAAATTGTTATAGCCACCATTTTCATTAAAAACGAAAAAAAGGACTCTTCAGACATTAAACGTGAGTTGAATATTTAAATACCTTAATTTCTTTGAAGACTAAAATAAGGTAAGGCGAAGTGTTGAACGAAAAGGTAACCTATAGCATAGGACTATTTGCATGACAAATAAACCAACAAAAATGGCCCGGTTTCGGACTGAAAATTTGATACCATTTCTAAGACATAATTTGTGTCTTTCTAAACAAATTTTCCTTGAAAATACATGTTTTTATTCGAAGAAGAAGTTCTCAATCATGATTAAAGACTTCTTGATTTAAATTCCAATTTTTCTTATTAATTTTTAGTCAAATGCTGAAAACTAGATGCGTTAAAGTCTTTTAGTTTTTGTAGTTTTTGAGAAAATTGACAGACAGGGTTATTTTTCAGTTCTATTAACTTAAGAGGTATTTAAGCATCTAATTTTCATCATTTGACGAAAAATTGAAATAGAGCATTTAAAATTTAGGAGCGTTTAAAAAAATTTAAGAGATTGGCAATAAAAGGACATAATTTTTTTAATTGCTTTGTTCTAACAAGCAGTTAAATGTCGGAAACAAAATTTCATGTTCCAATTCAAACAGATAAAAATATCAGAAGTTCCAACATGGATTTCGACATTCTTCAAACTAGAGTCTGATAATATTAGAACAGTCAGAAATTTTTTTTTAAGCTAAAAATCAGAGAATGAACACCTTCTGTGCTTCTGGTATATGAAGTTGGAAGTGTCGAAACTTAATTTCAAACTAGAACCTGCTTCCTTTCAAAGTTTTTCAATGTAAACTTTTAAATAATTAACAATCATTTAAGGTTGAAGTTGGAAAATATACAAATAATATCCAACAGAATGGTTGGAGTAAATCGCTTAACTGGTAACTCCAGCAATACTAGCTTGAATCCGGGTGGATGCAATTTCTTTTGCAACCTCTTTTGCATTGAAGTTAAAAAGTATTTAGTTCAACTATTTTTTTGAAGAAACAGACTCTTACTTACTTCTTTCTACTTTGATTTTAAAATGCTCGTTTTCGAAACTTAATTATTCTGAAAAATAGTTAAGTCAGTAGGGTTCACTTTTTTTCTTTTGAGTGTATTTTAAGACGGTTTTTAAACAAACAACATTGGTAATACTCGTAAATTTTATATTCCAGCTAAATCTTGTTACTCACAAAAACCATGAATTTTCAATTTGTTTTTCTTTTTTCAAATAAATGACTCACCTGTATGTGATAAATGCAAAAGCCAGTCCAACCAAGCTAATAGAACTTCCTAGAACAACGGCAAGAGCAATTACACTTCCTTGTGAGCCCCATTGGTTACTAAAAGTCAAACTTGAAGAATTAACTGGAGGAATAAACGTATGCAGGTGGTGTGAATAAAATGTTTCCATCTGAAAAAAAAGAGTTTAAGGACAATAAATTTATTTGGTAGTTTGAGCATTTTTAGGCATGTCAGTCTTCATCAACTAGCTACATATTAGTGGCTGGTTAGTGGTTATATCTAAACTGGCCAAAATTAAACGTTAAAAGTTTTCCATAATTACCATTTCCAGATGGTAAACTTTTACCAAACAATTTTTTGTGGAAAAGTTTACCATATTATGGTAAGGATTTCCTAAAATTTGACAGTTCAACTACCAGATTTACCATTTTACGACGACGTTTACTGGGTTGCATGAGTACCCCTATTAAAGTCCAGTCATAATAGACGTCCATACCAGACATAATTCGCATAGAGCTTAACATTGGAATACAGAACAATGAATCATCGATAAAAATAAAATGTCAAAAGTCCCAACCAATTCCATGTACGTATGCATACAAAGTAAATCAAAGTAAAATGTCAAAAATCAAAGAGCAAGGTAGTGCCCAGCCAAATTTTATCAACTTTGGCACTACGAGCTTATTTCCAGAAACACACTCAGGCCATTTTCAAACCCCTCTAATTTCTGTACAAGCCAGAAATTAAGAAAATTCAATAATTGTTGAGCCAAGAACACCCAGCTCAGCAAATTTCATCCACTTTACATGAGTAGTTTATGAGATGCAGGGCTTTCAAAATTGACTCACTGTCAGATCATCAAAATTATGGAGCACTTTTGTCACCCTATAAACTTGAAATTTAGCACAGTACTAGACTTTGGGGTGTATATAAGGGAAAAAATCAAAATTTGAAAATTTCCGTACAGAGGGGGTGGCATTATTTCTTCTATTTCAAAAGTACGACAAAAAATTTAAAGACACAAATTGTAATCATAATCATTAGAAAAAATCAAGTTTTTTCTATTTATTTAGGTTATATGGTAAGAACTTATCGTTAATTTTGTGTAAAAATAAATTTTCAATATTCCCTCTGGAGAATCTTTTAAAACCCATGTAACTACTAATTTTGAAAAAAATCGCTTCAGTTATTTAGGATGTAACATAGATTAAGATTGAAAGAAATTCTTTGTTCAAAATCCTAAACTTGCCCTTTAGTATACTGAGGGAAAAAAAACATATTATATAACAAAAAACACTTTAAATGAACGTAAAATCGAAACAATTTGGGCCAAACACGAACATTTTAAAATTATAAAAGTTCCATTTTGCATAAGCAAAGTGTGTTTTTTCCATAACTTTACTTTATCTTTTCCGATCTTTTTTCTATCTTTACTGGACAAAAAACTAAATTTGAAAAAAAGTCTGCTTATTTGTATCATAGGATTTAAGTATATGTTCCACCACAGTAATTTCAAGTAATTTTGGTCTTGTAGTACCCTCATACCTTCCAATACACTATTTTCAAATAAAAATATTTTACAAGAGTTATCTTTCAGTTGCCAGTTGAACCCAAAAAATAAGGTTGAGTTGCAGGCCTATAACATTCATTCACACATAGGTAATGTAAATACCTACACAGATTCGGGGTTTTCTCCTATTTATAATAATTAATCATACTTGATTGGACGATTTTGTTTATCAAGGCAACAAATCTATTTTTCTACTTATTTATTTTGCCTTTGCCCTTTTATTGACGCATTTACACACGTAACGGAATTAAATATAGGATATAGGATTTTGGATAAAGATTTAATACACGTCAAGTTTTAACAAATTCTTTTGTGTGTGTAAGTTTAGTTAGATATTTTAAAAAAAAATATTATATTATAAGAAATGTAAAAAAAAATCAATACTAAAATGATATCACAACTTCTATAAAAATTCTCAAACATTGTTAAAAAAAAAATTAGCATTCCATTTTCAAGAAAATATTAATGCAACTCTTAAACCAAAATTTTAAAAAATTACAATGACTTATTTTGGAAAATTGATTTTTTTAAACTAAAAAATTATTTTGTTTTGAAAATTTGTTTATTAGTTTTTAGGCTGCTACGGAGCTTCCGTATAAAAAAATTCATCAAAATTTGTTCAGTCGTTTAAGAATAATTCAAAAGGTAAAAAGGTGGTTCTTTAGTAGCTAACGTAAAATCAACGCGTAACGGTGTGAAAGCTAAAAAAACGTTGAATTATATTTATTTTTGTAGATTTTGCATTGTAATTTATCTGTATGATGGTTATATAAAAGGAACCGGTTCATTTTGGTCCTGAAAAACAAATTTAAATTTCCCCTCTAGGGAATTACCTTAAACCACCAAATTTGAAGAATAGCGCTTTAGCGGTTAAGGCTGTAGTTCGAGGTCTACACAGACGGACAGATAGATAGAAATGCAAGACCCACTTTTTTTGTATTCTCTTTCATCGTAATGAACTGTCTGATCGTTATCTCGAATTCGATTTTTTTTACGAATCCTAAACTTACCCAGTAGTACGAAACTGTGGGCTATGATTAATTCGACTCCCTCATACAATAAAGTTATACGCCTTTCAAGTCCGTGTAAAAATATATATTTCTTTTGGTCTACTGTTCATTACATTTTCTTAAACAAATACTCCTGTAATAATTGTCAATTTACCAATTGATAGATGATAAAAATTAAAATTTGGTACTCAATTTTATGTCAAAAATTATCTGGTACCAACAACATTTGCAAATTTTCTGTCAAGCACAACGGTCAGCATGATTATCATAGACAATTTTTTTTATTATTTATGTTATATGCATATTTAGGACGTATCTATGTTGGTACATATGGGTGATTCTCAGATAATTGTGCTATTTCCAATCGTTAAACTGTGACTTTAAAGTGGAAATTAAGAAATTTTGTTGCCACCGTGCGTTGGGACCAAATTGCCATGGCTGTGACATTTCAGCTCACGATATGAACCGATAATGGTTTTATTGTTTTTAAAGTATTTTTTGTCTGCAATAATGACAAATTTACACTATAAGATTAATATTTCTACAGTGTCACATGTGCCTGTATAAATTAAGGTTCAATTTTGTCGAAATTCATTTCATTTGCAGAAAATTCGTATTGTGAAACCTTTTTTTACTAATGAGGATTATAACACTGGTCCACAAGGTTTTTTTATGGGCATTTTTGATAATCGTTTCTAAAGGTTTTCGATGTGCTGAAAATATTTCCAGTCAGAATCCTTCTATCAGCTCTCGTTTTTAAGGATAGTCCTGTTATAAAAGCACGAAAAAAAGCTTTCCTTGTGATTTTGTAAAGAGAAAATCTCAAAATCTGAGCCAATTTTAATATACTGATTTCGCATTTAGGTTCACAGATCAAAAACCTTTATAAGCGTATATCAAAATTTTGGAAACAAAAACATTGTTATCCAGTGTAATCAAGCACCACTTAAATTTTGGTCAACAATTTTTTAAATGGGCTAATCATCTCAGGTCAACCGACTTCAAAAACTGCAAAATCAAGCGATGACAGTCATCTTAAAACGTTTTGAAACACCCCTGTTTTTCTGTACAAGTTTTTCTGTAAAACGCAGACAATTCTTTCACGCACCTGATTGAGTATGTGATGGTGATGGTAAATGATCAAACCTCCCAGCAAACATTTTTTTGAGGGTTCAGTTTTTCTTCAGTAAATCTGAAGAATAAATATTCTTGAAACCTTCATTTAAGTGAATTGATTCTGAATATAATTCTCAATAGCCTATAAATTCTTATAAAAGAGACGAAAACGTATTTGAACATTCGGTTTTCATTCAGTATTCATTCCTTAAATATGAAAGTGCACAGACAAATCTCATAAAAAGGGTTTTGCTGGATCTTGCACATAAATGGAAGTACGTAAATAACGGTGCCCAACAAAACAAAATTGTTTTTTTTTGTATGTAAAAATAAATCGTTGCCGAGACAAAATCCTAAAATTCGTCATTTCGATAAAGTAATTGGTACAAACAGGAGCGTTTTGGTAAGATAGTTATTTATTTTTATTATGTAAGTTTTATAATGTATAAATGGTTTATATCTTTGAGCTAAACAACTTTATGCGAAATATTGGCTACGGAGAAATTAGATGGAATATGATATTTTGAAGCCGTTAATATTTATTCTATCGGCAAAATGATGATGTGGGCACATCCTTTTTACATTTGGTTTAATAAATCAATTTTGGAAAAATTAAAGGTGTGATTTTCGGATCACTTTTCGGAGTTTGAGCCCAACCGGTTCAGATATGAATTCAGATCCGGATGTTTTCTTCCCTTTTGTGAATCATTTTTAATTCTTTTATAAAGAACATAGACATAGGATAAACCCGAGTCTTTCTTAGTAACGGCTTAGACAACATCTATGAATACGGCCCATTGTATTGCAGTATATTGTCTGATAGAGTGGTACCAACATAAAGTTTTAACCCAAATTATTTCTTTTAAACTCCAGGATAGAATTCAATTTTAAATTGCAAGTTCAAAAACTGATTTAAAATTGCAGATGACCCCGGAATATTGTAGCCGTGTAATGATATTGTAAATGTTAATATTAATTTGTATCCTCTTTTAATTCGGTACAGGGGTAGGACATGCTATGGTTGTGACATTTGGGGTATGTTAACAAGCCTGGACAAGACAATTATTTTGTGGCAAAATCTATCTACTCTATCAGAAAAACATATTTACTAATTCATAACGTAGTTTCTTAACAAACAAAAGCCTAAACTATAGATGAAATCCCCAGAGGACACAAAAAGCCCAATTATTTATCTGAGAATCACCCCATATACAGTTTTAATTTTTATCAATGTTATCAAATAATAATTCACAACTTTAATAATGGTCAAAGTGTTTACATATCTATTTATCTACATATACATAAGATAAACGAATAAATTTTATTAAAGAAACAAAATTAGTTTATATTATCTAAATAATAATGAAGACAAAGTTTGTTACTCAAAAGTGAAAATTATACAAATATTCCATAAATTATGCATAATGAAGCAATTAATATCAAAAGAACACCATCCATGCGTCCTTCTTGTCTCCTTCAATATTTCCTTATCACTCAATTTGTTTATTTTATCCTGTCACTAGGTATAAATTCAAATTTCCTTTAAATCAATTTAAGAGACTTTATGAGTAAGCCAGAACAGGAGTATACGCAAGAAAACTTTATCCGTGCAGCCTTGTTGTGAAACAAAAAACAAACAAAAAAAAAATACTTCTTATAATTTGGAAAGTTAAAACCCTTCGCGTCAGGCAATCTCGCTTGAAACTAATAGTAATGCTCTAAAAATAGAAACATTCACACTTTTTCTTTTTACATATTATGTATATAAGTGTGCAAAATAATAACACGACCAAAGGCCAACATTATCCTGGCCATTAGTTTAATTTTATTGATTTTGTTTGAGGCAACAAAAAAAAATAAAAAACAAAAATCCCGGCAAAGTATTCACAAAAACACTTCTCTTGTGTATTAACTTTAACTTACTCCCTCACAAGTATATTACAAGCACAAAAACATGAATCAACATCCTGACAAAAAAAATTACGTGATTACAGGTGTCCTTGCTACAAGGCGCGAGGCATGAAAATGAACACAATTTAATTGATAGCCCAACAACACTGCCGCCACCGTGACTAACCTTAAGAAATAATCCAATGATATATCTTCAGAATTGATGATATAGGTTATGAATGTCCTTTTTTTTCTTCGAAATTGCACGCACTTGGAATTTATATATTTGCAAACAAAATAAACCAATTTGTTGTGGAATTTAGAATTATTTCGATTGCAAGTTAATTAATTGCATTACTTAATATCTCTGGTGATAGTAAATGCACTTAAATAAATATATTCCACATGTCCTTTCGACACTTCAAACATGGCAATGTAGATGAACGCGCTCCCGTTCGGATTGACAGACAACGAACTACTGAGAAAATAAAACGAGCTTTGAGTGTAGACCAATATCCTTAATCCTTTTCAACTCAGCTTTTTTTTATTTTTGTTTGATACAGTGGTATCCTGTCGAGATTTTGTGTACCTTCATTCAACAGTTTTGTTAATTTGTGTACCCAGACTTTTGTTTAAGATCCTTGAAGTCCATTTAATTTTATGTTGGCACTGAGGAACTACGTTTTAAAAAAGCGTAGTTCCTAAATTTTTCCAACAAACCGTTTGAGTGATATTGCCAAGGATATTCCGCAATTGAAGATAAAACAAACAATTTTACCATCATGAAAACCAGTTTCTTTTTTTCAAAAGCCATATTAGTCCAGTCAATGGGGAAAATAATCGAACTCTTTTGATTATTGGTTCTCGTGGCAAGTAAAACATTCGTGACATTTTAATATTCTGTTTTTGATTGATATTTCAACACCCGACTGTTATACTCTAAGGAGTTTTTCAATCACAAATAGGTAGGTATAATTGGTACCTGCGCAGTTCCTTGCAAAGAGCACCTCAATGATAATTGTATCATAGACAACTTTCATTCCAAATACTTCTGCGTCAAATCGGAACCTGAAATTTAGAAATTAGATAAAAAAGACACTCACGATGAGAGTTTAAACAAAAGGCCATAATGTCAATATAAACATTCGAAAACATCAGAATATTCCTATAACAGAGATGGGGGGAATATTCAATTGGAAAGGATAAATTGAAAATCTAGGTGACCACTTTGAAAAGATAAATACAAAATGAGCAAAAAAAAAAGCTGTTTTCTCAAAGACTTTGACTTTGAATTGCAAAAGTTGTTCCATTGTTCCTAAATGTTAAGTGGTTTTGGGAGACGCACATCAACATCAACATCATCATCATATTCATTAAACACTGGGTGTTGGAACATAAAAAAATTTCGAATTTGTATTTAAAGGCGAAGAGTAAATGTTTGATGAGTAAACATTTGAAGTTGGTTTTAATTTTGTGAAGGAGAATATGTTTTGATTGTGGTTATGTAGCATGAGATTTATTCAAAGTTTGCTACATTATACTCGTGTGTGTACATCATGTCTAACGGAAATTCTGTTTGAGGGGTTAATTTGTGACCTTGTCATGAATATAAATCCTTTTGTTAATCATTTTATTAAAGAGAAAAATAATTATGAGTGTTACGGTGTGGTGTTGTCTTATTCAAAAATGAAATTTTCAGTTTTTTTTTTTCGAAAGGAATAATGCTAATTAAATTACCTTAATATATTTCTTTTAAGTGATTTGCATTTTTAAGTCTTTAAGGTAGTCAATTTTTTTAACGTTAAAGTGTGTATACATTGTGGGGCATGTTTTCCTGGACATTCAAGCATTCAACATTTTAGCCAGAATTATAACGTTGAAAATGATTTGTTTTTAATTTATCAACTCCATTGGTTATTCTGGCCGCCATTTTGTAAATAACAAAGTTGGAAGACTTTTTGTATTTTCCATAATGAAATCTCTAAGTGTAACAAATTTATCAGTTTTCGTGAAGAAATGGAAACGAGACGAATTTTGTCGCTAAAGGCACCACTGTGCAGCGGTGCTAAGTGGTTAGATTGGACCTGAATTTACTAAAGGTGATTCTCTTCGTCCCACTTTTCATATCCAGTTCGGGCATCAGTTTTTCAAATAAATTGAACATACATCAACTTAAAGCACTACTGATCGGGTGTTGCAGCCTGTGAAATTACTATAATTTAAGCAGCTGGTATGAGATAATTATAGAGGGCAGCAAAGTTCTCATGGAAAAATATTTTTTTGAACTTTGATACCCTCTATATTTTTTGGCGCTTATCACAGTAGAGTCTATCAAATGAATTTTTGCAAACAGGGTACTGATACCTATAAAAGTGCATACTCCCACCACTCCACTCCCGAAATTTGCTGTCGGCGGAGTGGTTCGAAAATGATATATTTTTAAACATACATAGCGTTTAATTGCATTGCTCTTATATATTCATTTTTATACCGAAAATGCAAAAAAAGGATTTTTGAAAACTTTGTCGCTCTCTATCTTCTAACGCACTAACTACAGAGAATTAAATCTATGAAATAAAATGTTTGAAACGTCAATCTGAATATTTGTTTCTTACAAAATTTGTGTCTGTGATTGAAGACAGACGCTGAAGAGGAATACACAAATTATTTTTTTTTATATATTTGAGACCCTGTAAATAGTTTTTGTGACGTTAAATCCTAATTTGAATTTACTACTCTTCTATGATTATTATTTACACCTCACTTTGAAAATTTCATATAGCCAAAGTATATAATTTGATCAAAGAAAACTTAGTTACAAATAGATATAACTGTTTTCATTATTTTGTAAGCGATACAAATAAGTAGTTTTAAATTTTTTTAAAGTTGAAAGTTAAACGGTCCCTGTGGCGTATGTCTAATATTTTCTTCCATTAAACAAATTTTATATCTACTACAAAAATCTTCATTAGCAAATTTTTTCAAATCTGAAAGAAGGGTATTAGAAAAGCTTAAGCTGTGGGTTTCGGGACGCCACACCTCCCCTAAAAGCGAAAAAGAATATTTTCAACATTTTTTTTATATTTTTGGAGATGATTTTATGTCGAAGTAAAAGGTTATAGCTATGAATACTCGACGAACTAAACAATTAAAATTTGAATGTGAGTTCTCCGCTTAATTTTCATCGATATATGCGTGTTTTTGTAAATATTGCAATATATGTATCTATAATTTTGGATTATAAGATATATTTTCAACTATATCTTTCCTGTATCTTTTCTGGCACGACAAGCTTACGAAGAACGAAGGCCTAGTGACTCCTGTGTGTCTGTATAGCTTAGCATGGAGGAGACCTATACAAATTGTCTGAGATAATTGTCTTACTTTGAAAAGTATCTAAACGGGTTGGACTGGAAGCTTCTCTTCAGCTATTATGATAAGGCCAGCGCTTATAGACGAAGAATAACGACAGAAAGCTTTTAAAATTGCAATTGTCTAAAATAACTTATTGTGATGTTTTATCTAAACTAAAATAAAAAATAATAAAATATAATATACATATGTATAATATAATAAAAATATAATATAATAAAAAAATAAAAAAAAATGTTTTAAATCCTAATTCACAGTTCAGCGCAAAAACAAAAAAATAAATTTACAAAACAGTTTTCTGTCTTTTCTGTCCATTGTTTTTATTATATAAAAAAGCAAACTTGTTTGTCATACCTGAGACACGTAGGATGTTTTTTTTGGTGACCAATCAAAACAAAAGGCTAAGAATGCATTGGTAGCCTCTGGTACCAATTTTTATAGGAAAAAAGGTAATTTATTTATTGGTTACGGTGATTTCAAAATGTAATTAATTTTATCAATTGTACAAATAAAAATCTATCTATCTTATCTATCTTTAAATTGTCTGCGGGCTCTGAATGGCTAGAAATGCAGTTTTCATGACAGCCAGTACTCTTTGAGGACTTGTCACTTCCTCGCAAGAGGCGGCATAGTCAGGGAATCAAACTCAGACCGCCTCCGGTGCCTAATAGTCAATCGCACTAACCATTACGCAAAGAGGTACTGCTTTTTGACAATTGGCATCGAAAAAAAATGTTTTATTCGGATTATTTGTTTGGCAAAAAAAAAAAAAAAAATAGTTTTTCTTTAAGGTTTGAATTTGAAAATTTTATTCTTCCTCATATAATTCTTCATCACTCAATATAAAAATCGATAAAAAAGTTTATTTTTTTATTTTATATTGTTAGATTTAATGTTTCTTGACACATCAATTTTTGCACACTTTTTCGACTCTAAATTGAATAGAAAAAAAGGTTTAAGAGACATAAAACCAAACTAAACAGATTAAAAATCCTTATATATTTGTTAGCTAAACTCAAAAACATGGAATTAAAAACAAAACAATGTTAGGATAGAATGAAATAGCTTTAAAAAATAGTTTTTTCATCTAGCTTATCCCAGCTATAACTCAAATATTAAGGTTATTCATACAACCTGGTAAACTCTTGGTAAACGTGGTAAAGTGCAATGTGGTAAACTGTCAGTTCCATACAAATTTTGATATTTTTACCACATTTACCAGATTTACCACGTTTGCATGAATACCCCTAAGATAAAAGCTAAAAATTTGTAAAAAATTTCAAAAATATATGTATATATAAATATAATAAGGTTAAAGTCTGAAAAGTTTCAAAATTTTAGGACAATAGCTCAGTTCAAATTAAATATTGATTCATCATGCTATTTCAATAAGAAACTTAAATTGAAAGGAGGCACGGGTTAGAATTAAGCTATGGACTTGAAACTTAAAGAATATTTTTTTCAAAATTATTTACAAATCTTATTTTAATTTTAATAACTACCACCCTAATGTATATGGTATTAGAGAGGAAAGAGCTTAAATTAAGCGATAGAGCCACACTTTGGTTTGGGAAAGCCTTAAGACGGAATGCTCGATGATTTTGATGATTTTTGTTGTTTTCTATAAATATTTTGCTATCAGCTGCGTATTAAAAAAAAAAAAAACAAGAAATCTTATAAAATACTATAGAAAATAATTACAAAAAGATGCATTCTTGTGGGGGAAAACTTGTAAATTTTTGTGTAAGAATGTGTGGAGACTTATATAATTAATCAGCTCAATATCTTATTTCGCTGTCGAACTGCGTACTGTTGAACGAAATTTTTCCTTTCGTAGTGTTATTTTTATATGAGATTTTTCGTTTCACTTCAGTAGCGTACTGGGCTTACATATCTGTTTACTAGGTTTTGTTATAATAAGCGGTTAATAATTGTCACAGAATTATATTTTGTTACGAAAAGGCCATAAATGTACATCAAGGATTTCATCCGTACTGTACTTTGTAGTTCATTTTTTATGGTAGCTTATCCTTAAACCACAAAAAACTGCATGAATTCAGAGAAATAATTGCTTATCAGGTAATGCCTCAACTGTCAATTACCTGTCAGCCACTTACTCACACATTCAAATATTCCATCCATTTTTGAATTTTTATACGTAAAAGTTGTATCTTGGTATTGCAGTTTTCAATATACTCTGTCAGTATTTGTGCTTTCATATCGCTTCATCTCCCTCACACTAATTGTACACCATACACCTCATCGCAGCAACTCACATTTAATAAATTTTTTCTCACCAAAATCTAAAGTAAGAATTTTACAAATGGCGTCATATGGGGCGGCGGGTAGTTCTTAACTATGAAATTTTCTCCAATTGTTTTTACTTAAAAATGTTGTCGATATTAAAAAAAATTACAAAAAAATCATCTTACAAGTTTCCTAATTAACAACAAAACTACATAAAATTTAAAACAAATACAAAGTGTACCAGAAAAGTGAACTGCAAAAAGTAATGAAAAAAAGTGAATTGAGTGCTTAAAGGTCATCATCATACATACCAACCAAAACCAACCAACATTCGGTTTCATTTTTTTTTCTTTGTAAAGAAATTTTCACAAAAAAAAGAAAAGTAAAAAGAGTTAGAAATTTTTTTCCTCGGCGGTGTGTGTACCTCGATTTAGTGTTTTTGATTATATTTTTTCTCTGTTTCTCTGTTAACAAAAAATAAAAAAAAAAACAAAAGAATATAAACAAAAAGTGAGTCAAAAAAAAATGTATTTATCAAGTATTCATCTAGTTTCTTTTAGTTAATACTCATCCATCAATCTTTTCTAACAAAAAGTTTCTCGCCTCTATGAAGCCTCATAAAAAATGTGTCTCTATCTCTCGGTCTTTTGATTTTCATCGACAAATTACTACGACGAAATGTCGGAAATTGTTTAATTGCATACGGCGTATCTACTCCCTGAAAAACAATAAAAAAAAGTCTAAAAAAAATCAATTAAAGTGCAATTTTGTCTTCTTGTTACTTGTTCATAAATTTATGACAAAAAAATTGTAGAATTTGTGAAAATGTATATAGGTACCAGACCAGACCACAAACCACCTACACCACGTTTTGCCTTGACACGAAAATAAGTAAAAATAGTCGCAATGCCTTAATTTTCTCTTTCCGGATACTGTACGCGGTCGGTCGTTTATTAATTAATTGATCTTACGTCTATCAAAAAACTATACAAGAAATTACAGTAATTGATAAAAAAATGTCCTTTATTGTTTGGGTGCACGGTGGACGTACTTACATACATATCTACAGGAAAAAGGGTGTCTAGGTGGATGCAAGATAAAGTTAGGAAGGAAAATTCGTCTAATGGTGGCTGCCCCTGCCGCCGGTGTGAGGGGAATAAAGTTAGAAGGGAAATGTATTTGTTGGGTTTTTGGTGGATTAACTGCCGAGGGTGGCGGCGGCGGTGGCAATAGTGGGAGTGGAAGTGCCAGCTGGGAGGGGTAGTCCAAAGGGTGGTGTCTACAGTCACAGTGTCCGTGGAAGAAAGGTCTGTTGCACTGCTCCTTTTTTCATTGATAATGCGCACGGCAGCAGCAGCCGATGGCAAACCTGTATACCGAGATTGTTTTTTCTTTTTTTCGATTTCGGTTTTGTTTAACATAAATTTTCTTCTTGATCGAAAAGATGAGAAGAAAAAAAATTCCAATAAAGGTACCTATGTTGTGTAGGTACATATCTACATATACCAAATAGATATCTTTTTCTATTCGCTGAAATATTCGAATAATGTAGGTATCGAAGTATTTGTTTAGCAAAAATAAAGTTAATTACTTGTTGATTTTTATTCTGAACAAAAAACAAATATGTATAAAAGTTACATTTAGGCTTGAGATTTTCGTGTGTTGTTCTTTTGATCATGCGTCATCGTCTATTCGCAAAGTTAATTACAAAACAAAACATTAATAGCAAAAATTTAACGATAAGATAATTTCTATTTAAATTTATTAAATAAACTTTTTTTGTTATTTGTTATTTGTTTATAACTAGAGGGGTGCCTCCTAGAATAATTTATTTTTGTTTACTCTGACTGTGGTAAGATACCTCTTTAATTGTCTCTATTAAAATATTACAAAAATCATAAAGACATGAGTATAAAAAAATATTTGGTGTGGTGCGCACACTAACTGGAATCGATTTACTATTATTTATAAATGTACATATTATGTGCATACTGAAGTTTATATTTTTTTAATTTTTGCTGAAAAAAACGTTACATTTTGTAATATACCTGGGTAAGAGGCAGACTTTTACGATCTACCATTTGTGTAGTGCCTTAAAGGAACAGTTTGTCCATTTTAGAAAATAGAAATAAAAAACAATTCAATCATTGATAGCTTTTTTTGACAGGTTATTTCTATTAGGGTTTTCCGTTATTTGAAACAATTATTTAAAAATTTGTATAGTAAATACCGTGGTGGTAAAAAATTAAAAGAAACGCTATGACTTCTCATATCGTTTTGAGTTTTTTTTAATTATATTTCAATGCAAAGATAAAGTGAAACTATGGGAAATAATTAACCATAACATTGTTTAAAAAAAAACAGCCTTAAAACTACTTTTTTCAAATTATTCAATCCATTTAAAAATTTTAAGTTAAGGAGATGACGTTGTTTTTATGCTGGGAAAAATAATAGAAACAAAGTTGATCTTTCATACCTACTTTCTTGACAAAATTGGTATCAATTGTTATTACCTAGGTATGGGTAATACTCGTTGTTTTTCCTTTTCTTATTAAAACTGCTCCGTCTTTATCCCATAGACAGGTCTAGGTAGGTATTAAGAACCATGCAGTTTGTGTGTTTGCCCACAGTTTTTGCTGGTTCTTGAACCTAGTGCCGCAAATCTTTCGCCTAAAAACACCCCATAATTATTGTCCTAAAGGGTGACTGCCAGGGCCAGTCAGCCAAACTAAATTTTTGTCAAAACGCAATGTTTTTCGATCAAAGTGTTAATCGTTTGTTTTATTATTTTTTGCAGGAAAATTAACAATTATTATTTATTTTGTTTAAGTAAAAGCAAACCAAAAACTTTATACAAATAACTATTACACCATTTTGAAGTACTATAAGGAAACGTACAAATCAGTGAATGTAAGAACAGTATAAGTCCAATTTGTATTTTAGAAAAAAAAATGGAATTACCACGTTTTTCAACCATTTGAAAACCACATAAATTCACTCCCAAAATTTGCTGTCGGCTCTTAGACTATAAGGTAAAAAGTGATTTATTTTCAACATTTAAAGTGGTACATTTTTGATGCTTTATTAGATCGGTCATCTTGTTTAGTGCCGTACTAGACTGTGCACTTTCCTTTGCAAAACAGTATTTAAACAACAGCCCAGGGTCCAAATCATTATATACGCAAACAATTGAACATAAACATATTTGCTGATTTGTCTCCCTAAATTTTTGTACAGATTATGCAGAGACAGCAATAGTTGATACGTTTATTTTTCTCGCTTGAGTTTGCGGCTATTCCAACCCTGAAAATAAATTATGAGGTATTCTTTTCCATACCAATTCAACATGTTCTTAAGAAAACGGCTCCAAACCAAAATATTGGCGCAGCTTTGTTCCCTTTTCGCTTAAATAGCTTGCCTCTTCTGTTAAGAAGAGGAAAAAGGGAAATTTTTACGAAACTCCCGGAATTTTTTTATTTTGATCCATTCTCGTTAAATATTTCCGTAACAGTTTCAATTCATAATAGGACTGTTTGCGTTATTAATAAAAATATTAAAAATGTGGTTTCAATTATTTTTAAGCTATAATATTCAAATAGCAAATATTCCCATTGTAGGTTTTCACTCATAATATTTCAAAGACTAGTTACAGAACCAGTCGATCTTTGTTTGAGTTTCAAAAGATTACATTTTCTTGGTGTTGGATCAAAAGGAGACATTTACAAAATATTATATTAAATATAAACTCCATTTCAAAACTTACTGAAAAAAACTAGTAGATAGAATAAAAGTGCCCCATGTGACCAAAACAAAAATTTGAAAAATTACGCAGATATATCTGAATTTCGTTTTTCTCAATATCTGAGAAAAATTAAAAAAGTCTAAATGTCACCTTTGATCCTAAGCTCCTCAAATATAAGAGAGTTTTACAGCAAACTAACAATTTTTTTGAAAAATAATTATAGGATAACTTGCATTTGAGTTTAATCTTCAAACGCCCCGTACATAATTTTTCAATAAAGGTGATAGTCTTTCTATACAACTCTTATATGGTTGTTTGTAAAAATTTATTAACAAGTAATTAAAATTAGAGTGTAATATACTTACAATATACTTAAAAAAAAGAAGAGAGCCTAGCTGCCAAGACTTAGCTCTTTTAAAATTAAGAAATTGGACTTGTACTTACTCTAATGGATTTAATTGCTGTTTCAACATTTCTTACTTTGAAGCTAGATAACTTGTTTACCTCATTATGTGTATTGCTCAAGAATAGAGTAGGTAGGTAGTTATAGATATATCCAAACAACTTTTGTTTATATTATTCTACAATTAAACAAATTGATGTGGTTAGTGCTATCCTATTATGATAACAAAATCTTAAAAGGTTGGCCTTGGTAACATCTATTCACTCTTCGCCAAAATCATTTCAGTCAGTGATATTCCGTTAAAATAGGTACACCTAGTTTATGGAATTAGTTAAAATATTTTGCTTTCTTTGCTTTCACAACCCCTACCATCACCTCAACAATACAAATTTTAAAGCAGTTCATTGTTGATTTATGCGGCATCGAATCTCTTAAATTTTTGGGCCTCTGTTAGTATAAACGTGCATAGCCAGAGATTTTCAATTGTATTTAAACTAGAATTCGAGACGAACAATCGAAAGCTGATATTTGTTTCACCTCAAATCAGTTTCACAAGCTTTGAGAGGCGTGGAGAAAGTGTTATCTTGCTATTATATGGTAGCGGTGCTACAAAACTCTACCTATCGCAATTATTTTATCTTTCAAGAGCTCAGTATAATTTTCTGAATTAATTCCAATCAGCCACAAATGCAATGTCAGTTTTACCATTTTGAGAAAAAAAATAGTCCAAATCGTGATACTGCCTTCTAACTGGATACTATCTATCATATTGTGAAGAAATAGTCTAAGAATTCGGTTCTTGTTGCTGATGTAAGCATTCTCAATCAGATTGTGGTCAGGTTTGTGGTTGCCATGTTATAGTCAAAAATTTCTGTTTCCGGAGGCAATTCTTGACAATTGTTGAGGTTTTTCTGTGGACTTTGTGTAGTTGACAAGGCACTTCAAACTCATTTTAGCCATCTGTTGCTTATAATGTTATTATTCAAAGTTATTATTCAATTAAATTCCGTTAAAAGTTCGAAAGAATTCACTGAAAAACACACCCAAGGAATCAGCAAAGCTTCCATCACTTGTATTTGTCCTAAGAACTTAATGTTGCTGAACGAGTTTTCCAAATCTTGGCTATTTCCATGGCCTCCACTGTAAATACTACATGTAGGGCTTGATTAGGAATCGTAAAAAAAATTGAACTCAAGTTAACAATCAAACATGGCATTACGATAAAAGAGAATGCGAAAAAAGTGGGTCCAGCAATTCTGTCTGTCTGTCTCTATCTCGAGCTAAAGCCTAATTGGCTGAAGTGGTTTTCTCCAAAATTTGTAGCTAAGGGTTTTTGTTACTTCGTTATAGGGGAAATTATCATTTTTAGGACCAAAATTAACGTTACCTGCCATGTAACGAAAATGAAAAAGCATGTTTTTTTTTTCAAAAACCACTAACGTACTACAAGTATGTACCACAACTATAAAATTCATACTTTGAAAAAAATAATATATATGTTTTCATCGGTTATTAACGGTGCCTCCCATAGACCCGTTTTTCGATTTTCTCGTAAAGGACTCAACGGTTTTCGATTACAATTTTTACACAAGAGGTTCTTAGCAATTTTCAAATTATTTTATATCAAAATTCTCAAAAAAAAATTTTTTTTGGGTTACAAATTCTTTATTTTTTCAACAATCGATTTTTCGA
This sequence comes from Meliscaeva auricollis, assembly GCA_948107695.1. Classification (NCBI taxonomy): domain Eukaryota; kingdom Metazoa; phylum Arthropoda; class Insecta; order Diptera; family Syrphidae; genus Meliscaeva; species Meliscaeva auricollis. The sequence goes on from OX403617.1 coordinate 56,943,415, forward strand.
AAACTTGCGATTGATTTTTTTTTTTTTGAAACTTTGGATTTAGATTTGATTGAAAATTGCATACCACTTTGGCCATGAGAGCAAGTACGTGCGACTCAGTCGTGCATTTTATTTTGTATTACTGAGAACTACTTTATGTCTTGTTTAAACCAAAAAAACTTAAAGTGCCTGATTTTAAAATTGTGGGCCCTACCAATTAATTATTTTTAGAGTGAACTTTAAAAATTAGTAAAAATCTCAATACATTGTATGGCTTAATTTCAAGCCATAAATGATTCGTTATTAAGAGTCAACTTAAATATTTAGGTCATAATATTGTTTCATTAATAAGAGTCCATAGCCTATAACAGGGTTTCCCAAAGTCAGCCCTTATTAAATTTGCTAAAATAATGAATCAATTTATCAATAGATTCCATACAAATATTCAATCTAGAAGGGTGTTTCTTTAACAGGAAGTGGAAAAGGGCTTTCTTTTCAATCAAATTTAATTCTGCAATATTTTTGGTAAATTTTTGAAATATATTACATGAATCAAAGGTTAATATAATAAAAAATAAATTTAAATACTATTCCTATATTCAGTATTAAAAAAGATCGTTAACTCATTTACAAATATGAAGAAAAAGAGTAAAATTATAAGATTTCTTCATGGATGGAAGCCATGTAGAAAACACACAGAATGTAACTGCAATCGTTTCAATTGCTGCTAGTATGTAGGTACGATTAAATGATTTTGAAGATTAGAAAGTTGAAAATTTGTACTTTCTTCAGGTTTTGTTTCCTTCCATAAGAGACCCAAAGTACATAAAATGTATAAGAAGCTCTCATTTTTCCAAAAAAACATCCGGAGCAAATTTTATTTTTTGAATTTCTCGTTAATGCAGGGTGGACAAACGACCATTTTTGGTGGGTGCCAAGAACTCGGGGTTGACAAACGAATGCCGTTGGTTTCGTAGCGATAAGTTCAGATTTGGGGTATTAGACGTTTTTCCAGTTTTCAGACTTCCTAAAAAAAAAAAGAATGTTGAATAATTTTTAAACTGAGGGTGGACAGATGAAAATTTTGGGTGGACAAACGTGGACAAGCGATTAAAACCATTTCCGGATCTGGCTTCACGGAGCTCAGGCATTCGATTACATAAAACTGACCCAAGTTGGCCAATTAGATTTTGTCTTTTCGTGTATGATAGGCATTTTCGGCAACACGGGAACACCTTTAATGAACCTGGTAATTAAAAGGTTCTCTAGAAGTTTTTTTTTTTTGCTAATAAAAAGGGATCGCGTACTCAAAAGATAGAAAAACCCTGAAATAGATTAATTATTTATTTTAATTTATTTCGATTTCATTCGTTCCTTACATAAAATAAACCAAAAAAAAAACTGAAAAAAGACACTTGGTTAAAGTATCGATATTACACTTACATTCAATTTTTGTTCTAAATACAATCACAAACATTAGCCTTACTAAACATTTATGTTCTTGAGAAAGAAAAACCCTACAGTTTCTTAATACTATAATAGTGCAGGGTAGTCGAAATCAGCCCTAAAGTGAAAATCCATTGGTGCATAATCATTTAACAAAAATAAAAAAAGCTTTTCTTTAGACTAACTTGTCTAATATCTATTTATCATTAAACAAACATATTATCATCGAAAATCTAGTAAATAGGTTGCTTTAACATTATTTATAAATTATACTAACTCAATATCGCCTCTAACTTAACAAACATCACTCATTATGCTGTCATTTCTCTTAGTCATCGTCGGTCAGTTAATCAACTGATGATTTACTGACTCAATCGTGCTTCGTATATTTATATTTCGTATTTTTGTATACTAACAAACTTCTCACAAAATATATATCTCTTCGCCGTTCATATAGCCAATACTGCATTAATTAAAATAATTGTTTTCTCAATAAAATCGTAAAAAAATTACAAAAAAATATTTAAATGTTTTGTATTTTTGTATGTACATAATGAGAAGCTGATTAACAAAAAAAAAAAAAAAAAGGAATGATAATTTATTAAAATCTTGTTCCACCACTCTAGGTTGAATTTTGGTCAAATCGTTGAATCACCGACACCCTTGATGGAAGCTCATAAATACATACTGTCAATATATGGGGCATGACTTATAGGAAAACAATTAGGAACAATAATTGTTTATGCAATTTTGCATTGAAAAATCGTCACTCAAGAAAAAAACAAAAAAAAAACCAACAACCGATTTGGGGTTGTTTCGATCCGCAAATATTTACGAATATCTAAATAAAAACAACCAATTGTCAAAATCGTAATTGGTTGGCAATGTGGCAACATGCGGGATCCAGCAAAGAATCAAAAGTAAGTCATGTATATGATTAAAAAAAAAAAAAACATTGAGAAGACTCTTTATCTCCTTTCTAATCCAGTTGCATATTAACAAAAAAAAAAAACAAAAAAAAACAATAGAAGCACTGATTAAGCGATAAAATAATTAAATGTTTAATGTTGTGTTGTGATTTTTTTTTTTAATATTTGTTTATGCATTGGAATTACTTAACTGTTTAAGTGTTGGATCTAATTTTTTAGAAGAAAAAAAAACTAAGGTTTTGTTTTTACATAAGTATGTTTAGGTTTATTTTGTCGTGTGACGTTGTGGTAAGTAATTAATTAAGCAAGTAAAAATTCTTACTCAATGTGCAACAATTAGAAAAAAAAACTTCAGGCTTGACCAAGACGCAGACAGCTTTTACCAAGGGATATGATGGGATATGATTTTGTATTACATTTCGTATATTTGACTCCTAAAATTATTTGATCAGGCAGGCTGTCTTGATTCTAATGCCAAAGAATCTGGAATCTATAACAGGTCTATAGATTCTCAAAATCCCTCATTGACTTTATTTAAATTTAAAAAAAGAGCAGTAGTAGGGGGTCAGGTGCAGGTGAATGTTAATACAATCTAGCCAATTATCATGCGAATCCAGAATCAGGAGGGTCCATTCAACAATTTTGGGTGAAAGGATGTTAATCTAGTTGCACGGAATGTTGTGCAACAAAACACCCTGTGATAATAATCGTAGGTTTACATCAAATTGCAACTAAATAATTAGATGTTTATTTATTAGAATCAAGAATACCACATGATATTATTGGCAAAAGGTGTTTTCTTTTCATTAAATAGGCCTTTAAGAGATTTTTCTGGTTGTTCCTACGTTAAACAAAAAATGAAAATACGTGGTACTGTTGTCAAGTTATATGCACATTTTCAATAAAGTTTTGCTTTCTTGGCGTAAGTAAGGACAAAAACGATTAATACCACAGAAAGAATAGTGGAATACCGCGGAATACAACAGAAAAAAGTGTTGATCTTCGTGAAATACAGCAAAAAATAGCATGGAGAGTTATGTATGAAAAAATGCTAAGTACCGCTAGAAAATGCTTATAATACCGCGAAATACTGGTTAAAGATCGCGGAGTATCACGAAAAAGAGTGGAAAGTCATGAATAAAGGTCTTAGTACCACCGGCAAAAATATGTAACAGGGCGGAAAAAAGCGTTGTAAGTCGCGAAAAACAGTGAAAAACGCGTTAAAATACGAGTAAAAGCGTGAAAAAATAGGAAATAGGAAATATTGTTAAAAGATTGTGGAATAGGTACCTCAGAAAATAGCATAGGAGGTCATAAAAATCAAGGTAAAAAGTGTAAAATACCGCTGTAAAGGAGTAGAAAAGCGTAGCGAAATAAAGCGAAAAAAGTCACGGAAAATATGCTAGGAATACCGCGGAATGCTGGAAGACTTCGCGGAAAATAACATTAAAAGCTATGAAAAAAGCAATAACTACTGAGAAAATAGCGTGAAATACCGTGGAAAAAACGAATAAAGTCACATAAAAAAGAAAAAAAACTGCAGGATTTTGATATTTCTGCTTTTTATAGTAATTATTTTTTTTTAAATGTGAGTAAACACTTATTTGAGCATGTGGTTTCATTAGATAGATTATGTTATGTGGAATAATTCCTCCGAATTTGAGCTGAATAGAAACAAAAGTTTTATTTTTGCACAGGGTCAACTGGATCAAAATGGATTAATTTCTACAAATTTCTTTCACAGTTTTAAAAAGTTATTTAAAGGAGAAATAAAAGATACATTTTGTAGACCAATGTTATTTATGTTTTTTACCGCCATCATACCGTAAAACAATTTCCTGCCGGTAAATCCAGACTTTGGGTGTATATTGAAAAAAAACGAATGTTTAAGAAAATGTAATAGGTTTTGAGAAAATCATAATGTTTTTATTTTGTTACAACTTATCATTAGTAAAATTTTTAGTTTGCTTATGAATAGGATTAAAAGGATTGCATCTTAATCTTAATCTTGGCGGGTATTTTTGTGTGTTTTTGAAACAAATTGACTCTCACTACGTAATGCACAAAAAAATTAAACTTAAAATCTGATAGATCAGAATACCTCTTTTTATTTTGAAAAAAAAAAAGAAAAAAATACTACGCACATCAACTTTCATAAGGATATTTTTAAATGTAGGAATGTATATTCATTTTTACAATATTATTTACCAATAAAAAAAAAGAATTAGGTCCATTCCATTTTTTTTAATTTAAATGTGGATTGGAAGTTAAAAATAAGCTTTTTAAAACCCAAACGAATAAATTCATTCAGCTTCCACGCTGCAAATTATTTCCAATGATAATTTTTGTTTTTATATGGAGTTTAGTGATTGTATTAGTGGACAAGAGCAGAATTTGTGTTTTTTTTTTCTGTAGCCAGTGCCACAAATAATGACATCCCCTATAAAAATGAATAGCATGGAATGCGAGATGCATGCAAGCTAAATTCAGTGTTCACGTTTGAGAGGGATTTAATTAAATTGAATTAAATCCCTCATTAAGTATATTCGCATTTTTAAATAAGTTTCCGCTGTACGATGCACAAGAGTAATATTTATGTATGATGTGATGTCATGTCATGTTCATGTACGTACCTATTTAGCTTGCATTAAATTAAAATGGCTATGAGTGGAATAAGTTGTAAATTTATGAAATAAGCCTTTTCAAAGCTTTACAATAAAAATACTATGTACGTAAATCAATTTTTTTGGATAGTCAAAAATATTAAATTTTGTTGCAACTTAAAACCTACGATCAAATGGATTTGAAGTAGGTGTTGTTATAGTCTGTTAACATGGTTGTATTTGCAAGAAATTATGAGGAGTGATTAGAATACTAATGCAAAAATTAAATGTTTTTAAATGTAAGCTCTTATAACTTATTTTAGAAGTTTTCTAAGATGTTATTTTGTTTAGTAATGTAGCGTTCATTGGTAATCATTTCAAAACTATCTGGTTAGAATCTAGTTATAAATAAATTATGAAATCGACACCACTATTGTTTCTTCATGAGTTATTTGGAATACAAAGTAAAATAAAACAACGAAAACCAATAAAATACAAGAAAAATTGGAATTTCGCTAGGTAAAAATTAAAAGTACTACTTATTTTGAGAATCTAACTCAGTGTTTCCCAACCTTTTCTGTTTAGTGGCCCACCAAAACCTTACTAAAACTCTTATGCCCCATAACATGTATGTATGCAACTTTTAAAATTCAAACATTTAAACATTAAATAAACAAAACTTGAATAACAGTTTACTTGAGAAATCAGCTGAAAATACAGAATGCTTAAAACACGTATTGTAGAATTGCAATGCAAGTTCAAAATAAGTTCAGTTAAGTTCTATTTATTGTTTTAATTTATTAAGATCCTTGCGGTTGATGCAATTTGCAAATATGGTGTATCTCAGGACTTAGTTAACTTCAATCTGAAGTCTCCACGTTTTGTTATATTTATCCGATTTTTTTTGTAAGCAGCAAGTCACTTATGGCACTAAATCAGCATTCAGTTAAACATGAAGATGGAATCATATTTGATTACATTTGGATATTTTATTTCCGTTTTTTTCACAAAGCCATGCCTTCCGCCTTTTCTGTCAAATAACGTTTTATTTAATTCATCATTTTGCATTTCTGTGACTTATTTTTAAGAATGGATGGCTGAATTTCTTTAAGCATTATTTGCACTACTTTGTTTTTATGGCTCGAAAGAGGGCCTATTTTCATAATTTTAACATAAATTTATAACATTAAAAAGTTTATCTAAATCACAAGGGAACTCCGATTGGGTTGTAACGTATTGTTGCTTGACGTATTATTGGCATAATAGGTATTATATTAATATAGCAAAACAATTGCAGGCGAAAGTACATGCTATGAAATGTTCAAGTTGGTCGATAGCAACTTGAAAAATTTGAAGAATTTGCTGCAGAACAGTTTTTTCGCTCACGAAAATTAGTATATGTATATTTAATTTACTTAAAATATCCTTAGTAAAAGCACATCGACGAGTAAACTAATAAGATTTTCAAAAATAAATATTCTCTATTGTTCCTAGCTTCAAGAAATTTATAAATACTTAAAATCTTAAATTAAAAATCCATAAAAACTTAAAATCTGAAGTTAGAATTTTTTGTTGACTTTTGTTTTTTAGTGGATTAAATTAATTAAATTATATATGTACATTGTACATATGTCGGAACCTGGTGAAACTGCTCCGATTTGGATGATTTTTTTCTAATGTCGGTATTCAAAAATACTTCAACAGTTATGGTTTAATAATTGCCGCTCTTATTGCTCTTTTTTTTAACCTTCACAAATTTTGTTAAAATTTTATAAAATAAACTATGCCAACAATTGTCCAGGAAAAAAAAAACAAATAGAAAAGACAGGGGTCTATTTGTACACCTTAAGATGAGAGGGGGAATTTTCTCAAACGTTGACTTATAGCAGAAATGCCATTAACTGATCTGTGATACAATGATCATATTCATTGTAGTTTTTATTAATTGCATCCATTTTAACGATCATTCAAGCCCAAATTACTATTTAATTTAATTATTTAATACATGATCAAATAACATAAAACATAAAATATTGGTACTGTCTCTACTTTCATTCTACATGAACCGTTTTAGAAAAAATTGTTCACATTTTAAATTATACGACAAAAACAATTTTTGGAAGTTTTTTTTCAATAATTTCGACTCATGTGATAATTTCTTTTATTAGAAAACTTTAGATTAATAATCAGCACCTCAGAAAACATAAAGTTGCCTTTGAAAATTATTGACTACTTCAGAACTTTCCACCTTTAATAAATTTCACTTTGCAATATCTTTGTGCGGAAAACGAATTATAAAATGATTTCAAGAGATGAAATGCAGTGTTTTCACATTAGTTTTTTAACAGTAAAGATGTTTGACGTTGAATGTACCGAAAAACGAGTTTTTGAAATAATATCTCAAAAACGTGATGTGTTGGAGTAGTTTCGGCTTCAGAATTAAAACCATTTAAAAAAGTATAATTTTGAAGGCGGTTCTCGTTATAATTTTTTTATTGATTATTTTACCTATCCATATATGAAGGGTCCAGAGGAAAAACGGCACAAGTCCATTCAAACTCATTCCGAGAAAAATGCATTTTAAAATTTTGTTTTTCATACAACTTAGTACTAAAGGCACATCTTATTTTTATTTTTTATTAAAGAATTAGTTTTCTAAAAGTTAATATGCCCTCAGATAGTACTAAATCAATAGTACGAGACCTCATCATTAGTTTAATTTTGACAAAAAATTGACATGTGCCATTTTTCCTGGACCCTTTTTCCCTGTTTCTTTTTAAAATAGCAAGGGTAGGGCGTCGACGTGGAAAAATACTTAACTTGTATGTGCGCCGCGGGCTGAAAAAGATTGGGAACCACTGATCTAGAGCATTTTGAAAAAAAAAAAAATTGAAATGTATCTCAAATGAAAGCGTTTTCATAATATGGGAGCAAGGACCAATATCTTCGGGACCAGAGATAGAGCCCTATACATATACCAATATTTCTCTCCTAAGTGTAGTAATGTTTTGGTAAAAACATTGTATGGCTGATAAAGTAATAATATTAAGCAATTATATAAAGTCTTTCAGGTATGACATGTCTTAATTTGAGCCCTTCGTACCAGACTTTTTTCAAAAACTTGGGAGACATTCAAAAAGACCACCGAAAAAATTTTGTTATCTTGAATTTTTTCAATGATATCGGTGATTCTGTGTTATATGAAATCAATTTATTTGTTAGAACATCCTTAAAACACAATGTGGAAGCTAGATACAAAATAAATTCAAATTTCCAGTGATTCTTTCAGTGTGTTGCTGATTTTATGTCTTTGTTGAATTACAATTGCTAATTTAATCAATTGATACATAGTTAATAAATATTTTAATTTGGTACTTCTACATTTTGTTTATGTATCCAAAATTATATGTAAATTTTGTACACGGTAAGCATCAGTGTTAATGATGTCAATTGTGTAATAAAATATCGAATTTCAATTTGCATCAACTACTGTCAATTGATAATAATTAATGAGAAATAAACGTTTTCAAATGTTTTAAGAGACATGGATACTAAAAGATTTTTGAGTTACTGATTATAAATTCTTTAAAAAAACCTCTCTTTAATTTTAATATTAATTTTAATTGTATATTATCGAAACATAATTTAACAATATATATTTTGCAGGTAAACAAATTTGCAATGAAGCAAATAAACGTGAGTGTGGTTGGGCTCTCCGGCAATGAAAAGGAAAAGGGTCAAATGGGCGTAGGGAAATCCTGCTTATGTAATCGTTTCATACGCCCAATGACTGATGATTATTTTATCGATCACATATCTGTGCTGAGCCAGGTAAACATTATTTTCATTTCTAGTGTTTAGGTTTGTTTTAAATTATTTTTAATTTCAGTCGGATTTCAGTGGACGAATAGTGAACAACGATCATTTCCTGTATTGGGGAGAAGTGAAGAAAACAACAGATGAGGGCACCGAGTACAATTTCAATGTTGTAGAGCAGACCGAGTTCATCGACGATGCCACATTCCAACCGTTTAAAGTAGGCAAAATGGAACCATACTACAAACGTTGTACTACAACCAAAGTAGCATCGGCCGAAAAGCTTATGTACGTATGCAAGAGTCAGTTAGGAATTGAAAAGGAATATGAGCAAAAAGTATTGCCTGATGGACGCCTCACCATCGATGGCTTTGTTGTTGTTTTCGATGTGAGCCCAGTTCCAAATCGATCACTTGAGAAACAAGTCGAGTTTGTTCACAACATACTTATGAATTTGATTAAGTCAAAGAAGCCAATAGTCTTGGTTACGACAAAAAATGATGACGCCAGTGAGGCTTACATCCGTGAGGCGGAGAAAGTTTGTCAGCGAAAGGAATACAAGGGTGCGATTCAACTAGTTGAAACATCAGCTCATGAGTCAATTAACATCGATATGGCTTTTATACTATTGGCGCAACTGATTGACAAGACAAAGAATCGCACGAAGATAACGACTTATACCGAAGCCGCTCGGACACGCAAAGAACTTCTAGACACGAGAACAGAAGCTGTAGCTAAGTTAATTCGAAATCAAATAACTGATTATCATACTCTATGGTCGCATGGCTCAAAAATGCTCGCACAACACCGGGAGTGGAATGAATTCTTAGATTTGTTTGGTCAAGAAGCGGGGCAGAGAATTTTCCGGAGGCACATGAAAAAACTGCGCGATGATCATTTGAATAAACGTCTCCAGCAGTATATGGATGGATTTGTTGGTGCTTTGCAGGATATTATTCCCGATATAGGCACATTCAATATTGAAACTGACGAAGATTGGAATTCTGTTAGGAACTACATACGAAATCATGTAGAATTTGATCAATATTTCTTTGATTGTCAACGTGCGCCTTGGACAGATTTGAGTGATGTTAGTGACATTGAAGATGAAGCAAGAATTCCGTTTGATATTTTGGATACTCCAGAAGCCGAGACTGTTTTCAAAAATCATTTGAACGCATTGCAGCAGGAACAAAAGAGATTAGAGTAAGACCACTATGTTTGTTTGTTTTCATACTTTAATCTAGTGATTTGGTTTTTATTGATCTAATATCGTTGATATTTCTTAAAGCATGCAAGCAAGAGTTTATTGTAGGTGATTTAGAAATCATAGCATTTATCCAAACAAACTATAATCTTTAAAGGTTTTGTATTTAACATGCCTATTAGCATGTATTGCAACCGGAGAGAGAGTATTATTATGTTTTTTTTTTTAATTTTAAATTTGGTTGCAACCCAAATGAGATTTTATTTTAGTTAAAAAAAAAATTGCTCTATTTTGGGCGAATCCAAGTGATGACACTCGTTTAATTACACTAAACACAAAGAAAAGTAGCATGGATTTGAGGTGCAAATCACCTCAAAATGCACAAAACTTTAGAGATAATAAATGTATACGTATTCCTATGAAATGATAGTTACATGTTATTTCCAAAAGAGGGGTAAAACTACAGTTTCGAAATTTCTGGGAAAACTGTCAAATTTCCTAATTCAAGACCTGTAATTGGACCTACAGAGCTCTGGTCGCACTGAAATAACAGCAATTTTTTACTTCTTTACATTGTGGCCTTTTTTTCGATAGGATGCACCTTTTAGAAGGTAAAAGCTGAAAACTGAAAGAAATCTAAAATTTTTTTTATGTTTTTCGAACACCACGCCTCAACGCAGGTCTTTCGAAGATGCAAATTTGGTTTTACACAATTGGTATCTATCCTAACAATATTCTAAGTATAGTGTAATTCTTTTTTTAAATGACTGACCTAAAAGTGAAAATACAATTGAATTGAAAGTACAATTGAGTAGTTTTTTGTATTGTTTTCTTTAATTTATTATTCTAGCTTAAGCTTTTTTTTATTTCCCGTATCAAAAATGAAAACACCTCAAGTAAAGAAAGTGGTTATAAAAAAACGTAACAGTTTAAAAGTTTTTGTTTGTATTAATATTGGATTCAATAGCAATTGCAGTTATATCAATTAATGAAGAAAACTTTCAACGAAATTGTACAATGAAAAAGTTATAAAAAATCATTAAATTCCATTAAAGTTGATGAATAAATGTAAGTAGAATTGAAATTACTTTCAGAAGAAATCAATTTGACAAAACAATTTTAAAGATTTTTTTTTTATAAAAAAAAAACAGAATACATCAACACACATTTTGGTGAATAATGTGATATTTACCGTTTAATTGTGGTTAATTTTAATAATAACTTAATGTTTATATTTTGCATGGACTTATACCACTTTCGCTTATAACGACTCAAATATGTATTGACGGAGCTAAATAATTACACCGAGAGTTATTTTTTTACATTATTACAGTTACTTTATTATATTAGGCCTAAAAAAAATTAAATATTTTTCAAAATAACTTAGATTAGAGCTCACTTTTTTGCCTTGTATTTAGTTTGTGTGCATTAAATTCGAGAGATTCAACTCTTTTTCTATCTTTGTTCGTAGAAAATTTTGGGGGTAATTGTACCATATTTCACGACCTCCAAACTTCGTAGCAAATGCTTTAGTACGGACGCAAAGTGTGCAAAATGACACATCTAGCAGAACTAAATTATTTTCTGCATTAAAACTAACAAGTTTTGCCTTAGTTATTAGTTAAAATAAGTTTTTTTTCATATATGTATAATGTACATACATACACTCAGTCACAGAAGTTAGTATACATTGGACCCAGTAGTAATAAAGATTATGGTGAAAAGAAACTCCAATAGGTCATGAATCTTTTATAAAAACAAAATTCAACATTTTAATGAATAAGTTTTCCCAATTTCAATATGTCACAAAAGCAAATACACACCATAATCTTGTGTTGTAATAAGTCTAGTGTATACTAACTTTTGTGACTGAGTGTATGTATGTAAACATTCCTAGTGCATGATTCTATTTTATTTCTTTTTCATTTATTTTGATACCAAATTTAAAAAAAATTCATGATTTTTCATACAAAACATACCGTTGAAAAGTTAACAAAAATGTATGAGCATCCCAAAGATTAGCCAAATTGGACATAATGTGATAGATAACACAGGCCAAAAAGATTTAATTTTTTTTATTGTTGTCTAAGTTTTGAATCCGAAGTCAGAATGATTCTATCAGCTCTCATTTTTAAGAAATTCTCGTTAGAAAATCACAAAAAAACTTTTTCGCCTCAATTAAAAAAATTGTGTCGAAATCTGCGAAAAAGGTTTTTTTTTTGCGATTTTCTACCACAAATGTCTTAAAATGAGAGCTGATCGAAAAATTCTGCTTTCGGATTTGAGTTAGCATTAAGCACATCTAAAGCCTTTACAAAAGTATTTTTCTGTTTCAGCAACAAGAAACTTAGTACCGGTCAAAAACTAGACCCAATTTGAAAATTCTGACTTTGAATTCGTGTTCAGCACTTCGTAACCCTTTAGAATCATCTATCAAAGTTTGGGCAACAATAACCTAGTTGACGAGTGTAATGGATAAATATTTGATAATTTTTTTTTCATGAATGATACACGAAGAATTATTTGAATAGAATATTGACAACTTTAAAACTTAAAAAAAAAAATGAATTAAGTTCCACTAGATTCGTCAAATTGCATCCTTTGTGACGGGAGCCAAGGATTTTTATATTCTGTATTTTGTATTCGTGTTTTTTTTTAATTTATCTTACATTGTTGCGGATTTTGTAATATTATAAAAAACAAACGGAAATACAAATCTACAAAAATTGTTAATGTGAATTTTATTGTTTTATTTAGGAGTACCTCTTGGGCATTCTTAAACCAACAAAAAAAAAAACTCGAACAAATACCCTCTGCGTCGTCCAAAATTTTGAAAAAAGCGGTTATTCGATTTTATTAAGTGTATCACACTACAAAAAAAAAGTCTTAGGATCTATTGCTTAATGTGGACAGTATTAACATTTATGTATAATGCCTCATGTTCCAACTCCTGAACAAATTTAAATCAAAAAGACTATGTACAAATAATACATTTGAAAAGTTTTCTTTTAGATATTCGTAGTATAGTAGTTTTGTTGAATATAATTACATAGTTACTTTGGCTTTCCTTGGTTGCATCCACATAGTTTTACAATTTTACTAATGCATTGAATATATATTTTCTTTGTTTCGCTTTCCAAGGATGCCAAAAAGGTAGAACTTGAAATTTCATTTTATTTTTCATCTCAAAACTAATTAAATTCAATAAAATTATATGATTTTTTTAGGTGGAAGAAGCAGTTTAAAAAACTTCTAGAAGAGACTGGCTACGTAACACCAGGCAAACAGCTTGCTGAAGTTCGTGTACTCTTTATGGGACGTGAATGCTTCGAAGCACTATCTGAACACGATTGTCAACAAATTTACGATAATCATCAGCGAGAGCTTATTGATAAAGCCAAGCACAATTTCTTGGAATTGCTTTTGGAACACGCAGATCTGTTTCAACATTTTAAAAACTTGGAACCATCCGGTACGATTACTCAAGATGACATTAAAGAAATTACTGAAGTATTACAAGACGATTTAAGGTATATTGTAATTTTTTTGAATGTGATTGCATAAATCATTGATATAACTGCAGATATAAGCTATTGGATCGTCTTGATCAGGATAGAAAGTTAATGCTGTTCCAACACCTTGGCTTTATTCACTGCCCAATTAGAGAACATTGTCCAGCATTTCCCAACTGCATGGATTGCATGATTGAACGAATATTAAGCTCAAAGAAAACAAGTACGCTTTCATCCAACAAATGGAAATCTCCATCTACGGAAAGTATTTTGAATCTACTGATTATGGGATCAGAGCATTTAGCCAGTGATTTACTAAATGATATTCGAATAAGTTCTGGCAGTGAAGGAGAATATATTTACGATAATCAGACGTACTATCTCAACTATCGAATTGTGAATGGAGACATGGAATCTTTTAAGTCAATTGATTTTCAATCTAGTGGTGAGTAAGATTCGTTTGAAATACATACTTATGTAAAATTAGCAAGCATATTCAAATCTTGCAATTCGATTGTTAATGTATTCTTATTTTCTTATGTTTAATTAAAATAATAAACTTAAGTTACTTAAAAAGCCTAAGCCCCAATTCATTCATTCTCCATTAAATTTAAAGTCACCAATATAAAAAGGAAATTTCAAGATTTTTATGAGATTTCATAAATTTCCCAGTTATAATGCCACCTTTAAAAATAATCTAGAGTGAATAAATTAGGCCTATTTTATTTTAATATTCTACTATGACCGGTATTAAACGGCTCGCATGTATGAAGTACAAAAGAGAAAGGAAAGAAAACAGTATGAATGTTTAAGGAAATTGATGTTAAAAAAAAAAAAAAATTATTGTAAACTCAACAACCGCTGAAAATCGACTTGCACTTTTATTTAAAATTTAACTACATAGTTAAAAAATGGCATAACATGTAATAAATTTAAAGGATTAGCCACTTAGGAATAAAAAAAATCTTTGACAACTTTTGCATGGTGATAGATGTTTTTGACTTTGTTTCTATTCTTTGGTTTTAGGTTTAATTTGTGTTTACTCAAATCAACAATCTTTTGAAACACTAAAAGATAACCTAGAACGCAGTTTGCTATGCAATTTGGAATTGGAAGATAAATTTGAAAATCTACCCATTGTATTAGTCTATCAACCACACGATTTAAAAGAAAACGAAATTGATTACCTACGTACTGAAGGATTACGCTTAGCCGAAATGTTGCACTGTGAATTTATCGACACAATGAACTTTTACCGCCACCGTCAAACACCTCACCAAAAATACGTGTATGAAATTCTTAACAATTTGATCATAAGCTTACGTCTATCAGATATTAAATGCGATGATTCATATCAACCAGATCATCCAGATTTGAGAATTATAATTTGTATGTTTTGTGGTGATCTATATTCACCAGAGAGCATTCTAGCTCCTTTAGTATCAGAGTCTACATCGAGTGTTACTCAGGATCGGAGTATTTTAGTAGATACTTTCCTAGGAGAATCGAAGAGGCGAATTGAATTTATAATTTCTTCTTATCATGGAGCAAATCAATATCGCGACGAATTGATACATGGATTTATTTTGTTTTATTCAACAAAAAGAAAGTCATCTTTAGCCAATTTAAAGTATGTCAACTCTATTTATATGTTTTTTTTATTTTTTTTACAAATATAACTTTGTTTTTTCTATTTAAGTGCTTTTACAATGAACATTCCAAACATGCCAATACAAATAATTGCAATCACCGAGAACGGAGGTGCTAATGCATTTTTCAATAACGATTTATGTCAACTGTTAATAACCGAAGGTAACTCGATCGCCGATCGATACCGTGGTAATTTTATGACGTCATCAGCTGGACAACCATTGAAATGTAACATTTTACCAATTAAAAAAAAAATATCCTTTAAATAACTAAATACGTTTGTGTTATTTATAGTTGCAATTTATACACCGTTTTTGAAGAAAGTCTGGGATCGCAAGCCAGAAATCGAGAGCCTTCACATGGAAGAGCCAGTGACTTTGGATTCCGGAGAGGGTACTTTAGAGCACTCCATGCATCATTTGCCACAGCCTCCACCAAGGCACGAAAGTTATATGCTTAAAAATACCGCCGGTACTGATGGTTCTGGCAGTGAAAATTATGAGCATCTTCCAACAAGATCTTTGAATTCACTAAATGGTAAGTGCGTTTTAATAGTTTGATTAACATCAAGTGAATGCTACAAATTTTATTTTGTATTATTTATGCAATTTTATGTGAAGCATTGGATTGTTGCACTATTTTTTTTTCATT
Organism: Meliscaeva auricollis; assembly: GCA_948107695.1. Lineage (NCBI taxonomy): Eukaryota > Metazoa > Arthropoda > Insecta > Diptera > Syrphidae > Meliscaeva > Meliscaeva auricollis. Next base: position 56,959,208 of record OX403617.1, read on the forward strand.
ACTATTATTCACCTGTCTATAGTTCCGTGCCGATTTGTTTTTTATTTTATTGGATTTTTTTTTGTCATAATATATTTTAAACTTTCATATGTACGTGAAAACTCCTTGTGGGCCTGTATCACTTCCTAGAATCTTAGGGGCGCCAAAACTTGACTAATTGAATGTAATAGTCTCCACTTTTTCTAATTGCTGTATATCTTCTCTTAATATATCTAATATCTATTTTTTAAATAAACCAAATCATTAATTTTAAAAAAGAGTAGCAACACCGAAAAAAATTCCATTTAATGATACATAAATACATAATACAGTGTTGGACAAAGAATTATCACACCATAGTATTTATTTATGTTTTGGATAATGAAAAATGTTTAAATCAACGATAAAGAGCTTGAATATAAAAATAAATAGGAATTTAACAATACTGTATCAACAAAATCGGCCTGGAAAAAACATTAGTTCTTGTGGCATATATGGTGGTTACAGAATTAGCACAAGTAAGAAACTCAATATATTCTACACTGTGTGCCAAGCTAAGAATAAGAAATACAGGAAGGGGTGTTTGGCGAACAAAATGCGGCACTTCACAAAGAAGTGTGAATTGCACAAACACAAATGCATTTACACAGGGTCGGAGTGCAGTTGTATGGGAACTCGCAAGGCTCCAAGCTAAAATTTTTAATTTACATGTTAGTTACACGTTCGATCTCTCTCAATTCCCTTTTTGATAAGTTCGCGTATTTTCACGAAATGCATCCAATCCGTGTCAAAACGATTTTTATGGTTTTTGTCAAAAACACTCACCTAATTGGAATCTTGAAATTTAATAAATGTTTACAAATGCAACCCTTAAAAGTATTTTGTAGATGCACAAGAATGACATTCCCAAAAACATTAAAATTAAATCAAATTACATAACTCGGAGCTAACTAGTTAAAGCGCCTTCTCACCACCTTACAAAAATTAGTGCGCCCCTGAACCTGAAATTGGTAATTTGAAATGTTAGTATTTGAATAGTTAGTATGAATATGTTAGTAATGGGATTGGTTGATTTGATGAAAAAGTATACTTTTATTTTGAGGAAAAATATTATTTTTGTTGCTAATACTTATTAGAAAACAATTTTAAATGGTTCTAAGATATTAACTTTATATTTTAAACATCACTTTGCATAGCTTAATATTGCAAATAAAACAGTGCGGAACTGTGAAGAGTACAGTTAATTGTGTACTCGGCAAAAAGGCATCTTAATATCTAATTTCGACAGCCACCCAAACAAATTGATGCCGGACTGCTATACACTATAGATGTGATATACACCCATTCCTTATCTTCTTATTCTTTGGTGCCAAGTATTTATCAAATATTTTGTTGTGTAAGCTTTTTTGTACGATAACTACTTATAACCTTTGAGAATTTTTTTCATCCATTATCATCTATAATGGTGTTCCATCCTCTTCGATATTTTCCTGTTATTTTGTTCATTATTGTGATAATTTTTCCGAGCTCCGAAGTTCACAACTGCTGCCAGCCTATCTATTCAAGTAATATTCGAATAGCTTGCAGTATTAGCCCTTAGATAGACTTCTTTTTGTAATGTTGATTCCTCGTTCCTTAAAACCTGACCAGAATTACTCATTTTTTTTTTAAACAACATGTGCTAATTCTTTGGCCACTAAAACTTTTGTATATCACACAATTTTTCACAGAAAGTAATATACAAAACAAAATGTAAAAATAACGTATCCAACTATTTTAAGCCTTTGAAGTAACCAAAATGATAACATAGTGTGCCTATTCTCTGTCCAACACTTAACATACATAAAATATTAATTTGAAAGAAAAAATATAATATAAAATTATGTTATTAGAAAAGTCCAGCGAATCTCAATCGTGTCTTTGCCGCTGCAATATCTCCTAGGACTGCCAATGAGTAACCATTAGCCTATACCGAAGTTACGGTATTGTGAAATCAATGGATGAAATAAGACGTTGGCTGAGAATTTAATTTTATTGTTCAAAGCATACGTCATGTGATGGTATTACCGTTGAATACTATTGTATCAGTGGAATGTGATATAAGAAGATGGTGCGTCTAGAAGTAGAGACAAAGAGCTTAAAAGACTGATACATTTTATATCCTTGAGCTCACTCAATGAAATGAGAGACACTACAAGCGAAAGCTTTGGAAACCTTTCGAATTATAACATTTTTTAAGATAAATAAAACTAAAATACAAGAAAAAACGAATAATTTATGTTTAAAAAACAAAATAAACAGAACGGATAGTGTTACAAGTTAAAGCAAGCGTAAGAGATTTATTTATTTCTATTTTTCCTCCAGAAATTTGTAAAGATGTATTATGCAAAATGATTTATTTGACGTAAGCTGTTTTCAACTATTCTTATGGCTACAAAAACTTGTAAGTTTTTTTTTGTCGATATTTTATCCTACCTGTTCATAAAAAAAATTACATTAAACATAACAATCATACTCTAATCACACAACTATATATACAAAATGTTTTCAATACGAAAATAATACATCAGTATACAGTTACGCACTATTTCATTCTATTTTGGTGTGTAAATGATAAGAACTTGTTCTTATTTTGTGTTTGTTGTAACTACTTTTCAAGACACAAGCAAAAATCTTTTTAATGCTTATTGAAATGTTTTTTTTTAAATTTATGTTTGTAACATTGTGTGTTCTCTCGATAATATTTGATCTGTTCAAATGAAACTATTTACATTCTTCACAACATAGAATCTTTTTAAAATATGCCAATTATGAAATTCCAGACATTGAAAGTGCTTACTTTGTATGGTGTTTCTATGGCCGTAATATAATATTTTTCAATGCATTCAATCAAAAACCACATTCGTATGTTTAAATGTACTTGATTAGTTATAAGTTCCGAGTTACATAAATGCCTTTATTTTTTTGATTTAATATTCTTATTAAATTGCAAGTTACGTACATTCCTCCTATTTTAAGAAAATGTAACCGAAATGTAAATTATAAAAAAAACTCCATTTCTTCCCCTTGCTTTTGAGCAAGCCTTGAAACGAAACAACAACTGCTGTGTGTTATTATAACCAAGTGTTTAGGTTACAATTATGGCAATTTAACGAGAAACCAAACTCAATGGTTTTTCTACTCCTATTTGGTGGTTATTAGTCGCTTTACGTTCAATTTATTTGAAAAAAAAAACTTTCGGAGCTAGGCTTGATCAGAGTGATCAACGTTTGCCAAGTCGATGTGCTACACATCCGCTTTTAGTCCAGTCAAATGGAGTGCAACTCAGATTAAATCCGTATAAAGCTGAAAATTGTTACAGACCATTAAATCATCGATAAAAAATCCGCACAAGCAAATCTCTATCATTAAAACTTCTCGATATAATTCGTTTTATGACTTGCAGTTTTCATAAATTGGAGAATCATTTCCAACAATAATTTACTACAACTTTATTATTTACACTTTTCCTGTGATGGCAACTATATGCAATAACATAAAAAAACAACAATTATGACAAAATTGACTTTAGTGGTCCGTTCTATCTCACAGGTGTAATTTACAGTAACGTTGCCATACATTTAGATCGTTTAATTCAAAGTAATTTGCTGTTTACCGCGTTGAAATAGCATAAATTGCTGCTGAGTTATATAATCTATAAGTCACTTAACACAACTTTTCAATAGCATAGGCTATTTCATAGTAATATAATAAAAAACGTTGTTATCGACTTTTGATAGACTTTAAAATCACAATATCTTCTAAACGATTGCTAGTAGACAAAAAGTGTCAAATTGTTTTTTTTTTTTTTTTAGAGAATCCCACAACCTGCAAGGCTCTCATAAACATTTTTTTGATAGCTCACTGTTTAAGAGTTGCAATTTTCCACATTTAATGAATAACTTTTTATGCATAAGTAAATGGGATTGAAGGAACTTTTGAATTTTTATTTTTATCGATGATTCAATGGTCTGTAGGTAGGTAGCTCTGCGAATTATGCCTGAGTTTGAACTTTTTACTGTCTATCTTGACTGGACTTTTTGATATGAAACTTATTCTTGACCTGAGTCAACATCTTTTCACTCATCTCTCCTTACCCGAATTAAAGTTGTTTTTTCTTTGAAACAAACAAAAAAAACTTGTTAACATTTGTTTACTTTCGGTGAAGTTTTTTTTCGTAAAAAAATTAGTTTACTATCTATTTATAGCCTTCATAGCGTTATTAAATATTTTTTCAGGTGCTTTGTTACTCTTTAACCTGAATACGAACATTTCAGGAAATGCTATAGTTTCTCTCCCCAATCCTTTTACTTTTCAATATGCCTTTCCTTATTTTACCGTTGCATTCCCTCTACGCTGTCTTCAGTATTAATAAGTCTGTTGATGATTTTATTTTATTTTGCAGTAGGTGATCTTTCCTGTTACTATTTCTTCTAGTCTATTTAGTTACAACTTTACAGCTATCAGTGTTATGTTCATGCAACTCATTTCATTCTTTTCAAGTTGAGTAAACACTACAAAACAAATCTATACTTTACATTTTTACAAAGTTACAAAGCTCACGAAAAAATTAAAAAATCAAATAAAAAAAATACAATTAAGATTGCTAAATCGAACGCAAATCTTACTGAATTATTGTATTTCTATAGTTACTAATTTTTGCATAGGTATATTAAAATCTTTCAAAAGAATTCAAAACATATTGCAAGCTGATGTTAGATTCATGCCAGGCGATAATATTAATTACAAGTTTGCTTTTTCCTTAAGTTTTCTTCGAGAAAAAAATTGGGGAAAAACTGTACATATTCTTTATCTTCGAATTCCTCTGTCTTCTTCAGAACCCTCTGATGTAAATTGAAATGAAAAAGTATTTTTTTATAGCTTTCGTCGAAACATAATTTTAATAATCACTCATCCATTTTTTGACTTTGCTTCAAAAGATTTCAACTTAGAAATTACCGATTCAAAAAAAAAGAAAGAAAGGAAAATCGGTAAAAATTTTCCCGTTTATTTGCCTTTATTGCTTCCTAATCTTCGCTCCTAGCATTTACTTGATTACAATTTTGTCACCTCATAAATAAACGAGTGACCATTTCACAGGTGAAAAAGATATATCCATGGATGATACGTATGATGATGATAAGGATGAGAAAGCTAGACTTTTACATCAAGGTAATTAATTATTCTGGATAACATATTTTCCTTTTTCATCATCGATACCACCACCACCCACCGCTACTACCATCACTATCACATTTTTTTTTTTATTTTTTGAGTTATAGATGTTTGTTTTAGTTAAGTTTTTTGTTTTGCTTGAACGTAATTTGTTAGTTTTGTTTTTTTTTTTTGTTTGTTTTGTTTTATCGTACTTACCTATTTTTTTTATTTGATTTTTTTTAAGTCTAAGAGCTGACGAACTTTTCAGGTGTGTAACCAAAATTTAGGTACTTGTCTTGTAGATTAGAGAGCCCTGTTACTAATTCCAAATGTAAGACATGTTTTTCTGCGGAGGGGGGAAGGGTGATATACCATTTACCCCTAATCTAAATATCAAAGAACTACAATTGAAAAAAGGCATATCTCCTGTTACTAGCTTTACAAGAGGTGCCATGAAATAAAGTCCGATTTAATTAAAATTTAATTTTGAATTTTTTGCACTATTGAAACTTCATTTGGGAACCCTGCGGTAGGTCTCAAGTCGTTTACCCTAACACTAGAAGTTCAGTACTGTTTGCCACAAACAAGTTGTTGATGCATTCTCGCAGGGCCGGGGTTTGAGGGTTCAAATGCTGAGAACCCGGAAGCCATTTGTTTCTGGTTGTTATTTCTTGTACTTCTCATAACAATTTCACTTTTATTTGTAATTGCACGACAAATTCTTATCAGCGTTCTTATATGCTTATAATGAAAAGTTATGTTAACAACACGTTTTTTGCTATTATAATGGCAACATTTTAAAAGTATAAACTTGAACTTCAGCTGGGTTGTTCTTAAGTTGCAATAGTTGAAATGCAACCATATCCGATTGAACGAGAAATTATTTTTGAAGTTGCAAATTAAACCTGTATGATTTTTTATTCGGCATCAAAACTCATAAGTCTTTAAAGATGTACATACATATATGCAAATTTTGGTTATACACTCTCATTGTTGTTTTACATCGGCTCTTGGTCTCATAAGTTAATGAACTTTGTTAATTTAATTTACTTAATTCTTTAACTTTATTGTTTTTTGGTAACTCTCATCCCCCCACTTGCTCTTGAATGTGTATTTTGTATGCTTGTATATTGTCTTTTTTGCTGTCCAACATTACATTACACGGTTTGTGAGGTTAATGATGTGTCTATAACCAATGTTCCGATGTTTGCTTGCCTATAGGATTCCAGATTTATCCACCACCAACAACGCCCCCAGAGCCTGCACCTCCAGATCACCATATGGCTCCCTCATCGATAATGCGTCAATTCAAGGGGAATTTAGTTTCAGCATCTCAGTCCAGTTTAGACGAGATCACATGTAAATCTGTTTAAAGATGCCGTTAAGGGCAGCTGTAAAAGAATGAAATCAATTTTGAATGAAACTTAAAAAAAAAAAAAAACTTGATGAGTTGCATTTTATAATTAGACATTCATTTACATAAATTTTATATTTAGATTTTTTGCATTTCAGATTATAAAAAATAAAAATAATACAATATCCTATAATATTTTTTTTTTACTTTTTGCTTAAATGTTATCAGTTAAAGCTAAATAAATTCTAGCCAAGGCAAAATGTATATTAACTGCTGAAAAATTCCAAGTGAAAAATTTTAAATGAAATTATTTTCATCTTGTTCCAAAGAATACTCACGGAAAAGTCGTTTGACAGATCGTGTGCACGTCAAAACTTAGTCAATCTTACCAGTGTAAGATGTCGAAAACTATTTTTTAAAAAAAGTTGTAGATCATTATGATTTTCAAAAAAAAAGCTGACAAACTTTTCTTTCTTCGACTGATCACCAGAGTATATCGCCATTCTTAAAAAACGTAAAATTACAAAAATATTGGGTTCCTACGTAAAACTGTGATTTTTTTCGAAATTATGTGTATGTGAAGTTTATACATTATGAAGGTTTCTGCAAAAAAAAACATTTATTTTATTTTAAAATTTGTTTCTAAAGCCAAAAATCCGTTTTCTTTGCTTCTTGTTAACAAATGACTAAGTTTTCAAAAAATAATGTATGTATAATAAATCTATAAGCTTAAAATTTGTTTCTAAAGCCAAAAACTCGTTTTCTTTGCTTCTTGTTAACAAATGACTAAGTTTTCAAAAAATAATGTATGTAAAATAAATCTATAAGCTTAACATACAAAAAATTTCATTTAACGTTTTGTTTTTGGAATAGTGATCAGTTGGGGAAAGAAAGAAAAGTTTATCAAACATTTTTTGTAGACAATCATAATGATCTACATATTTTGCCTGAAATACTCTTTCATATCTTCTAGCGTTATAAAGTTATGTAAAAAAAAAAACGGTGCCGTGAAATAACGCAGAGCGAAATAACGCCGAATTTCAAAGTTCGGTCTTATTGCACTTTAACAAAGTGAAATAATGCCGAATTTCCGCGTTCGGCATTATTGCTCTTTGTCATTTCGCTCGGCGTTATTTCACGGCACCAAAAAAAAAAACAATACTTAAACATTTGAGCCTGAAAAACTTTTGCCGCTGACAAAATCTGTCAATCACTGTTCAGTTAGTATTCCTTGTTTAGCTGAAATTTTTCCCAGGAAATAATGTAAAACAGAATTAAAATATTTTGAAGTGTTAAATTTCCGCGGGTTTCGGGCATTTTTTTTTTTGTAATAGTCAATAATAAAATTAATTATGCTTGTTAGTGGCAATTTTGGGTTTTTTTTTTCATTTATTCAAGATACTAAAATATGAATTTTGTTTATAAAAGAACTGTTTTTACTGAACTAAGAGACTTTTAAACGCGAGTAACAAAAAAGTTGAATGATTTATATTCGTATTAGAATCAGTGAATATTCGCCAATTGATTCGTCTCAAACGTCATACTTAAGCGAAAGCAAAGTGACTAGTGCATGAATTAACTATTAATTTATTGTTTATTCTATTTCATTTTTATACAAACTAAACTAAAATTGTTTTTCAAAACTTCTGCGAAACTGTTCCCCTTTTCATATTAAGAACTATTTTGTTCCTCAAATTTGAAAATGTGAAAGGGGGACGTAAATGTCCTTAAATAACTCCTTTTGTTAAAAACTTGCAATAGTGAAAAAAAAAAACAGTTTTTTGATCTTGCGTTATAGGAAATAAAACAATTTGAGGTTTGATAAGTCTTACAGCCTTACACTGATTTTTGTGTAAATATTTATAAAAACTCCTTTTTTGAAGTTTTACAAACCAACAAATTGAAAGTTAACAAGTGGCAACCCTAAGCCTTGACAGGATATGCATGTGCAAACTGTTTCATTAGACACTACCTAACCTGTACGAAAATATAGATCTCAATAGGTAAGGCGGGTAGGGCGTTCTATGGCGGGATAATATTGCCGTAATAATATTTCGTGAAAAAAAAATTTGAAAATTATTTTTTTTTGATTTTTTTTTGAAAAATCATTTTTTCGAAAACTACTCAATATTTTTTTTCAAAATTTCGTTTTTAGATGTTAATAAATAATATCTTAAAAATGGCGTACCATTTTTTTTTTTCTAAAAGTCCTTTCTAAATTTTATTTAGAAAAAATAGTTTTTTTTTTTTAAAAGGCTCTAACGATTTTCAAATCTTTTTTTCTAAAAATGTATCTTTATAGAACAAATCAGATTGCATACTTCGTTTTGAGGTTAAATTCATTTAAGAATCTGTTTTAGTCATTTAAAAATCGAATTTTATGCTTTTTTAATTTTTTTTCTAAAATTGCATTTACAAATTTTTAATTAAAAAGGCTTAGCATATATAGTAACTTTATCTATAGGAGCAAGTACGTGTGACCCAGTCGTGCATTTTATTTTTTAAATAACAGACATATTACGTGAGGCAACACATTTTAGAAAACCACGAAAATTAACACTTAAAAACATTTTATTATGTATTATTTTCTTTTACTTTGTGATTTGCCACACATACACCTTTCTTTCTTATTTAAATGAATCTTTCTTATATGACAAACATGATTTCGATAATCATAAGACAGAATCGCAGACCCTTCGCTAAACCGTTCGTTTTCTGGCCAAAAGTTTGAGTCGCAAACAATAATAAGACTCTTAGAAGAGTTTTATTCTTTTTTCGCCGACCAGTCACGCGATTTGCATTCACTTAAATATGACTTTTGACGGTAATAAATCCCGTGTGTAGCAATTTTTAGTATAAAGAGAGTTTAAACGAGTGTAGTATACACTCAAGGAAGAAACGCAACATAAAAAGATAAAGGTCTCTAACTAAATTCAAACATGTTTAGTTAATGTTTTTTTACGTTGACGTATAACTTGATTCAAATACAAGTTATTTCCAACAGAGAGTACATCACAATAGTAAAGTCTGTCGACTGATAACTCAAGCACCACCGGTTCGTGTACTGGTGGTGGCCATGATTTTTTTTCACGGTTTCGTATTCAAAGTGAAACCGTTTTTGATTTTAAAATTTCCTTGTTTGGGACCCGAATTGTTAACGTTTTCTTTAATAAACTAAAACCTTAAAATGTATTTTGTTTTATTCTACATCGTTGTTTTCCCTCAGTGTATGTATGTAATAAAACTCTTAGAATTCATCATCCATAAATGGTTGCATTATTCAATAGAAGAAACATTATGTACCTTAATGGAATCCTTGAAATGCTAAATGAATAGTGATATTATTTTTTTTTTATAAAATCTGAAAACTAAGTCAATGAATGCAATCATAGAATGGAATTTATTAAAGAACGCTTTTCAAAATTATTGAATTCTTTTACAACTCTGCCGTTGAGTATATTTTTTTGTTTGTACTTTTATTTTGTCTTTTGGTTTTTTATTGTTTTGTTTATTTTTGTTTTCAACTTTCTTTTCATTTCACTTATTTGTTTTGTTTGATATTATTAGTTAGTGTTGTGTTTTTTTTTTTCGTTTTCTGTTTTTTTAACACTTTTTTCTTTATTTGACTGTAATAATTCTGGGGAATTTTTTCATGCTTTCATTTAGCGGATGTGAGCGGTTCGAAGGATTCATTGACAACTCATGATTCAGGTTAAAAAAAAAAGAAATAATCATACAAATAATTTTTAATTATATTTTTCTGATCAATTCACCATTTTCACTTCGTTTAATATAATTCAACAACAAACTAGGTTCTAATTGGAAATCTTATTAATTCGAAAATTCTTTTCTGCTTACTTTGTTTTATCAACAGGTTGGCTTGATGATCAACTCTTTATAAGTCGAGACGCCGAGAAACATGATGTTCGTGGGAGTGTAAGGAGAAACACGATTTGGAATAATTTTAGCGGTTCAAATCATCATGCATTCACTACAGGACGTCGGCAAAACGAGTCCAGTTTTGCAAATAAAATAAGACCAAAGGGACCTAGTCAGACGTTGAAGGTTAGTAATATTGTTGAATTGTTGTATGAATTTCTTTAAATCCAAATTACATTTTCAGAAAAAAGAATAGTTTCAAGAGAAACTAATTATTTCGATGTTTGATACAAGCAAAATATTAATAAGAGGTTGTGAAAGCATACAAATTTGGCATTATCTAGAGATAGTCGTGGGTGCGCTTTAATTAGAATGTATGATCATTGATCACTTAAATACAATGCAGAAAAAATATCTTTTCTTCTAGTAGACGTACATTGGTAATACGAATTTTGCAAAAAACGAATGTTTTAATAGAGTTTGGTTGTTGACGAGCAATAAAAACTAATTTATTCAATTCCTTGCACAAAATATACATTGTTGAAAACATGCTAATAGGCCCTATTGAGATTTTCAACGGGATTTTTGTTACCCTGAATCTCCTTTGGAATTATATTCCAGGGAACACAAAAATGTATGAAATGACAGAAAAATTCCCCTTGAAATCATATTCCCGATACCAACAAATTTTGAGGGAAACATTCCCTCAGAATTACGTTCCCAACTTTTAAAGAAGGAAACATTCTATGGGAATTTTTTATTCACGGCGATAACCCCCAATGTTTTGTTACGAACCATTTACTGTTAATAACGAAATTAAACCAATTAGCATTTGAGTCAGTCAAAGACATTATTTGTTCCATCAGCTCAATCATTTAAAAAGTGGATAAATTCCAAAACCAGTATCAGTTGTTAGAATTCAATTAAATAAAATTTGCAGAAACTAAAAAAATCGTTGGATATTTATATGTAATATTTTGGGTGTTTTATTATCCTTATTTAAAAAAAAACATGTGAATTTCTTGATCATTGAAGTTTTGATCATTATTATCGTTTATTTTACTTCTATTATTTTAATCTTTATTCATCCCAAAACAGGCGTTTCCGGAATGACGATTAATTGATGTACGCTTCTTATACATCAAATTGAATTTCAATATTACCACTTTAATTTAATTTATTCACGTAGAAAACTATTTATGCAATCTATTCAATGACATACCAGAAAGACCAAATGCACGCTTGAGGAGATTTTTTTCCACTTGAGCTATTCATAATCCAGATTGTGTGGAAATGTTTAAGTCTTCACTTTAAGATTTCCTCAATTAAAATGGAAATTCAAGTGCGTTCAGAAACTACCTTAAACATTTCCTTGATAAAAGTGACAATTCTTGATTGTTTTTACCTACCCGATCTCTCTATTTCTATCACTGAAATGCACTAATTTTACTACGGAAATTCTTATTTTTGTACTAAAATATAAAAGAAGAAAATTATACCAGTAAAAATTTTTTTAAAAAATTGTAATTTTTGGCTGACAGTTATCTCAAATTAGGGCTACAAATTTCGTTGTCAGCTTGGAAATACTTCTACTCAATTCAAGATTTGTATCCACTCAAGTAAGGCAGTTTCCATTTTGTTTATCAATGCGGATTTCGCTTGAAATTTGTTGACACTTTAACACTAAATTTAAATTTATTTCATACAAGAGCGCACCACTGGCATTGTATTTTTGGTCCTTGGCTCGACCGCTCAAAATATATTCTAAAGAAAAATATACACTTTTTATTCAAACAATTTGTAAGCATACATAAATTAATAATAATAATAATAATTTGTGTTTACTTGTAGCAACCTGGGAAATTGAATCTGAAGAACTTCCAGCTAGTGAGTGATGCAGTTGCCCGGATGAATGTGAGCAGTGACACCAATCTTGCAGAAGGTGATAACAAAAACGTTTTAAATTTAAATAATAAATCGTCAATATTTGATCATGCTCCCCTTGCGGCTCCTGAAGACGATTCCGATGAGATGGCCGAATACGCACAAATTAAAAACGTATACGGGGATGAAGGTAACAATGATCAAATGTACAACTTGCCACATGATTTGACACCAAGCAAATCGAGCAAATCTAGACAACGTCGGGATAAAGAACAAAGTAAATTCAATTTTAGTAGCCTTTGTGACCTCCAAAAAAAGTTTGTTTGTTCGCAAGCAAAAGTTATACCTGCCAAAAAAAAAAAAAAATATACATATATTTATATTTGCACTAATATATATGTAACTCAAACAAAATAGTAATGCTCGATAAAAAATAATTCGATACTTATATTATTTTATTTTTTTTACTTGTAAATAATATAAATGAAACGTAGATTTTAGTGCGTAGATGGGTTGGTTTGCATTAAAAGTACATAATTTTAATGAAATATAAGTGAATCGTTTGTGAACATTGTCCAAATGTGCACACAAGAACATTTATAGAAAATTAATTAAATTTAAATTTATTTTTGGTGGAGGAGTGTTTAGTTTAACCTTTCCCCGATATTTAAATTAGTGTTGTTTTTTTGTATTCTTTCATAATTCCATAAAGCAAGATGTAGATTTGAACGTTTACAATGCAAAATTTGTTTTGTTTAAGAATGTTTTTTAAATTTAAGTTAAGTGGTAGGCGGATAATAACAATTGTTTTTGTGTGTTTGTTTTGTTTGTTTACCAGAGTATTCGGAGTCCGATAGCGATTCGAGTTCATCAGAACAAAGAAAAGCTAGGGACGGCTACTACAAGATGAACCGCAAACAACAGACACATAAACGCACAAGGAAAAAGCGCGTTCCCATTCCCGTACAGCCTCCAAAAGTTCCACCTTTTGGAACATTTGTGAGTCCTCCAGAAATTCCAATGCATTATCAAAAGATGAAAACTCTTGAAAAGGGTAAATAAGTTGTTGCTTAAGTTAGACAAATATTTTACAAATTAAATTAAACTTAATGCTTTCTTATTTTAAAATTAAATTAAACTTTGCTTCCGTAAATATAACACGATACTATAATAAAATGCTCATAACAATATTTTATTTTAATTCTCTCGTTTTTGTATGTTTTTTTTAGTTAAACATATGCATCCCGATGTACAAGAAGAAGAATCAAGTGTTGATGTGTCGTCTCCAAGGGATAACAATTCCCCCATAGTAAGTGACACGATATCGACCTCACACGCAGATACCGTTTCATTTCTCAAATTTCAGTTTGGTATGGTGTCAAAACTGACTGGTGGAGATAGTGAAAAACTACTTGATATAAAAATGAAGCAAAAGAATTGGAAAGAAGAAGAGAAATTAGAAAAACGTCGTCTGAAAGAAGAACAAGCAAAACTGCGAAAGCAACAGGATAAAGAAAAAGAACAAGAAAAGAAAATGAAACGGAAGTCTAAGCAAAACAGCAAGGCATCATCTGGTGCAATTGAAAGTCTCGAAACCGCATTGTCATCACTACCAGAATTCATGCAATCTGATAAAAATAATATTCCAATATTTTTGCACAAATGCATACAATTTATTGAACAGGAAGGTTTGGACTCTGAAGGTATTTATCGTGTTCCTGGAAATCGTGCTCATGTGGACTTGTTATTTCAAAAGTTTGAAGAAGGTACGAGTTTTTGTTCTTGTAAAATCTTTATGATGCTTAAGTCTGTTTTAAATACAGATTCGAATGTTGACATAGAATCGTTGGATATACCAGTAAATGCTGTTGCTACGGCGCTAAAAGATTTTTTTTCGAAGCGATTTCCACCACTCTTCGACAAAGAAGTTATGGCTGAGTTGGAAGAAATTGCTGGTAAGTTTTTTAAATTTTGTTCAAAAACATTGTTTTTGTGCAAGCAATAACATTATACTCTACTTTTGAGACTGTGTAAGTTGTATAGTTTTTTTTTTATTTACTATGATCTAATTAAATGCAGAATTCAGTGGAGAAACAAATTTTAACGATTTCGAATAGCTAGATTTTTTTCTTTAATTTCATTTCTTTTGAAATTCGTTCGGTTGTTGTAAGCTTTCCATGACTTTAACGAACACACTTCCGTTTTATACCCATGTTGACATTAAGATCTATAATTACACTGGTTAACGAAATTAACTAACCAAACTTGACTTTTCCAAAGGTTTTTAATATGTTGAACTCGAATCCAGAGGCATACATTTTCTATCACATCACGTTTTTGAGATATTCTCGTTTGAAAATAAAAAAAATAAGTTTTTTTTGACGAAACAGCCCGTTCTCTTTTTGTTGATGTAAAAATGTATGATGTAAAATGCAAAACACATTAACTTCAGCTTCTCGGACAAAAAGAGCTGCCAGAAAGATTTAAACAGGGTTTAAAAGAAGAAAATCAGTCCTTTCAGAAACAGTTACGAATCATGTTTTAGCAAAAATCATCTCACGTTATAACTTTGCCTCGAAAAACAAACGTTTATTTAATTTGTATACAGGCAAAACGTGATGTGGTTGAAAACTCTGACTCTGGATTAGAGTTCTGCATATAACAACAAAAAAAAGTAATTATTATTTTGTTGACCAGTTTTATAAATTGTTTTTTTTTTTTATAATAATTTAACTATATGCCTGTAAGACCTAGGGTCTTTTTAATGCGACTTGCACGGCACTAATAAGAAGAAATAGAAAGATAGGAAAGATTTTTTTGCTGGTACAGTAGATTCGTGATTAAGATGGTTATCATCTCATATAATCCTGGGGAATAAATAAAAAAAACTGCTACCTAGCATTAATGATTGATAAATATTAAAATGTGGTAAAACTCAATGGCTAACCTAACTAAGTTATTAAATATCGAATTTCAATTTTTATTAATTTATCACACCGTCGCTACAGTGCAGAATTAGCCTACCTAAATCAGAAATACTTCGATTTGCAGGAGAGTAATTTGAAATTTTTAAATAGGTACTACTCCAATACAAATTATTATTTGTACTTAACATACTCACAAACCAATTGCAGTTTGGAAGACCGTCTGCACACTGGGATGCGCGGAATACAACTGGCATTATGCTAGAATAAAAATACCGATTTTAAAAATTTTGGACTAAGGCGAGTTCTGCATATACTATTAGTAGTTGAAAAAGTATTTATTTTAATTGATAGGTATGGTATGCAGTTTCTACGAAATTTATCAATTTTTGATTAAAATTTTAATTTATAAATTTAAAGTCCCATAAGTGTAATGGTTTGTTTAAATTCAGCTAATATTTAAGTTTCCCTTTCCTAATTTAAAAAAAAACATGTAGTTACCCTGCTCTGGAGGTCGTTAAAATGTTGGTCACTGGCTAATTTTTGACGTTTTTGCTCTAAGGAGTAAGAAACATGGAGAGAAATGTGTATTTGTTTTTGGTTTCAATCATTGATAAATTCATTTTTGTTTGTTGAGAATATTAGAACGTTTTAATTTTATTTAGTGCTGAGAATAGAAGAAACTATTTTTTTTAAGGGAAAATATTTGGTTCAAGTGGACCAAGTGGACCAGTTTAACCTAATTGGTATGAACAAAAAAACCTACACAAAACTACATGTATTTAAAATGAAATGGTAAATTTTGAATGGAAAAACATATGATTTAACCTGTAATGCAAGTACTTGTACCTTTGTGTTATAGGCCCCAAGTTGTCAGCTGGCCGTTCGGAATCGGGAGAAAATTCGTTTGCTAGTCGTGCGAGAAAATGTTTTTATTTATCTGCACTTTTGATAAAAAAAATAAATTATTTTAAAAGTTATTGGGCCCTACCAATAAACAAATTTAGAGTGGTGGTAATAAACCACAAAGGTTGTGTCCATTTTTTTTAATTTCAAACAATAAATGGTTCATTATTAAAGGGTCGACTTTAATATTTAGGTCATAACTTTTATCGTTTATAATAACAGTCCATAGCGAATAGGTTAATTTCACACAAACTTTAATTTCAACAATAAATTTATTTATTAGTAAGGCCCATTGATATTTTGGTTTCTCAATAAACATACCCTAAGGATTGCACATTACTGAAAGACCCGAAAAAGAAAAACATTCACAGTTAGACATAATAAATTGTTTCAAAGTATTTTGTTAAAAAAACAAAATTATTATGACAAAAAAATGCCATTTAAATCTAACTTTTTAAAACTGTACAAAATAATTTTCTTCAGTTGGATGCAAATCATCTTGAAATGACAAACAAAAAATGTATTTTAAAGTTGTTACACTTATGTAGAATTCTGTTTTCTGTTTGTTTTTTAACCATTTTTTATTTTTTTTCATTTGTTTTGAACAAAGTAGTTTTTCGCTACGTGCGTCCGCCCTACAAAAATACAAAATGCTACCAGTGTCGAAAGTAAAAAAATTGCATAAGCATTATTTAATGGTATGCACACATCAAGTTGTGCCCTCTAGTTTGACAGTGAATTATCTATATGTTGGTCAGATCGCACGTAGCGGACAACAATATGCTTATCATTTTCCTTTATTCGTTTGAGGTGTAATAGCATTTTCAAGTGAAAAAATATTTATAATATAAATTTTGTTGAAAAGTCTTAGGCTAATTTTATTTCAATCAGGTACACCAAATGTTAAACCAGAAACGGAAACTGTAGGTAAGTTTTACCTACATATGCCTGAGTTTTTGTTGGAATCATAATAATCCTTTCCCTTGCTCATCGAAATTAGAATTTACAATATATGCTCATTTTCCCTTTTTGCAATTTTCACACTGCATTCTTCCCTGCTGTAGAGGTCAAAATAAAATGTATAATTTATAATTTTCCGCAATTTTAATAGGCTGACATTTTTAATTTAATTTTATTCTTTATCATCAAATCATTTTCATTTTTGACGTACGAATTTTGGATTTTGTAATTTTTTTTTGTATTTCTTTTCCAACAGGCTCACGAAATATGTCATCTGCTAAACTGAGTATGGAAGTAAAAACAGATCGTAGCTGCCGTTTGATATCATTAAGAAATCTGCTCAATAAATTACCGGTTGTTAATTTTGCCATATTAAAGTTCATTTTTCAACATTTTGTTCGGTAAGTAAATATACATTTTTACACTGAGTACTCTTTTTCATAAACTTTAAAAAAGTATAAGTTTTGAAGTGGGTCTAATGTTCTAGGTTTTTTTACTAAACAATTTCTGTGGTTATACAATATTGCGTCGGTAAGGTAAAATTCGCTTAGTGCTTTCATTAAGATGATTTCTTAAAATTGACTTAAAACTATCTATAATACAGAAGAGTCCGGAATCATCCAGAAGTCTTCGGAAACTCTTTTACTGTCTCATATCGATTTAGAGTAGTTTTTTTTTTTTGTTAATTTCTGGCTTTCTACCAAATAACTTGTCTGATTTCAACGATATTTTTTTTTATACAAAAGCTTATAAGCTTACGTTTCCATATTGTAAAAAAAAACAAATAAAATAAATGGAACAACATATAGACAGCCCACAGCAATTTTTGGGTGTGAGTGATAGAATAAAATCACTAGTGCCTTATGATAGATCCTTGCTTTCTATGATCAAATATCGAGTTCTTGCATACTGTAAATGGAGCGTTTCTGAGCAATGCTACATTTAAAATGCTTTTTTTGGGCACTGAAGATAATTGGTAAATCCAAATCATTATAGTTTTAAATACAAGAGGTAAGTGCCCTAGATATGAATATGGGACTCCAAGACCTTTTGCATGGGGTAGTCTGTCTGCAAGACGCACTTAAAAAATGCAAAAATATCAACTTTTGATTTATTTGTGAAAGCAAGATAATTCTACTTTGCTATGATAAACAGTCTCTACTCATTACAAAAACGGGGGCCTAATCCCCCGCTCCAGCTACAGTATACAAGAACTCGATATTTGATATTAGAAAGTAAGGATCTATCTTGAAGTACTAGTTTTTTATGCTATCACTCACATCCAAAAATTTCTGTGGGCTCCTAGTCTAAAAGGGAAAGAATCGATTTCTTCCCCCATTGACTGGACCAATAAGGAAACACCTTATAAAAAAACACAATTTGGAAGAACAATCATGTATCCTAATAACTTAACACACAAAAGAACCTTTACAGATCAACAGACACATTTACAATTGATAAATAAATTTTTTTATCAAAATTAATAAAGTTAAAAAATATTTAAAAAAATTTTAAAAAATTTTTTAAAAAATTAAAAAAATTAAAAAAATTTAAATTTGTATTTCCAGAGTGTCAGAAAACTCAAAATTAAACAGCATGGATAGTAAAAATCTTGCAATTTGCTGGTGGCCAACACTAATACCAATTGAATTCACTGATATGGGACATTTTGAACAGCTGCGTCCATATCTTGAAGACATTGTGCAAACCATGATTGATCAGTTCCCTTATTTGTACTGTGGTAAGGAAGCATTTGTCATGGTTTAGAAATAAATTTTTGAAAATTAAGAAAAGCAAAAAAACGCAAATCTTTGCGCAACTAGCTGATGTAACGTAACGAATGCGCTTACAAGTTTGTTTGTTTTTTTTTTTTTTTTTTAAATAACTTTCCTTTGTAAGGATGGTATTATATAATTGTCAAAAATTAAATTTTCAAAAAACAAAAACCAAGAAAAAGAATAACCATTAGACGCACAACAAAATCAGTGACATTTTTTATGAAACAAAAGAAAAGTCCACGTGCTTGGTATAATCTTCAATGATTTAAGCTCTGTAAATAACAATTCCCTTTGAAATATTTCAATGTAAAACTATTGTTTTTCTATATATGTAACACAAACAAATTATTTAACACACAATCTAACCAAATCAAATAAGTATTTAAACTAAATAAAAATCTCCTTTATCGTAAAACAAAAAAAAAATAAAAAATAAAACAAAAAGAAAAAAAGAAAAAAACTAAACAAAAAATGAATATGAGTGAATGTACATTTTTACAATTTAAGCGTAAAGAATATTTAAAAAGTTATAAATTTTTCAAAATGTATATTTTTTGTTTTTGAAATAATATATATTTTTTTAGTACTTTGCCATTATTTATCCATTTTTTTTGTTATTATTATTTTATTTGTAAATGAGGCTGAGTTTATTGTATATTTATGTATTTGTTTCAATTTTTCTTTAAAAAAAAATCTACTTTTATTATGTGATAAATATATATTTTTGATAACCGTTATTATATTATTCATTTTTTCTTTCCAATTCAAAACGAATTACAAACATATATATTATGTTTTTTTTTTATCATAAACACAACATTTACTAACTACTAAAAACAAACTGCTAATAATAGTGATCGAATGAAATATAAAAACAAAAAATAATTAAAATAATAATAATAAACAACTGTTATTCAGCTTCGCAATTAAATTCCCAAGGAATTAATGAAATACATTTTAAGATTAAAAATTACTATCGAAATAAAAGAATTATTAAAAAAAAATATAAACTCGCTTTTTTTAGATAGAAGATGTGGAAACAGCTAAACACTAGAAGATAAAATTAAAACATACAAAAATAAAAAAACAAAAATATATGAAATATATTTAAACAATAAATAAACAAACGAAACCGACCTATTCCTCTCCAATTTGCATTCACTCTCCAATTGTGTTATTGATATTAAAGGTTTATGTGAAGATGATTTAAAAAAAAAAAAACATTAATTCAAACATTTTGATAGTTTTTGTTTATTAGTTTACAGAACTATAGATCTTATTGTAAATATTATTGTAAAAGGATTATGATGACGTATATAATTTGGATTAGCTAGCATTTCGTTTCGCCTTTCTAATTTTTGTTTGTACATTTTGATATTTTGGAAAACTAACTGAGCCAGAGGATATTATGGCTTTGAAAGGACATTATGTTCGGTTCATTTCTCATACATACAAATAGTTATATATGATTCCATAAGTATTGGTCGAGTTCGATAACAGTTAGCACAGAATCAAAAATGCTTTGATCTTAAGCACTTAAGGACTTTTGGCATTTGATTCGACACCAAAATTCATGTTACTTTGTTGAAAGGACACTTTTCTATACTTTTGCAGTTGCTTATACTTGTTCTAAGATTGTCCTTTATCGATTGTGTCACGATTTGACTAGGATGTATAGATAAAATTTTGAAACTTGAAATGCGATTCACAAGAAAAAAGATACATCTTTCAAATCAATATTTTTTTTTTTCAACATCAATAAAAGAATAGTTGAGAAATCGAACACCAATTTTTGTGAAGCAGGTTGTATGGAATACATTTAAATAAATTAAAAAAACTAACTAACATCAATGATAAATAGAGATGAGTCAATTATGCAATTAGCACAAATATTGGTGAGTATATTTATTCAGTCTTTAAAATTAGATTTAGTAAGGTTCATATCAAAAACCAATCAGGAGGTGCTTCCCATTTCAGTTAAAAAAAAAGAAAAACAATAAGTTCCTTATCGATCTCCCTCGGTCTAAATTTCAGACTTACAGTTAGGTTCGAGAAATAGAGTGAAATCAAACCGAAATCAAAATTGTAAATCGAATGAATTTATTCTAAGTGTTTTGCATTTCGATATCGATTTGGCAACTGCGATTTTTTCCAAAGTACTTCGTGAAATTGAAGAAAGAACAGATTATAGATTAATATTATCATAATATTGATTTATTACTTATTGCTTACTAATATTGTTTTGATACCACTAAAAAATCTCGAATTGTGAACAATTTCAGTTATGATGGATTTCAATTTCATATTGAGTGGAAGTGAAATGTGAAAACGCAAAGAAAACACATTTCCTATTCATATAAAATTTGTATATAGTCAAGATAGTCAGTAAATGTGTAAACACCAGAATAACTAAAACGTACATTTTATGTTAAGTTAAACTTTGAGCCAAATTAATAACGCCTTCTTGTACTTTTTAATTAAAAACCCACCAAAAATTAAAGTTTGTATGGGGACAACCACAGATTTGTTTTTGAGTTTTCCAATGAAGTCTTCTTTTTGCGCGTCTGTAACCGCTTTGACAGAAAAATACGTTTTTTTTATATTTAAAAAAATTTTAGCTCACAAATGTACAAAATATGTGGCGACAACGGTGTAGAAAAAATTGGGTCTTAAATTTCCTCTTTATAACTTAACAAAAAGCTTTTTAATTCGTATTTATTTATTTTTGAAAACAAGTTCAACTACCCAATCTTTTGAAACCTTTGCGCAACCATATTTACGTTGAAATCACTTCGTAATCGTTCGTATAACGAGAAACGTTTTAGTTGAATAATAATCGTTTTTCCTTACGAGCGCGATTTAAGCTATCGTTAGGCTTTCGTTTTTGAATTTCAAAGTAGGCAAAAAGCATTTTCCGGTTTTATTTGGTAAAATATTGACCCCTATTACGATTGTCGTTTTCACTATAACGCCAGTAAAACGACTCGCTCTAACAACGAAATTTGACTTTTCAGAAAAAAAACAATTACCATTGTAATGGGAAGAAATGTAAAGAGCGAAAGGAATGTCGAAAGTTATTTTTTTACAAATTTTCAAATATAGCTATTGAACGCTGTCGTTATATTGGTTTAGTTAAAACGACTATCGTAATAAGGGTGATTTAAATTAAATGTTCTACCATAATCTCTCTTTGTCGCGACTATCGTTTACTTTATTATCATTGACTTGCCGCTCGTTTAGTAATACGTAATAGGCCCCTGTATCTCGAGGACCTCATCTCATACAATTTTTACACGATTGTAAATCAATTTGAATATCATAACTTTATAGCATTTTTTTCAAACTAAAGAGCACTAACAGGTTAGAATTATAGACCAAAATTTTTAATTTGTAACGGTGTATCAATAGATAGTTGGCAATCGCAACAAGGGTTAAAAACAATTTTAATTTTCGTTGGACTTGACGATTTACTATTAAATGCTGAATTCAACAAAAAATATCGGATGAAGATAGATCGGCTGTATTGTAAAATCTGTAGGGCTAACCAGAAGACACAAATGCCACACCAAACATACATACATACCACATTCAAAAATAATTTAAAAAATTTATAACGATGATGATATTTTTTAGTTTATATTTTTAATAGATTTAATTTTGTTCTAATTAATTTTTGTTATTATTTTATTTTAGCGGACAAGGCATAGGAGACCAGAATAAAAAAAAATTAACTAACAAAGAGTAATTAATATGTGCAAATGTTTTTTAATAAAACTAGCTATTACAAAAAAAAGATCAACAGCAAAAAAAAAAAAAATAATAATAATAAAACATTACCTACTCTTAAGCAAAAGAAAAACAAAAAAAAATTGAATATGAATATGAAACTTACCTTTAACAATTACACGAAACAGAAATATATTTTTTATTTTTTTATTAAGAAAAAAGGAAAACGAAATTTAAAACTAAGATTTAAAATTTGTAAAGAAAAAAAAGCATCTCAACTTCTAGAAGGACAAGGAGATCGAATGAATGTAGTTTCGTTAATAAGTAGTATTATTAAAAACAAAAAAGGAGCCAAGTTGAAGATAAATTATAAAGTATTCAATTTGAAAAATGAATTATATATGTAGAGTTACAATTTAAATAATAAAATTAATTAAAGAAATAAAAAAAAAAATAAATGTGGTATATATTTAACGTGATATTTATGTTTATATTGATATCAAGAAATAAATAAAAAAAAAAGTATTGTGAATGTTATTTATAGGTAGCTATCAAAAGTAAGAAACTTCAATTTAATGTACGCATAAATTATAACAAAGCTTAATCAAGCTTTTCAATTTAAAACATGTATTCTTATATTTGGTTGCATTTTATGTTGTTCAATGTTTTTGTTTAAATTGATTGATTGATTTTTGAACGAAATATTGTTTGAAAAGGTTTTCAAATTTGACGCGATATGCTTCAACGAAAGTTCAAATGTCGAGAATGATCCAGTAGATAAAGTAATTCAATCCCGCCAACATTAGGAAAAGATGTATTTTAAGTCTGTACCTATATGGCTTCCTCATGGTGTTATAAAGAAGCTGTTCAAAGGCCCCCCTCTTCCTAATTATCACTGTTTGATACAAATTTGTGAAATGAACCGTTTTCAAAACATTTGTTTTACAAGATGTTCTATGAAAACCAAGGTTAAAATCATATTTCATAATGATATGAAGGTTGCATTCCAAAAGTGTATTTTGTGATATGTAATAAGAAAGGGATCGAAAGTGTTACATACATAGGTCGATTTTATCCGATATAATTAAGAAATAGCCAAATTTAGTTTAAATGACCTTGCTTGTAAGTCAGAACAATTAAGTTCTGATTTAACTTTTATATCGTGTCAAATTTGAAAACTTTTCTGAAACCACGTAGCATTTTAGAAACAAAAGGAAGAAATTAATATAAAGACTGAGCAGATAAAAATAAGCCCCTCACATGGATCATTTGGCTTGTTAAACAAGCCAAACAAATATGATAAATTAAAAAAGGAATCAAATAAAAACGCACAACCCAAAATAATCAAAAGAAAAATTCGTTTTAAGCACGTCCGTCCTCTTATATCACACTTTATCGTTTTAATTTTTGAAATTAGGTATTTTAATGCCAAAAACAAAAATTTCCTTTTGACCTTTTCCTAAAATATTTACATAAATGTATTTTGGTTGTGAAAATATTATGAATTATTTAGTAAATTAAAATTTTTAATATTTTAACACAAGCTAATTTAACACTCAGAATAATTAAGTGATGTTAGAAATGTAACACGTTTATAACTATTTTTTGTTCATATAATGAAATAGAAAAATCAGAGTGGGGTACCTTTGTACCTTCATATTTCAATAATTTTATTCATTAGGCTTTGAATTAATTTAATTATCATTCCATTGAGATGGACGGAATAGTCTATCATGTCTATATCCCAATATATCGATGTTGAAGTACATCGTGAAAACCTTCTTCTAATTTAATTTTGAAGAACAGGGAAGCAGCCCCATTTTATCCATAATGGCACAAGGTCTCGTGCCCCGAGTCCCCGGCTAAGTGGGGCCCCCAAAGGCCCAAAGGCCCCAAAGGGCCCAAAACTTTGGCAGGCATGACCTAAGACGGCTCTGCAAGGACGTATCGGGTTTTCAATTGCATTGTAAGGTATTTTTATGCAAAGAAATATAATATCGACCTGAGTCCCTAGATAATGTTTTGGAACTTCCATCAGATTTGTGGATCTGATTTCGGCTTCCAATTTTTGGCCCATCGTACACATTAATAAGCGAAAAACCTCACATGTAACTAATTTTTTGTGTGGATATAATAGGTATTGTTTTTGATTAACACATCAGATCTTTTTAAATTAAGGATACCAACCAAACAACATGCTTTACTCTGCGCTTATTACTTATGTATCATTATCATGTTCCTTTGTATAAAAATTACCACAAATCGTAATAAGATCGCTACTTTTTGAATATGTGTTTTTAGTAGCGTTGCCACACTTTTACATATTTTCGCACTTTTATATTTATTTTAGTATAATTCAAAAGATATAATTCAATTTATGTATGTTTCCTTAGAGAAGAGACAAATTTTTAGAATTGATTTATTTTATTGATTTTTTTTTCGGTTAATCTGTTTCGATATCATTATTTCGTGTACAAATTTCTGTCAAATTACCTGATCTAAAAAAATGGATTCTATTTCAATTCCTCTTAACCCGAATAAAATCGATTTTTTTAGTGGCGATGCTAATAGTTAAAAAGAATTCGAAAATAGGAGTTTACATATTGGACTTTTTGTGAGTGCTTATGTTAGGACAAATGTGTGTTTGTTATTGTTTAATAAATTTATTTGTGCTTTTTAATGTTAACGAACTATACTTAAGTATAATTATTAATAATTTTCAATGTTTTTATTATAATAAACAATTTCCAAATACATGAACAAAAAAAAAATTAAAATAAATTCCAAAAAAATATTATTAAAGGTATATTCGAATGCCAATTTTTATACAGAAACTTTTTTGAGATCGATCAAACTATTTTGTTTATCTAATAGCATTTGGTGTTGGTATTCATAATATTAATGGAAACAACACACAAACAAACAAAAATTAATTGCTTATTGATATTGTGAAAAAAAAACAGATACTTTTATGAGTGTCATATTGATGTATATATAATTTAAACTAACGAAAATGAAATAATATTAAAATAACTTTAAAATCATGTTTGCAATATTGTATATGTGTAATTAAAAAAAAAATTGTATTATTTATGCCAATTGGTAGTTTTATTAAATGGAAATTTTGAATGTGCGATTATTTGTTGGGCTTGTGATTGGAATGATATTTCTGGATGAATTCAAAATACGTGGGTAAGTTTAATCTTAAATTCACATTAAGGTTGTGTAGAATTTATTTTTTTTAAAGAAAATTGCATTAAAATCTCAATTTTTCTCTAAAAGCAAGTTTAGCAGACTTAAAAATTATTTAACAACTTTACGGCTTAAAGGCTTGCCCAAACCGAAGCATCGCTCTGTGGCACAAGAGTGCGACAAGGGTTTTTATAAGAAAACATGTTTTGTCGTGTTTAGTGTTGGTATTCTTATATGATGCTGTGTAAATATTTTTTTGTTGTTGTCGTGTCGTACAGTTGTGCTTTTGCGGAAGTAAAACTGTTTGTAAAAACAAAATTATTTTAATAAATGATATAGTAAATTAAGAAACAACATTTTTTTTTCGTTTTTTAGTTGGGTTGTTGCAGGGTGACCTAGAATTAATATTTAAATGTTCTTTCCTCAGAGCTACAGTTAAATCTACATTAAGCTACGTCTTTTCCCTGAAATTTTTAGAAAGCTTCAATATTCCAGTAACTATTTGCGAAAGAATTGTATCTGGTTTGGAACGCAATGAACAATTTAGTTTCACTCAATCCCATTAAAAAAAAACACGGTTTTGACTTTGGTTATGTGGCAAAAGTTGTAATTTCGTGGCTAATAATGGTTGGAAACAATGCAAACAAGATTATATTTTTTCCAAAAATATATATTTCTTTCTTATTGTTATTATTGTACTATTCGTACTAGAATGTCAGCTTGTTAGACTTGACCATTCTTTATTCCGTCAATTTTATTGAATGTTTGAACAACAACAACAACTTAAAGGCACTACCACTCTTGTTTGGCTGGAGATATAGCTATTTCGTGCTTTGCCACTTATGCACTCATCAGTCTCCTTTTTTGTGGTGCTGAGCTTTAATCCAATTTTATTATGAAAAACTTTCTATGCACACCATGGGAATCGAACCCACGCTATCAGATCTTAGCTCAGTCTTAGAAGTCGTGTGCACTACGCACTCCACCACTTTAGACCACTGACGTCACAGGTCGAGATGTGTTTCTTGTTTATCCAATGCATTTGGAGACACAGCATTTTTATTAGCGCCTTTAAGTATGCTGTCTTGTTCCGCCTCCATATTTCTCCATACCTTATTTCGATAGACTACAATTCGTAGTACGTATCAAAGGGGGAGAGGTTGGAAGATCGGTAACAAACCAGTCTATTAAGTTATTATTATTGTTATTATTGTACTATTCGTACTAGAATGTCAGCTTGTTAGACTTGACCATTCTTTATTCTGTCAATTTTATTGAATGTTTGAACAAAACAACAACTTAAAGGCACTACCACTCTTGTTTGGCTGGAGATATAGCTATTTCGTGCTTTGCCACTTATGCACTCATCAGTCTCCTTTTTTGTGGTGCTGAGCTTTAATCCAATTTTATCATGACAAGAGTGGTAGTGCCTTTAAGTTGTTGTTGTTGTTCAAACATTCAATATATTTCTTTCATTAAAGTATAAAATAAAATTAATCCGGTGACGGATCTCTGATATATTCAATTTTTAACTCAATCATTTTTGCTTCCTCAATTTTGCTTTTCCAAGTTCAAACTTATTTTTCATGGAAATATGTGGTTATGTTATTAATATGAACTAATAGTTATTAAAATAAACTTTTAGTTTATAAAGAGTGTACCTTAATATTTTAATCCAACATTTTGTATTGCTCAGTAAGTCAGAGCAGTCTTACAAAAAAAAACTATTTTTTAAAAATACAATATATATATTTTTCAAAGGACTTTAAAAAAAAATTTGTTATGCCATTTTTTAGATATTGCTTTTCGGCATCTAAAAATAAAAACAATGAGCCGTTTTCGAAAAAAACGATATTTAAAAAAAAAATATTTTTTTTAATCAAAAAAAGCAAATTTTTGAAACTTTATTTCGGCATCTTAAAAGAATTTATGTAAAAAAATCGTTGAAATTGAGTCATGACCGAATAAAATAATAGGTTCTATGGCAGGTACCGTTAATAATGATTTTTTTGTTACCAAATTTTGTAACCAATATATGTAATCCCAGTCTAAGCATGTATGCGAAATTTAATTTAATTCGGTTACATACATAGTTCAGATTTTACGGATTTTTTTCCACTCTCCCATACAAATGCACCACTACACTTTGGTTTCGGCAAGCCTTAATACAAGATGTACTTAACGTTAAACTAAATCTAATCTAACACTGTTGTTTTGTTAAATAATAAATAAATAAATATTTATTAATTGATTTTTGCCAAACCAAATCAATGGGACATTACTTAAAAACACCGTAACAACAGTTATTTCTGTTATGAAAAGGCGTTATTTTCATCTAAAATTATCTTGAAAACGTGAATCCATAGTTATTTTCTGACTTCAGATTGGAACCAAAATATATATTTTATACTTAAATTTATTGAACATTCTTACTACATATTATCTCGCGTTTTTGAAAAAAAGTAAGTTGGCAACACTATAACCTTCAAAGCAGTCAATTTTTTTTATTAATAATTAAATTTGTTTTTAATTAAAAGAACGCTAAAGTGTGTGTATGTATATTGCAACACAAAATGGACTTGCTTTTCTGAACCTGTAATTTTTGTTTTTTTCTTGTTATTACTGATAAATGAATATTAACATACAAATCAGCATATGAGCACTATTTATATTTACATTCTTACTTCACACAGAAAAATAACAATGTAAAATCATCAAAAATAAATATACATAATTCAACATTTTTTAGCTATGATTTTGCTTTCATACCGTTTCGTTGACTTAAAATGAAAAATAAACATTTAAAGTAAGACATTAGAATAATCTTAAAACATAACATTTTTTCATGTTAATCTAACAGTATAGTCTTTTTTTCTGTGTGTTGGGAATAATTTATTTTCAGTTAATCAACTTCATTGCTTGTTTTGGCAGCCATTTTGTAAACAAAAAGTTGGCAATGTCAAGAAATAGCCATGGAAATGAATTTTGTCGCTAAATCTCATAGAAATAACCACTGTGCGTGCGTCGCGTCGGGACGAACACAAACCGATCTATCGAACACGCTAATGCTATTTTTTTTAAGTTTCTACCTTAAATAATTATCTTCAAATTCCATTATCAGGGTTGTTATTCCTAAATGCGCGGTAAGTCGCTTTTTGAAAACGTTACATCACTTTCATTCCAGGGCTCCTATTACGAATTACCACAGTCGTTCAAAATCCCTCGTTTTCCTAAAATTGCGATTACGATTTACGATAGTCGTTTTTGAAAAACGATACTCGCGTTCTTTGACGACTGCTTTTTGCGGTCGTATTTGACTTGAATGTCACTTGTTTCGTACTCTTTGTTCTTGTGTTTCGCTTTTAGATTTATCTTTCTATTCGGAGAAAGAAATCTATGAATAAATTCATACACATAATTCATAATCGTTTAAAGTCGTGACTATCGTTATCATGTCCATGCCTTTCGTTTCGTAATTCATAATACGGACCCAGTTATAGCTTTTTTTATTCCATTCAGGTTGTGTCCATGTTCCTTGGATTATTTGTACTTCTAGGGCTATTTCTATTTGAGCATAAATAAAAGTATTTTGATATATCGCGTCTGGTCCTTGATATTCACTTGGGAAAACGATGGAGTAGATTTTTCAGTGGATCTCATAAGGGTTCAGTGAACCCTTATGAGATGGTGGTTAGTGATTTTAATGATTTAAATGTGTTAAAGAAGAAGAAGTTCTTTTCAGCTATTAATCCAAACCTGGAAATCTTCCTTAGAATCTTGACGAATAGTTTGGCTTTTACGTTGACTTTTCACTTTTATTTCATTTATGTGTTACCTCTTATATATAATTTGTATCTTTGCATACTACTGTATTACTGTACCTGCTTCCGTTTAATGCATCAACCTTTGAAATCAAAATTTAATAATGAAGAATACAACGTATAACATAAACGATTATCCAAGTGGGTCACTGTTGCGTATACGTAACTTTTTTTTTCTACTGAAAAATTTTAACGTTTAACTTTATAAAAATATGAAATTATGTATAGTATGTTATAGATGAATAAGAAGAAGCATTAAATTTAACTGAACTTTTATCTAATAGGCCCCCATAGTATCTACAGGTAAAAAACTACAAACAATTGTTGCCCTTAACGAAACATGGGAGAGTTTACATTTACAATAAGAATGAAGAATCAAAAGAGAAAAGAGTCCTTAAAAATATCTACGGTGGAAGGGTATTATTTTGGGGGGCAAAGAGTGGATAGATGAAGATGAAAAAACAAAGAAAAAATGTTTAAGGTATTTTTTGGTTGTTGAATCTAATGATAATACGGCTAATCTATTAAAAGTTATTGTAAATCTTTTTGAGCTTATTTTTGGATGAGAAAAACAGAGATGGCAACAAAGACCCTAAGTACCATTGGTGTATACGAAAAAAAAAAATGGGGGGGGGGGGGGCGCTTGAGTATCTGAGCTCCGTCTAAATCTTTAATACTTACGAAAAAGTTTCAGTTAATCTTGTGTACTATGATGAAATCACCTTAAAAATACCATAATATTAGAGGCTTGGTGTAGGGCTTGAGCTCCTAAGCCCCATTTCTCCTCAATACACCACTGCTTAGTACAAAATGCTTGTTTTTAGTCCTTCTGTAGGTAACGGTTGTTATTTTGCGGTGCAAAAGTTATTGTACTCTTGCTTTTTGAGCCCCCAAAAAAATAAAAAATTAAAACCCTTCAACCAAACTCTTTTTATGAACTCTTTAGATCTCTTTGTGGACGTTTCGCTGCCAAGAATAATTTTATTATTTATTGATGTGGTTTAGTCCTCCTAAGTATGTGCAAGAAGTCTTACTACGATGACATACGTCAAAAACGAATAAGATGCATTTTTGTTCTTCAACATTTTATGTAGATTTCATCAATATTTCGGTCTTATCCAATTATGAATAGAAAAGAGAAATGAAAGAACTAATCTTGACCGTTTCAATGACATTTATCACATACTAAATTATTAAAATTAGAAAAATACCATTTATCTTGTACCTAAGAGCTCGCAGCAGATTTTGAGCGTGAGTGAAAGAATCAAGTGATTGTATTTTTGGATAGGTATTTTGATTGTTTGTATCAGACGTGGAGTCCTTGCAGAACTTAGGGAGGATGTTTAAAAGTTATAGTGCAATAACAGTGCATTTTGGTAAATACCAATAAAAATAGTTAGTAGTAAGAAATTTCTTTCATGTATGTTACTAATGAAATGCAATAAAACGCCCACAGTTAAAATTAACACCAATTTCATTAATGACTGCTGAACGTCCAAAATGCCCATTTTCCTCTCAATGAAAATATAAGAAATTGAGGTTGAGATGTGTTGTCACTGATGATGATGCCTAGAAACATTGCTCTATTAAATCATTATACACCTACCATTTCTGTGTTTCAATTTGAAATAAAAAACGAATTTTGTGTGTTAATATTATTTTACTGCATAAAGAATATATACATATATAACTTACACTCCTTTAAAACATTACTACAACAATGATATTACAATTTCATTGTGCTTCTAGCTGCCATTAAAAATAATAATTCTAAAGCAATAATAATAATTTTATTAGTTTACACATACGCAAAACATTAATTTTCGAAATTCTTTAAGAAAAACTCATATTTAAAAAGAATATTATAATAATTCGTTATTATTTTACCTTAAGTTGGCATGTACAGATTTAAAAAAAAAATATGTGTTAACTATAAAAAATTACGGTTTCTGAATTCATTACGCTGTTCTTTATTGACAAAAAAAAAGAAGAAGACTAGTACACTTATATTTTAAGTTGCTCTTTCATTTTATAAATAATTTTAACTTTTTTTTTTAATTAAGACTTATAACAAATATACTCTACGTATATAGTATATATTGGATTGGAAGTTGTATCTTTTTTTTTTTTAAATTGATCATTGTACTTTTGCGTGTGTAAGGCCTTGCAGTGGTTTTCCCTCTTATACATGCTTTATTATTTGTTTTCGTGCGAAAAAATATCAAGTGTAAAAAATTATTTATAAATTAATTAATTTAGGTGCTGTGCAAATTAAACTAATCAATAAAATATTTGCTCAATGGAAAATCTATAAATGTGGATTTTTTGTTTTTCAATTTTTCTGTTTTTTTTACATCTTGTTTACCAAAAAGTTGTTATTTTTTCGCTGAAAAATAAACTTTGGCCAAGCAATCGTTCTGAGGTAATTAATTACAGGATTTTCTTTTTTTTTTGTTTACTGTTAATTTTCGCTTCAAAAGATTCAATCATTTGTATATTTTTTGTCGTTATAAATATACAGAAACAATATATAGTTATTTAAAGCATTTTTTCCAAAATAAACTGATACATAAAGTAAAAAAGTGTTTAGTTTATAATAAAATAATAACTTAATTTAAATATTATAAAAATAAGATTAATTAAAAAAACAACAAGCTGGCAATGCGAACTACATCAAATCTACAAAATATTTAATATTATGGTTTTCAACTTGATTGCGTATTTTTTGAAATAAAACAAAGTATCTAGATATTTCGGTTTGGTTGCTGCTCTGTGGGAAGAACTTTATTTGCAAAAGAAACTATAGCTGTTGCTGGTTGAGTGACGGCTATGTCGCAAAAAACATGACATTGATTATCCTTTGAGCTTGGCGACCGTCTTGCAACGAAGGCAAAGATTGTCCTGTAAAAGTTTTAAAAATAAAAAAAGAGGTATTAAGTAAATGTAATTAAAACAAATGGGTTAAACTATTACTTTTTGCTGACTGTGAGCCCTTCATCTTCAGCTCTAACAGTCCATTGCCTATGTTCTGGATCAGTACCACAAAATGAAATATTATGTGCGGTATAGTGCTTTCTGAAATATAAAAAGAAATATTTGATATATGTTAGATACATATGTAATAATTTGTTGCCTGGGGCCTGTTTCTCATGTACTACATTAGCTAAATTGTGGTAGATTGATGATTGTGTAACATTCATAGTTTTTAGATTTGTTTGTCTTAAATAAGTGGTGGCTTAGGAGAAAATTGTGTATTGCTTACTTACAAATAAAGAAATAATGATAGGAATAAAATGGGGGTTATCGTAAATACAAAATTCCCCAGGAATGTTTCCTACTGAAAAAAAAAAAAATAAATTGGGAACCTAAATACCGAGGGAATTTTTCCTCAGAAAAAGACTGATGCAAATAAATGCAAAGACTTCAAAAGAATGCAAAGATTTATTTGTCATTTCATACTTTTTTTTCCTCCGTAGAAAATAATTTCTGGAGGAAAAAATATTTACAGGGAAACAAAATTCTTCTGCAGATTCCCGGTAAGGCCCAATATGAATTTGAAGTTGTTTACTTTTTTCCTACCTTATAATTAATTTTATATCGTTCGTATATTACAATGAAAGAAAACACAAAAACGTAGGGTCCATTCCATTCCTTCTGGTAAAAATCCGATTTTCACCAGAAAGAATAAAAAAAATTTCCGTGGTGCTAGGCAGTAACTGACTAGACCTTTTATGAAGTTGTACCCAATTTTGTTGGAGCTAAGGGTTTAACAAGATAAAAGGAATGAAAAGAATGCAATAACAGCAAAACACTGCAAATAAATGCAAAGATATGAAAATAATGCAAAGACTGAAAAAGAATGCAAAGACTGCCAAGGAATGCAAAGAATACAAAATTTTGCAAAGAATGCAAAAGGTTGCAAAGACTGCAAGAATGAATAGTAATTGCATAATTTGAAGTCCAAGCTCAAAGTTAAGTCAATTGATTAAATATTTTTATTGAAATCATTAAAGATTGCATTTACAAGTCTGCTAAGTATAACTTGGAAGACGCAAGATCGAATTGAAAATTGTTTTTTTTTAAGAAGAATGTCTTTGCTTTCAAGATTGTTTTGTTTCGCACTAGTAAACACTTTAAATTAATATCGTTTCACCTTGATTTTGAAAGTTTTTTTGTTCGATATTTAATCATTCCGAAAAAAAGTTAAATCAAGGTGTTTTTTTTAAATATTACGTTGCTATTTCTTTGAGTATACTGAAACTCATTAAATTTTAATTTTTTTAATAAAACTAGTTTTGAAAATATTTCAAGCTTTTAAGATCTTTTAAAACCATGAATCTTTTGAATATAAAAAAAATTGAATTTGAAACAAAAAACAATTTTTAAGATTGAGCTAGGCGTTGCGCATAATAGCGTAGGGAATATTCATTGAATTCTGAGCAGGTTAGGTCTGCATAATAGTAGGTACCCAAGACTTAATGGGCCGTTTTTAATTGATGTTATCTAAGAAGTTACTAAGAAAGACTGGGGTTTATATTAAAACAACATTGGGTAAAACCGAGTCTTTCTTAGAAACGACTTAGTCATTTTATGAAAACGGCCCTTCACGGTTTTATTCGATTTAGAAATGGCATACATTATAAGACCGAATAAGAGTGAAAGGGAACTAAGGAGTCGTGACATAATATTCTAGAGTGTTTGGTCATATGACGTTAAATTGACATTATTCTAAAATAAAAGACTTGAGCCATGCATATCACATTTGTAACGACATAGGTAACTTTTATAAACAAAGGTGCTGACACTTTTACTTTGTTTCGATGCAGGTAAAAAAAGCTGACATGGGATACATATTTAGTGCAACAACGAAGTTAAGTGCGTTGGTGTGACTCCGACATGACCAGCCCGAATCTTCAGATTAATTAAAGGCTGTCTTTCATTTAACAATTTTAAAGCATAGGTCACACTAAATTGGTGGAAAACACAAATAAGTTGCCACTACCCGAAAAGTTACCAGAAGTTAACGGTGTTAAACCTAGACTGTCATTTAATAAATTCAACCGAAACTTCCTCAATTTGCGGTTGGCAAGCAGCTAAGTAATACCAATGCTTGACTATAATTATGTATTTTGAGTTTGTGCAATGAAATCAAGTTAATTAAATTAATTACCTAAAGAACTTTTGCCGAGTATTGTCTGTCAAAGTTATACCCTGCTGGGCAACCTTGAAGTGAACTTCAGTGGGCTTCGGAAGTGGCACAGTTGAAAAGAGTTGTGCAACAGCTCGACGAACTGCTTCCTCGCCAGTTAGAGATTCTGTTCCACAAGAATATAAATAGAGTACATTGCAAGCTGCACCTTGTGTAAGTAGCTGCTTTTGTGCTGGTGTATGCATATTAATCGGTTGAATGTCCTGAAACAAAAATATTATACGTTGAACAACAAAACTAAAAATATTATTAGTATTACTCACGTTATCTGGAATAATAAGACGACATGGCAGTGCCAATTGTGTAATAGAGTGCTGATAAACCAAAGCTGAAAGAGACGAAAACACAGGCTCATTGGCACATCCTTTCAAGCGTACACCTCGAGTGGTAGGTTCTACTAAGAAATGACGAACAAGTTCATCACTTCCGGGTGATGCTGTTACGCCTGGTGGAGGTTGTGCAACTCTAACAACTAGCCCATAAGCATTTTTAAATGTTGTCGAGTCGCGTACAATGAAAGTTCCAGGAGTAGCATTACGAAGGAGGTCTATAGCTTCTTCACGTGACAAATTGGGCTTGTACCAGAATTTCGATGAATCGCGAACAAATCTAGAAAAAAACAAAAAATAGGAATTATTATAGAGTTAAGAAACATCTTCAATATATGGATTATTATAGGTTTACTTACTTCACCAAATGTGGAGCAATCTCTTGAGGTTCACTATTTGCATTGGATGCATTCGAATTCATGCGAGTTCTATAAATTGTGTCATTTTGATTTAAACCTTCTTGGAACATTCCCTTCTGGGTACCTCCGTAGATATCCTTGCTGTTTTTTTGTTGAAAAGTTACACTATTAGTGATATATAATTGAACAAGATTTATTTAATATTTATTATCTGACAAACATGCTTTAAGATAATTGTGTTCAATACATTTTTGTATGTAAATAAATTATGTGATCGAAGTTACATTAAAAAATAATAATTAAGTTAGACTATTTTATTGTAATTTGTCTCGATTTTAAGAAAACGTGATACAATTTTATTACATGCTTTGCCCAATACTGCTGAAGATGACAATCAAGGATAAAAGGAAAATGTTTAAAATAAAACAACTAAACTGGAAAACTTACGAGCATAGTTTTGAATATGTATAATATATATTTAATATATTTAATTGGTGATTGAATTTTCGATACAAATTGCGTTTACTAAATATTTTAGAAAATCGATTTGATTGCTGATTAAATTAAATAGCCCTGCCTTTATTTATAAAAAACCTGCTTACAATTTTTGACACTTTCAATTATATTCCTAGCAGCTTCAAAACCTTTTCCCAGTTCAAGCTAAAGTTAACATATAAAAGATCAGTAAACGCTGTTTAACTTTAACATTTTAGTATTTCAAACAGTCAAGAATTACTGCAGTCAATTAAGTGTTCTTACTAACTGGTAAAACATAATGGCTGGGTTCACAGAACCATACCCAACAATTCTCAAATTTCAGGTGACATAAATATAGGATAAACTGTTTGCAATTACATTGAACTATATCTGTGGAAAAAAGCTAGAACAGTAAGTTTAAGTCCACATGTTTGTTTTGAGAAAATAGAGTTTTCATATTAAAACTTCTGCACCAGAAGGTTTGAAAAAGAATTAACTTTTCGTTTTAAGCACCTTGCATTTAATTGTTGTTCTTCTTACTATTGGCATTAAAAAATTCGAATAAGAAAACGTGAAAACGTTATTCTTCTTCTCTGAAATAATGCAAGGAAATTCGAATTTTTTACTGTGCGAAAAGGAAGCATAACATCGATAACGTAAACAAAATCAGCTATACATTTTAATTTTAAATCAATTGTTTCAAAATATTTTCCAGATTGATAACGAGAGTCCTATATATAGGCTCAAAGTATCACAGGCAAAGCTTCCTCTAATAGCCTGTTTCCAGTAGACTCTCCCTTTTAAACTAACTTACCGGCAACCGATTTTGATAATTTTGGTCGTATTTGAAAGGTATACAGGCAGCATAGCCTTCCTTCTGCAATTCAGTTTTTATATCATGATTCTGCGGTAAAATTTTTACCGCTCGGCGATACTATTAAATAATAAAATCATTGCTCTTAATTGTCTTATCTGACATTTTCTTTCTCTCACTTCTCTCTATATGCATTAGTGTTGTATTTTTTTTCATTCATTCATAATACTAAACTAATTTGTGACCTACTCACAGTATAGAATAGAATGTGTTTGCACGCTGTGACTCATTTCAAAGTTAAAATTTGTGTAGAAAATTAACTCATTTGGAAATTGGAAGTTTATTTGGTGAATTTCATAGAAATTATCTCATTTACCTACTCTAGTCGAAACATGGTGGTAGAAATGTCTTTCTGAAAGTATTATCACAATATATCTACATAAATTGATTTCAATTGAAGTATTTTTGAAATCATATTTTTTTTTATAAAAACTCGTTCCAAATTACTTGAACGTGTGTTTGGTTTGGAATAATTGTACTGATTTTTTCGCCCTAGTAAATTGCCGCCTTAAAAAATTGCCGCTTTAGGCAATTTACTAAGGCACGTTCAGCACTGAATGTATGTTTTAGTGTTTTATTCTATGCGTCTTCACCTTTTCTGGTTAACAAATATACTTTTCATTTGTACAGGGTAATCTTTGTTTTTGTTAGGCAGTATAAATATTTCCTCGTTGTACCAAAATGGAAATTTATGAAGGATAAAGTGATCTAGTAAGTAATTCGTTTGAAAAAAGGTTGCCATTTTGAAGCTCCCATTTTATAAGTGGTAATTCTATGCTTGGACAATAATATTGTTAAAACTACTATTGTTCAGCTCAAAGTTTTCCAGTACTTAATTGAAAAAAAAAAACAAAATTCGTGCAAAAATTTTTCTACAAATACAAATTTGGTTGAATTTTTTCATACAGGGTGTCGCAATATCTTTATTCAAATCAAATGAAAATCCTTGAGAAATTCTGATAATGTCTGCCATTTAATATTAAATTTTTCGAAACTTCAAAATAGAACTTTAAAAGGTTTGATTAAATGCAAAACATATTACTTATATTTTTGTTAACAAACACTCAAGAATTTCGCAAGGACTTTGTCTTGGGATGGTGCTATTGAAACACACTGTCTGTTATGTACATTTAGAATAAAAAAAAAATATGATTTTATTTTTCATTCAGACAACGAACACAACATAAACTCTAACCTCCTGTCTAATGTCGAAGTTGTAGATTTAATGCTCCTTAATGACCATGTCGAATTATAAAGGCGTCTTTGTTAACAAAATAAAATATTTTATAATTTTTTTTTGTTTACGAAAAAACTTAACAAAAAGCATTTTAAAAAAATTAAGTTTTCAATTTTGAAAATATTAAAAAAAAAAATCATTACTTTTAAGAAATATTTTGATGTGTGAAACCTACCGTTGTGGTGTTGGGCTTCTTGGTGGAATACCAGGACTGATGCTGCCATTATGAAGCCCATACGGAGTCCGTGGAGTAACAGGAAACGCTGGTGTTTCAGGTCTTGGAGAACCAGCTATCGATAAATCTTGATCGGTTTCTGACCGATATGAAGAAAATGATTCTTCGCGGACCTGAAATCAAAAAAAAAAATTCTCAATTATTTTGAAAAAGTATCGTTTTTAACTTCCTGAACGTTTTTCATTTATACATTAGAGAATAACTTTATCAGTGGAAATAGTAACATTCTGATAAAAAAGTGAAAAGCTTTGGAAGCCTGTTATTGGAATTATTTTAGTGTTTGCGTTTTTGACAGCTCAGTGGTTGGATCGTAAGGAATTGCTTTATGGGCAGTCTTTTTTGATGTGTGGACATTTAATAACAAAATTGTAAAGAATTATAATTATGCCATTCCATTAAAAAACAAAGCTTTAAATACATTTTTAAAAAAAGAAGTACCAAAACTATTTCACTGATTCAGTTTCTCGTATTTAAATGAAAAAACTTTTTTATTGTTGACATGAATTATCATGAAAATATTGTGATTTTGGGGGATTGATATGTATATTTATATTAATATTAAAAAATTTAGCAAATCAACATAAATATTTAAAGCCAAAAACAAAAGTTCTGAAACATGCTTTATAGGAGGATCGTGAGAGAGGAGTGAGTAGTGAGGATGAGTGAATTACTTACCTGTTCATGCCACAATGCTAAATGATTGCTTCTATCTGATGGACTAGGCGAAATGGATGAGCTTTGATCTGATTCAGAAAGTAAACGTTTTTGTACGTGGCTATTTACATTGCTACAATTGCTACTATCGCTGCTGTTATTACTCAGACTGTCACCATAACCATTTGCTAAACGCTGGTTTTCGAATCTTGTGAATTCTGCCAAATCAGCAATTACATCTGAGAGTTCCTGATTTGCTTTCTGATTGTTCAAAAGAACCTCCTCATCTTCAGATTGACTTGGAGGAATATTTCCATTTGCACTTCCATTACCGTTAGCAGTATGGTTTTCTTGTTTATTCTGTATCAACTGTAGATTCATTAAATCAGTTTCTACTGCCAATGTGGCTAAGAGCTCTTCCAAGGCACTTTGGCCATTCGAAGCTGCTGAGGTATTTTCTAAGTTTGTACTTTCCGTATGATGAATATGATGATTGGTCGAGATTTCGATATTATTGGCATGATATGGCGGCATTTTGTTATTTTTCGTAGTAGAAGTAGTAGTGTAACAAATGGTATTTTTATGATTTATATTGTTATTGTTAGAAGTATCTATGATGTTTTTGTTGTCAGTTATTTTGAGGTGATTCTCATTTATGGTACTATTGGTGATATTGACGTGATTATTATTATTATTAACATTATTTACGACACTAACATCTGAAGTGAGATTATTGTTATGAGAGTTTGCACATGCTTTAGCGGTGGCAGTATTTAAGCTATTCGTTTGGACATTATTTGTCTGGTTATCGGACTCCTAAGTTTTAAAAATAAAAAATTCAATTTATATCAAGGCATAGACTTTGACTTTGATAATACATATACAAAAATGAGATTGAAATAATCAGACATATTCTGCTATAAGATTCAATCGAAGCTTTGGAGTCAATCAGTAGGAGATTTTGAAATACAAAAGGTGGGATAGTTTAACTTTTTTTTGGGTTTGGGTATTAAAATTTAACTTGTTTACTTTGTCGAGTATTCATGGCTATAACTTTTGACTCCGACATTAGATCATCTTCAAAAATATATTAAAATGTTCAAAATTTTGTGTTTTTCACTTTAAATTATAGAAAGTTAAATCTCTAGGGAAAAAGAAAAATGCAATAACAGAAACAAAATACAAAATTTTAAGTTAAATGGTCATAACCTCAAAACTAAAGGCCGCACACAAAAAATTATAGGTCCAAAGTAATGATAAATATATTATCTATGGTCTGACAATCTCTTTACTAAAACTAATAGTTGTGGAGATGTAGATCGTTTCGGGAAAACCACAATTAAAGCTTTTCAGATTTGAAAAAATTAGCTTTCCTGTATTTCGTACCACGAAAAAGTCTTTCTTTATATTTTTTTTTTTTTGAAAATAATTTACAGAATTTTGAAGTCGAGAATTTTGGAATTCATTATTACGGAATTACAGAATTTTAGATAACAGAATAGAACTCCTACAGAACTTTGGATTTACAAAATTTTAAATTACAGAATTTGGGAAACCGAATTTTGGTACTTACAGAAATATGACCCTAACCCAAATTATGTCTAAAGGGATATTAGTTTTACAAAATTCACTTGAAAAACTTTAAATTGATTGTGTTGTTAGGAAGAGTATACAAATAATTGTCTTGTCGACATTTTCTTATGTGATATTTTAAAATGACCATTATAAAACACAAATCTAAAATGATTAAGAAGGGGAACAAAAAGTTAAAAGTGTAAAAATCATGCAAGCTTTTATGGAGAAAAACGGCTTTGGACAAACATTTTGGTCCTCTTTTACCATAAAGAATCAAAAGAGTTTATAAAAATAATGTTCAGAAGGTGTTTTTTTAGAGAGCGCTGATAATGTCAAACTGTGAAATAAAGGTTATTCCAATTTTATAAAATCTTTTTATATGTCAAACACGAGTCAAAAGTCTCCATAAAAGTCTATAAGGTGTCAGGGTACGAAAGCAATGTAAAAGTGAAATGTAAGTATGGTTTCTTTGTCTAAAATCTAGCTTTGGAGTAATTTTTTAGTTCTCTTATCTTCGTAATAAATGAAACTTTTAATATAAAGACTTATGAGTTCATTTTGTTTGCGAAGGATTTCTGTTTACCTCTTTTTTGTAGTTTCATTACACCATACTTCAATAATTACAGGAGTAATTTTATAAGTTAAAAACTTTTTTTTTTAGTTTGATGTTATGGTATTAATTAAAAATTAAACATCAATAAAAGAAAGGCAACAACAAGAACAACAAAATACTTACCAATCTTGCCCGTCCGTTACTTAGAGGCGATTCTGCCAATGACAGTAGTCCATTTTGATTTTTATTACTACTAGTGTTATTTATATTACTGTTACTGTTACGAATATTATTGCTTTGTTGTGCGTGTGCAATATGGCCAAGTGGTGAGGCATTTAAAATAGCGAGTGGCGATAATGACGGTGACTAAAGTAAAAAATTAATAAAAAAAACAAGGGTTAAGGCAAAATATTAAAAAAAAAAAATAACACAATATTAAAAAAAAATTAATAATTAATATGATTTTAATTTATGTTATTGTTATTATATTAGCACCAGGTATATTATGTGAAACACTAAAACAAAATAAATAATTAATTAATTTCATAATTGAGGGACATGTGGTTTTCATACTACTTGTTTACTGTTTTTAATTTTCCATTTTTTACATCCAGTTCATACGTTGGTATGAATGTACATAACTTAAAGAATTCAATATTTTTTGTTTATTTTTTTAAGTTTCACATGTTTAATTTTAAAACAAATGAAATGAAATATCTTTATCTTAATTTTGAGTTTTTAAGATATTCTAAGCGATAATAGAACATTAGTTTAAAAATACATTAATTTTATTATGAACAACCAAAACTGGAAGAATTGACAAAAGTCGAAAAATTGCAGTCATTAGGGGCAGCGCCAAAACAACATTATACAAAAAATTGATTTGCATTGCATGACCTTTGTCAATGTCGATTTTCCCCGATTGACTGGATTAATAGTATAAAGCTTTTAATTGGAGAAAATAAAAAAAAAAAACAATTTTTTCTCTTAAAAAAATAGTTGGATTTCAGTGACACCTAATTGCATTATATTTTATATTCTTATGTGTCTTACTTAATATAATATCTTAGGAGCAAAATATAAATTTTTGTATTTTTGAGAAATTTTATTTGAAAACTGAATGAGTTGAAAAAATGGTCTTGTTTATGAACTTCTTTCTTTACCCAAAACATCACAGAAAAACTGAATATTTTAAAGTTAAAATTAAATATTTCAAACACTAACGATTTCTATTTTGTAATCCAATGGAATTGTTTGAAGGTGAAATTATTTTCAGAATTTTTTTTTACTCATAAAAAATCGAGTTTTATGTTTTTTTGCAATTTTTTTTAAACTTATATATTCACAAAATAAAAAAAAAATTAATTTAATTTATTTTCCCTATGATTAAACTTTTACATAAGCTTATATCTACTTCAACATTACAAATAAGTTATAAAAAACACATCCCATCAATTATGTAATTTTAAAAAATTAGACTTAAAACCAACCTTCATAAAAGAAAATAATACAAAACAAACACAAAAATAAGTAAATAAAAGCTAACTCACTCCAAGTTTTTCTTGCTTAGCAGTCTCATGGGAACGTTTCACAGCGACAAATGGTCGCTCCTTGGTGACAGTTTTTGTTGTCGTACTGATTGTGTGATAATGTCGTTCTGGCGAACTAGTAAAATAGAAAAAAAAAAAAACAGTAAGACGTTGTGTAAATTTAAAACATTTTAGAACTATATTTGGTAATTGTGTACCTGTTCGATGTGTGGTACGGAGTCTGTACATGAAGCTGCCTTCTGTAGTCGACCTCATCAAAAGCTGCTGTATCGCTGGCATATCCATCGTATCGTGCATTATTTCTCGATCTAATTTGTATAAAAAATATATACAATTTTTTTGCATTTTTTTTTGTTATCAAATGCAGTTGCATAAACAAAAAATTACCTTAGTGGTCTGTTTTTAATTTCAGTGTGGATTTCTTCAAAATATTTTCGATCATCTTTGAGTTGCGCGTTTTTCTTTGCCCGTAGTTTTTGTTGTTGCAACTGAAGCCATGTTTGTCCAGAAAGTCTGTAAGAAAGAAATTTAAGAAATGAGAAAGAATTCTAAGGATCACAAAAGTAAAAATATTAAAGCAGTATTTTCATGAAGAATATTAAAAAAAAAACATAACATAGAAATACTGAAGAAGCTATTCATCTTGCAATTTTAATGGTATTCAATGGCTTGAAAATAAAGTCACGATCCCCGCCCTGGCAGTATTCTTTCTCTGGCCCTCAGCTTTTACTAGATAGTATTCGTCTCAATCTCAATCCGATTTACACCAAAGTCTTTTTATAACTTTCTTTTCCTTATGACATAACTTTTTTTTTACATGAAAGTTGCATTTAAAAGACGTAAAGTCTTACAAATATGTAATTTTTTTTTCTTTATAAAAAAAAATTAAGTAAATGAAAATGCAGTGTCCTACTAATACAGGAAAAACAAGATAGTTCAAAATAATGTTGCGTTTTTTTCTTTTTTTTTATCATAAACAAAAAAAGTTCTTAAAACTTAAATAACCTTGTAGATTTAATTCGACATCCATACATACATAAAGTTAGCTTCATGTCATGTTTTTATGTTAATTGAATTAAAATTAAAATCAATGTTGACGCGTCCGACAGCAGTGGCAACGACGCGACGACGTAATCCTGATGGAACCAGTATTAAACAACAACAAATCAAAACGTTAAAGACAAGTTTCCTTTAAAGACCGACTTTGTATACGAGTCATCTCTATCTTTTAGTTTATATCAATGCTTGATTGAAAAGCAATGACTCAATAAAAAAATGATCATAAAACTAGGTCAAAGATGTGTCAAGTTACATGGACATTAACGAGAAAAATAATGACGAAAATATTATTTGTAAATATACAATTGCACATACTTTATACTTAAGTAGGTATACTTGAAGAGTATGAAGTTTATCTTGGGGATTGTTTTCACAGAACATACATCACATTTATGAACAATTCCTACAGTCAATAATTTTGACAGCTTTGTTTAATTTAATTTTGCATAGGGGAAGGTGTGTAATTGCCTCCGTTTAAGTGGGAGGGATAATTTTATAAGAAAAATGACTTAAAATGGGAAAACAACATTTTTAAATAAAGACAACTTACATGTAATTATTACATGTAACATTTTGTTGGAAAGCTAGATATCCGTTCTCTTGATTTATTTGAATTTTGTTGTAATACTGAAGAGATTTTTGAACAAAAAAATTTTAAACTTAAAATTTAT
This sequence comes from Meliscaeva auricollis, assembly GCA_948107695.1. Lineage (NCBI taxonomy): Eukaryota > Metazoa > Arthropoda > Insecta > Diptera > Syrphidae > Meliscaeva > Meliscaeva auricollis. The sequence continues at coordinate 57,003,589 of OX403617.1, forward strand.
GTACTGAAAACTAAATACCATTCATAACAAAGCGTTTGGTTTTATAGTTTGAATAAAAACCTATTTTTAAAATCCGTCGTAAAGTAAAATCCGTAAGTAAAGTAAAGCTGTTTGCCAACGCCAGATGCTTTTTCGATTATATTTTTATTATTGGTATTGTCCAATGTCAGCAGGCATCTAAACGTGTTACAAATATGTGTTGGTACAATTCTCGCGTCTTTTTTTTTTCTTTTTTCAATCGTTTTAAAAAAACAAAAACAACACAAATCGATGAAAATTTACTGAAAAAATATTTTGTGAAAAAAAAAATTACAATTGCATAGCTAGTTTTTGTTAAAAATGTATGATTTTCATATGAGAAAAATAAACAAATACAGTTTAAATAAAAACTCATTGTTTCATTGCAAAACTTCGTATCACAAAACCATCGCTGAGTCATTTTTCATCGATGTACATATGTATGTTTTTTTTATTGTATTTTAAAACGAGTGAAAACAACAAATCAAAATTCATTTAAACATTTTTCCTCATTGCTGATAGCTATAACTGGCCCCTTATTGCTCTCATCGAACTTATTTTTCCATGTTTTATCCTCCGAGACTCGTTACCATCACACCAATGTTTGCTCGTCAGTTTAGACACTGTGTTATAAATATGAGAAAGCCAAATTGCCTGCAAATATTTTCCCAACGACAAGTATAAATTAAAATTCTATTAAGATCAAGATCGACGGATCAAGGGAAATGTCTATAATATTACAGTAACTATAAACGTCAGACTTTGCGTTAAATCCGGTAGTTCTAATTTTCTGCTGAGTTCTTTATGATGTTAGGCCGAGCGCCGAACGCCCTGCACGAAACGTCAAATTTTTGTATGGACTAAAGGCCGTTAAAAAAGCTACATGTTTTTTACCAATCAATTTTGAACCGTTGATAAATAGAATTCAACTAAGCAAAAAATACCGGATTTGACGCAAGGTTCATTCCTACGAAACAACAAGGTTACTGGACTAATATAGGCTATGAGAAGTTTAATTTTTTTTTTAGTGTTTACCTAGTTGAAAATAACAGCCAATAATGTTCTTTTATTGAATTTTTTGCTGTATTTTACTATGTTTAAAAAAATTACAAATTATTTTTTTTAATTATGTATTTTTACATAGTTAACTAGTACACGAAGCTTCTAGAGTCGTTACTCTTTTCATTCAACGAGTACGAAAAAGAAAAATCACAATGCATCCTTTTCGCACTTATTTTTTGACTCCGTCACAGTGTAATAACTGACATAATAAAAAAGATATTTGACAAGTTTGAAAATGTTCTATTAAAGGCCTAACTACAACATCAACTTTTTCCAAAAAAGTGCTCATTTTTGTGACTATTTAACTTCAGAAAAATTTGAAAAATGTGTCAAAAACATTAGATTTTAGATTTTAAAACTGGTTATTTACTTTTTTCCTTAAAAAATGGTCCAGTTAAGAAAAAAAATGATTTGACTTTTGTAATTTTACAAAAAGTAGCCGTTGTGGTTAAGCCTTAACTTTTAGAATTTTACCGAATCTTTTAGTAAAACTTCTTTTTTTTCTGGAAAAATTGAAAATTGGCCTTCGAATTATAAAATATATTTTTTTAATTTATTTTAGTGGAGCTTATTTTATTAAAGCTGAAAATAAGGCATTATCTCGGAACTGGGCGACACTGCTTCAATTTGGATGTTTTTTTTTTCAAATGTTGGTATTCAAAAATACTTTTATTTTTTTTTTGTCGACTTAAAGTAGAATAAAATATGTAGGTTAAAAAGCCAAAAATACGCTTTTATCACGCACTTAAAATTATAAAATAATTTAATTAATTTGTATCAAAGGGCTAGATAAAAAAGCATAGAGCATTTTTGGATTGTTTAATTTATATCAAATGGTTAGATAATAATTAAGAGCGCTTTGTTCAAACTATTTCAAGATATATACACACAAACTAAACTGCTTTACGCTTTTTTATCTAGCCCTTTGATATAAATTAATTCAATTGTTTTATAATTCTTAGTGCATGATAAGAGCATACTTTTAGTTTTTTGAACTACATATTTCATTTTCCCCTTTTTTTAAAAAAGACAAGAAGTTATGTTTAAGCCCGTATGATATTCCTTTTTTTCTATTAAAAAGTATTAAAACTTTAAATCAGCTTCGTGTGAAAAAGACAGAAAGTTTTTTAATACGAAACAAATACAGTCTGCGTGCTCATAAATAGCAGTTGTCAATCAATGAAAAAAATAAAAAGCAAAACAAACAAATATATTCTAAATTGTCGAAATTATTGTGTTAAGAAACATTTAAATTTAATTAAACGGAAAATTTAAAACGATAAATAAGGTGTGGATAAAGACTATTTGATAAAAAATAAATTGAAAAAAAATCAATTTTGTAGTGAATATGATGTGTTTTAAAGGAGAAATGTCAACACAGCCATGTGTAAAATAAATTTTCTTTTTAGTACTTAATTTTTGACATTTTTGTTTTTTTTTTTGTGTATATCATACGGACTTTACTAAACCAATATTTGATTGTTGAAAGGATATTTTTAGGGATGTGTAATATTTGTAACTGTCAAAACAAATGTTGTTTTGCTACAATAAATATTAGTTGTAGTCTAGTCTTTATACATAAATTGTGAAAAATCAGTTAGGCCACTCTCAGGGCCTCATAATATGTAATTATTGGAGATTCGATTTCATTGTCAGTTTGTTAGTTACAAGTGAAGCTAATAAAAGTTCAATAAAACAAATGATTGAAATACAACGCAGTCTAATACAAGATCATATCATATGTTTTTAGATAGCCAGAAACCTACTTTTATTAACATTGTGTTGGATTTTGTTTTTTAATATTAATTTTTGACTAAAGTTATCAAATATGTATAATTATGTATTTTTTTTTGTAAAAGAATACTTGCAACAAGAATGGAATTTTTTAATGAGGCAAATATGTTTGCGATTACATTTTTCATCATTTTTCTTCAAAATATAATCTATGATTGCGGATTAACTCGGTACTCGATAACTCAATAATTGGTCCGCTAATGGATTTCTAAGCTCATTGATAAAAATATTCTAAATACATTCAAACGTCACTTTAAGCAAAAACAAAAAAAAAACTCGTATTGTTAGCCATCGCAATGATGCACATCTAATGACAGAAAGCATAACTAAATTTGCATTTAATGCATTTAATTGAACCGGCTAGATGCTACTTAAGAATTCCTCCAATCATCCCATATAAAACACAAATCAGTTTCATCGCTGAATTAATTTTGTATATACCTGCAATTTAAATTTCATTGATATCCACAAAGCTTTTTCCAGTTTTTCTAACAATATAAATAAATTCTCTATATCGATTGATAAATTGTTATGGAACGCGCTTAAGCTCTAGGCAAGATCGTATCGAGTCGACCTTCAAAATTCTGTTTATTTATTCTTAATTTATAAATAAGAGGCGTAAACAGTTCTGACATTGAAAATGGTGATCATTCACCGTGGTTATGGCAAAATTTAATAAAAATATTCAGAAGCAAAAGCAGATCAAAATATTTTGGCGCCCACATAATTTTCATTTTGAATTGGTTTGACCTTTTCTTAAATGGTGCGAGAAGCAAATTGAATTATAATTTGTATACTTCACGCCTTCATAATTAAATCATTATAGGTATTCTTATGTGATACGAGAACAATTGTTTTATAATGTTTAAGAAAAGAAATTTTGAAAAAGATGTTTAGGTGGAATATTTATGAAAAACATTTATTAAGTAAATACCAACAATTGGAAAAACATGAACAACAATAATAATATTCAGTTAATTTGTTAAATTTAACAACAAATTCAAACACTCATGTAGTCTGTGTTATTATTTTAAGTGGTAAGGGAGGTTCAAAGGCATAACATATGCAAAGGCCCTACGCTAGACAAGGAGGCTACCTAAAAAGGAGGAACTTCAAAAAATGCTAGTCTATTCAATGCAACTAATAAAAGATTCCTACAATTCGTAATTTTGAGAAGCAAAGTCATGTGAGGTGTCGTAGTGCATTAGGTGATATGCATACCTAGCTCCACAAATAAATGGAATTGACGGAATAAAGAGTCTGATGATGATTGGCACCCATGAAATACCTATTCTTGAGCCATAAACTTGGTAGTAGCACCTTCAAGTGTTTGTTTTTTTTGGTTTGGTCCCCGTCTTGAAAAAGTGCATTAATATTGCAGTTTCGGGTTAAGATTTTAGATTAATTTTCCTTGAAAGGTCATTTAAGTGTGAAAAAAGGTTATTTTTATGCTGAAACAATAATGATACAGCGATAAAATTTGCCATAAAAAAGTTTCATTTGTAATCGGAACCAAGAACTAAAAGAGTGAGTTGAGATAATCACCCCTATTGCGATTGTCAACTATCAATTGATAATAATTAATAAATACTGAAATTTGGTACTTTAAAACCTAGTTAATTGAAAAGTCGTAATATTTATCAATTGTCAATTTTATTTCAAAAAACAACAGTTAGCGTCATTCTCAATTATCAAAACTTTTACCAATTGAATAATAAGATACCGATTTTCAACTTTTACCAACTATCAAAATGATAGTTGACAATAGCAATAGGGCTGAATATTTGAATTACTAAAAATCATTGGTGTAATTTTTTTTATCCTTTCAGTCATAAAAACCGCTTTTTTCCATTCACTCTTTTGGTTCTTGATTTTCTTAATAAATGAAACGTTCATGCCGAATTTTTTCGGTGTACCATTGTTGCAAGGACGTATTCAGAAAAAATGTACCTGCTCTACTGAAAATCGAAACAAACATTGCAAAAATAATCGTATTACCTTCGTTTTAAGTTAGATAAATTAAGCATACTAATGATAAGCATTGCAACTTACCTTATTGATCGCCGAATAGTTTCTAAATTTTTTATATTACCATCAATAAGTGCCATAGAAGCCCAAAACTTTTTCTTTTCTCTCACGAGATACAGCTACTACCGCTAAAAAAAAATTGATGCACTTAGTCGAGACCTTTGCAACTATATATGTAGGTCAATATGTGTTACACAATGGGATGCAGCCCATTCAAAAGTGCCCATTTTTACTTACTTTATAGGGTAAGTATTGGTTTTGAGTAAAAAAAAAATTGAAAAAAAAATTGTATGAAAAGACATGTAAAATAAAGTTTTATCAAAATCTAACTATTTTCTTAAAACTTAAAAATAGAAAACAAAAATTAGTTTTTGGCATTTTCTCAATATTTTCGAGGATTTATACAAAAAGTTAACCCAACAAAAAATGTAGATCTTTTTACCATCTACAACTTTTTTCGATAGAAATCGTTAAAAACACAGGCCACTTTTTCCCCCAATCTGTTGACAAGCAATTTATGTTCGAGGTTTCATATACCATTTATCCTAAATTTTTTCTAACACCCTTAACTTGCTATTAATTTTTTCAACTTTTTTGCTCTGAAAACTTGATTTGCGCTTTCGCAACACTCGGTCAGATGTTGGCAATTGTCTTTGAATCAAACCTTTCTAAATATAAAAAATCAAAAATAAAATTGTATATTTTAATTAGTTATTTCTTAAAGAATGTATCTGGAAAATCCTTCCGCGTAGGATAATAAAAGCTTAGTCATTTTCATTCAATAACTGTTTCAAGTTGGTGGGTGGTAAACTTAATCTGCGAGTATCACGCACCTATACAAAAATTCCTTAATACCTAAATCCAAAATATTATATTGGTCCAGTATCCAGTTAAATTCATATTAATTTTTTTTTTCGCCAGACAAATTTTGTCTGCAACGCAATCAAATAGAAACATATTCCCATTTTTTTTGTACATAATATCAAAAATGTATGTGCTTGCTACTTGCTGCTTTTGCAGTATAAGTACCTACGTATATCTATGTTTTAATGAACAACGTGACGTGAGTTGTACTACAGGCGAACAACACATAGACCAACATTTTCCATCGTGTTTTTATTTTATGTTGGTTTCTGTTTATTAAAATGTGAATCAGCTGCATCTGTGCGAAAAATCAACGATATTATCACGAAAATACGAGATATGAATTTGTTTGTTTCACCATCATTTATAAACGATTGAAACAAGTGTTTGCATCTTTTAAACGCGTCTCTAATGTGGTGTCTCTGATGGGATGACGTCATTTTTGTTGAAGCCCACACTAGTTTATTTCAGAGAAGGAAAGTATGTGCTTGGGCAGAAAAAAAACATAGTTGTATACCCATATAACTGCATTGTGCATATATGTACACATGCATCTATGCTGTATCTCAAAAAACAAATAACAGTGTAGTAGAAGCGAAAAATATAAAGGTGCTCACGAGAGTGTAATTTTACTTGGATCTGTAATGCTTGTCTAGAATTTATGCTTTTTATACATATACAATTTTTGAATTCAGACTTCAAATGATCAGATTTTGTTTTAATATTTTTCTAAAATGCCTTGTCATCTCTTAACTATTTCGGCGTACGCAAATCTAATACTTACAAAATACAAGACCTTTGATTATGATGTACATATATTTAAAAATACAAACCAATTCCCAACATTACCCCAAATAAAATCTAAAATGCCCAAAACGATCCACGTAAAAAATCTGTAACAAGATACAAAATTTGTTAATTCGTAAACACGAATTGTAAATTCTATTGCCCCGTTTTTGACGTACGTATCGGCACCGGATTTTTATAATTTTTTTTTTTTTTTTTAAAGGTACAGTCTCTTTCTCTTAATTTCTTAATAGTCGAAATTTGACCATATGTGCGAAACCAGTTACTATAACTAAGTAGAAATTGTATAGTTTGGTATTGTAGTTTTTATTGTTACGCCCGCCACTGGCACGTGGTAGATATGTTGCAGTTGTTGAGTAGGCAAAGCTGACATCATCATAACTTGTTGCGATCGTCTTCATTTTTATATTTCATACAACAAAACATTATATCAATCGAAGTGAAGATGCAGTAGAAAGGTTTCTCTGATGCTTTGATTCATCAAGAGGAAAATTAAATCCATTCTTTGTCCACTTTAGATTGAAAAGCTATTTGTCAAAGTCAGCAGTAGTTTAAATAGTAATTTGGTTTGATTTAGGGTACCTATTCACATCATTTCGCCCCGCTGCGCTGCTCCCTCCCGCTACTCGCTGATGGTAAAATATGCCGTCATCAAAGTTGAAAGTCAATTCGTTGCACCTTCGACTTTTATTTTGTCGTACATTTAAGCGAAAGCTATTTGACGAATTCGTTTTCGGTCACAGATCAAAATTAGTGATTCATGATCGCATAAGAATAAAACCGCAACGAAACGGGTGGCGCGCAATTCTAAATAAAGAGGATTATTATTTTTGTGCCTGTCTGTGTGTGTTTAAGTCATTTGTTTGCATTGCTGACTGATGATTAATAGCCTAAGCATCTCACATGTTTGCATTTTAATCCATAAGTAGGGCAGAGTATAGCAAAGATAGTTCTCTTTTTTTTTTGCTAATTTAATGTTTTTAAAAGTTTTTTTTGGCGGTTTGGTGTACAGCAAACATTATAAACACACATAAGCATTTGGAACTTAGATTTGGAACTATTCCAATTTTAAGATCAATGTGTCGAAATTTATTGGATGGCTTTTCGCCATTAAAAAAAAACTCTTTAGATTTGACTTCTTTTGTTATTTTTATTTTGGGCTTTACGATGAAAGATTTATGAAATAAACGAGATTTTTTATTTGCGACAGGCTGAGAGTGTGTGTTCAGTGATGATATCCTTATTTGTGTTTTGTATTAAGATTTGTTTGCTCTGCAAATATGTTTTGTCATTAAGTACAATCGGCTACAAATTCCATTCATTTTGTTCAAGGACAACTCTGAACTAGTTAAGTTCACATATTGATGGTATAGCCTTGGATTATGTTCACTAAAATCATGTGTAGGTGATGTCATTTCCGATGATTTCTTGATTTCCTTGCTTTACACAAACTGGAATAATTTTGTGAGTCACATAATGTGTAGGACTATAGGTAAAGGCAGTAAGAAAGGTTTTCGTGAAAAACCAGAGATATCAGATAATTTATTCATTGTTTTCATTTTCAGTGAGGAACCAAAGTGTCAGTTTTACAATCAAATTGTTGATATAACAATTTTTTCATTGTTAATCATTTTCAAGAACATAAAATCGTTAGCCCAACATTAAAAGTGGTTTGTCAAATATATCTAAGGTCAAAAAATTCTTTCAAAAACTTGTTCTTAAAGTAAAAACTACTTTTAAAAATACAAATAGTTGACATAAAAAAAGCTCTTTGAAAACTTGAGGGTTACTAAATGCTTCTATATTTGTTGAAGTTAGATCGTATATAAATAACTTCAATGTGCATAATTCTTAAGGGGCTTTCATTTTTTTCTAAGTAAAATGTGTTATTTAGTAGATATAATTTTAATCAAAGTAAGATTTTGCTTTACATAATATGTGAAAAATAAAAACAGTTAATAATGCCTGCCATTATTATAAGTATAAGAAATAAAAGCACAAGATATTTTTTTTGTTTCTTTTTAGGCGAAACAGAAAAAAGATATAATAATAAGAAAAAGCAAGAAAGTATAATAAATCAAATGAATTTGTTAAAATTTTTTTTATACTTTAATGCTTTCTCTTTATTATTCTAGTACATTGTCTTATGTTTGGGTGCATACAAAAGTAATTTTGACAGCTTTCAAAATTTTAATATTTAACGTTGTTGAGTTATGAGTTTTTAGTACTTGGGTGCTAAAATCAAGTTATTGAAGTTATTTCAGAGCGTATTCCTTAAGACATATTTATTTCGGACATTATGCCAGACATTATTTCTGAAGTTTCTATTTCTTTAAATAGGTGGGCAAATTATGTAGTGAAATTTCATTCTACGCCATTATCTCGCCATCTCCATATTAACAAAACTTCATATTAACAAAATGTGTTTTAAACGATTACGATAATATTTGGATCCTTCTAACCGAGCTTGACAACATTTATATAAGAATTAGCTTCGCATGACGTATTATTATTATTATTATTATTATGTTTTATAATTTATTATTAATAAATTGTTGAATAATTTTTGGATAAAACGAAAACAATCGTTATTCTCATCTACATTTCTATCAACTATTAACACTCAAACAGAAAAAGGTTAAGAGAGTCAGTCACTACACGGTTAAATAAATTTGGGTACTTTTTAATACTTTTGGGGTTCCATATAGGTCCACACCAAAAATTTATTAAAATTTAATACACGACAAATATTAAAATTGTTCAGTTAATACAAAATATATTAAAATTTATTATATGGAAGAATATTTTATAATTCAATTGTATTTATTATAATATTATTCTGTCATTTTCTCTCTTTATTTCTCTATCTTCTCTTTAAATTCTTTAAACATGAAACCCATTATTTTGTAATATTAAAATGGTGATATTAATTTCTTTATTATTTTTTCGCAAATTATGTAAAGTCAAATCTTATGTTTAAATTTTATCAGTAATTCATACATTGTACTTCGAAAAAAACCAAAAGCGACTTCAAAATAGTGCAAATTCAGATTATTTGTTCTTAAAATTTCATCAGTACCCTTGAGTACCTGAAATCATATATAAGACATTTTTAAAAATGGCTTCTGTTATCGTCTACGTCTGCCTTGCTTTTTTGTATTAGATTAAATATTAATGCTTTGGATTACATTCTAATCTTCTTCATATTGAAAATATCAATTTTAATACAAAACTATTAGAATGTAATACAAAATAGTTAAAAAAAATCTAATATTAACAGAATATTAAAAAGTAATATTCACTGTATTGCATACGGCTGTAATACAAATACTGTATTGTCAGCCAACATTTTTAACCGTGTATCCTTGGTTCTAAATTGGAAAAAATCTTTTGTATTTATTTCCAACGATATTTCTCCTTGTACCATATTTTTCATATTGTTTTCAAAAATAAATTTATAATAATAAATAAAATTATTCATGTTTAAAAAAGACGATGTATGCTTCTTTAAGGTGATTTCCTTTAGTAAGTATTCGGTTTTTATATGATTTCTTATTTCTTGATATGAAAACATAACAACCTCTATAACTATAGAATTGTTAAACTTTTGTATGCGATAATCCACTGGACTTTGAGAATAAATAAATGAACCAAAATTAAATGCTAAATTCCAGCAAACATATAATTTAAATTAAAAATTGGTACTGACAAAATCCCACACCAACATTCAAGAAAAAAAAATAACTTTAAATAATTTTATCTAAACAAAGGCAAAGGCGAGATATGTAGTTTTTGGTTTCATTTAAAAAATCTTTCAATGGACCTATGTATTAAAAAAAAAAAACACACACACAATTTCTCAACTGTAACATTGTAAACAAACTTACAAATAAGGAAAACACAAGAAATAAACTCACATTAAGTGTACTAAAATAGCAGTTCGCCCATGCATGAATATTTTTTTTTTTTTAAATACGGACCTACCTACAATCACAAAACACATACGACATACGACATATGGGTAGGTATATCTACTAATTAAAAGAAGAACCAGTTTTTGTAAAATAAAAAAAAAATTATATATTTATATTCCTTTTCCTCAAAATGCAATAATTTGTGAAAAATTTATCACTAAAAAGCACATTAGAGTGTGGGCAGGGAGCGTGGATAAATATCAAATAAATCAACATCAACAAAAACACACACACAAGACAGCTTCTTCTCTGCAACCAATCTGTGCAAGTATTACATACGTACGTGTGTGATAGTTTTTGCCAAAAAAAATGTCATTTCTGCTGTACACCTGTCTGCAGTTATATATTTTTACAAATAACCTTATTACGTTCTTTGGTTTCATTCGCAAATAGAACGACTTAATTGTGGTGTTGCGTCAAGGACGCTGGGGTAATGTGAGATAACTTAATCAGTAATGCAACACGAGCAACTTTAGCTTTTTATAGTGACAAGCGACCCACAAAACCCCGCTTACAGTGTTGCATATCTACGCCTTTGTAATTTAACTTAACCGCAAATAAAGTCTCCATTGACATTAGAATTCCGGCTCATGTCACACAGATGAATGTATATTGTACATACATACGTAAACCAAGATTTGAACCAAGTATCACAATAGAGTAGATATTCCAATAATAATAATGAAAAGTGTTTCAATAAATGAAGATGTACATATGAAATCTGAGGCAAAGCATACATTTTGTCTGTTTGACCAAATAAAAAATTTTGCAAATAAAAAGTGTTTACAACCAACAAAATTGTATTTTAAAATTAAAAAAAAAAATAAAATGGAAGCTTTTCTGACTTTCGCACGTCCTTTCATACATCTTGTGGCTTTTTCTTTTAAATTTTTATCTTAGCGCTAAGGACCCCTAACATAGCTGTATGCAATGCTGTGGCCTTTTACATTCTTTCGGGCTATGAAACGGGTTCATTTATCCAATTCCTATGAAGATCGAATTTGGATCCGTTCGTAATGAAGTGAGACAAAAAAGGTACATTTTATGACCCTTTTTAAGTCATAAAATATTAATTTAATAATTTTTTTTTTCAATTTTCTTTTTACAACATAAACATAATCTACCCTTCTTTCATTTTGCATTTAATTTTTTTCCGGATTTGCAAAAAGTTTGAAAAAAAAAATCGTAAAATTGAAAAAACAAAAATGAGTTTTCGTTATCAAGTGAGACGGAGTGTATGTAAGAACTACATACACTCCGTCTCACTTGATAACGAAAACTCATTTTTGTTTTTATTTTACGATTTTTTTTCAAACCCTTTGCAAATCCGGAAAATTTGGAGAAAAAATCAGTTTACATTTTATTCAGTTTATTTTTAAAGATTTAAAGGAAGCCAAATGAGCAACTTTACTCCAAAATATAAAATTAAATAAATTTAAAAATGAGGTTGATAGTTACAACTTCAAGGGTAACTTTCCAAAAGGGCCCTTGGAAACTAGGGGTCCGAAGGTATTTTGGTTTTTAGAATATTTGCAATTATACAAGGTCTAAGCAAGAATTCAGTATTAAATGAAGCGCAGACTCAAGTTAAGATATTCGTTGCGGAGTAATTAAAGCTCAAATAAAGCATTATCTCGGAACCGAGCAAAACCGCTCCAATTTGGATGATTTTCGTTTTCAAAAGCTGGTATTCAAAAATACTTTAACAGTTACCGCTGGTAGCGGATTTTTTTTTGTGAACAAACATTATTTTTTATCAAAAAATATTTTTAAAATTTTATAAAATAAACTAAGTTTTATCTAAAATATCATAAAATTTTGAAAAAAAAAAATCATTTAAAAATTTTGATTAAAATTTGATTTTTTCGAAATTCTGAGTTTGAAAGCTTTTTTGTCTTTAACTAATAATAGGAATAACTTTATTAAAAATGGTAATAAAATTAGGTTTGTGTGGCTATTAAAAACTTATAATTTGATCTGGTTTTAAACTTTGTTGTATTTCTATAATTTTTTTTCTGCTTAAAGTCAACTTTGAGAATATTTTACAAAAAATCTGAAGGGGTAAAAAGACCACTATTTTAACTAGTTATTTTCCTTTTATTAAATTTTAGCAAACATTTTTGATAAAAAAATTGTGTTCACAAAAATCTTATTGTGTTCATGTACAAAATCACACAAGAGTGGCAGTTTTTAGCACGTAAATGTTCAAGTATTTTTGAATACCAGCATTTGAAAATAAAATATCATCCAAATCGGAGCAGTTGCACGTGGTTCTGTTATATTTTTCTTACAATTTTTCGTAGTTTTTTTAATAAAAAAAACTACTTTAATGTCAAAATGTTGAAATCGACAAATCTTGATGTTTTATAAAAAAAAGCTAATTCAACCGTTTTTTATGAAACATCAAGAAAAATTAATAAAACAAGGACTTTTTCCTATCTTTTAATTGGAAAAACAAAAATGGACGGAGAGTTTAAAGTTTAAACCAAACCATTGTGTCGCAAAGCGAAATACATAAAAGAATGCCAAATAAACTATGAGGGTCAAAGTGACAGATGTTCTTCAGAAATCCAAAAACTACAATTAGGACGACGAAATAATGGTCCAGCTGGTTTTCGATTCCACAAAGGAAGATAAAAAACAATTAAATATAATTAATAACTCACTCATTAGTGCTTGTGCTTCGATGAAATCCATCTAGAGTATTGGAACGCTTCAATGGGTCATTGTAGTAGTTGTGATATCCATTTGATGCCACTGGTTGCTTGTCACTAATCGAGTACTTTTCGCTCATAACTTTTTCGCGTCGTTCACGGAGCATCTCTTCAAAATCGGGCTTCCGCAACGTACTGTAAGTTGATTCATTGGAAACGCCACCACCAAATGTCTTACGCACCAGCATAGGGCTGGTGAGTCCCGATTGGGCTTTTATCATTCTAGGATCTTTTTGTTGGTTTTCGGGACCGGAAACGTCGTTCAAATGCACACCGTTCGACGGAAGGTTGCCGTAAGTAAAAGGTTGAGAATGTTCACGCGCGTGATACGGAATATTATCTTCGTCTTCAGAAGTGATTGGATTATTTTCCTTAGACGTCCGCACTACTCGATGATATGTCGCTGACTGATGTTGCGAATTTTTTTGCCCCACAGCCGAAGCTGACTGCGGCGTCATTTGGTGATGTTGCAAAGGCATAGTTGCGGCGTTTGTTTCACGTCGTTGTTGCTGTTGCTGTTGTTGTTGTTGTTGTGGATGATGCTGACGCGAAGTGTTGCTAGTGCTGCTATGGTAGCCACTGAACAGGTTTGGTGTGTCGCGACCACTTTCACTTGGTGGTGGTGTTAACGTGGTTGTTGTACTAGCTGTATCGTACGGATCGAACCGATCTTGTTTGTTGTATGAATTCGAATTTAAATGACGTTGCACGTTCTCCTGCGAAACATACGAATGCGAATTGTGTATCAAGTCGCGATTGATATTGTTGTGCGCGGGCGGATTTTGTATTGGCAACGTATACACTGGTGATGACGCGGAGGCGGTGGCAGAAACGTGCGACACGACACTTTGACTACGATCGTATTGGTTAATCGAATGCGTACTTGATTTACGATTTTGGAAGTCAGGTATATCTTGAACTGTTAATAGCATGTCACTCAGAATGTCATCAAGTTCACGATGGCGATCTTCTGGAAATAGATATACAAACAAAATGTTAATGCACATTGCACATGAGTGAATATTTAATTGGATGAATCATATAAGGGGCCGCAATGCAAATGGAATCTTATTCTATAAAAAAATAATTTGGATGATGGCTCATTGAAGAAAAATAGCTATGTCGAAACATGAGCTAATACATTTAAGGTTAAACATCAGGTGAGAAACATGCAGACACTTATTAACGTATTCTGACAGCTGTTGGTAAATTATGACTAAGGAACAAGTCTAAAAACCACGAGATGTTATTCTATTTAAATGTATTTCTTGGTCCAAGAAAGGGAGGTAACAAGGTATCGATGCAGATTTTTACCCTTTTTCACTGACATTCCAAATTCCTCTTAATGTTTTTTTGTTTCGCCACTTTTTAGGGGTATGGGTAACCTGCGTGTTGATACTATTTACGCATATGGCACATGTTGAGACACAATATGCTCACCTTACAAAAGTTATAGTCTTTTTTATGCAACGACAAGACCACGACACTACTGCTCAATCCCAGGCAGATTGCAATGTTCAACTTGGACGATGTAGAGCAAATACTCCGCATCCCTGAGATTGACGAAGTGAAGAATCCATATCAAATCTAAAATCCAATTGACCTAGTTTCGTTTTTTAGTATGCACCAATTTATTAGGAAAATATGGTCAAAATGGAACCTCAGCATTGTTTGTTTGATCTGAATGAGACATCAATCATTCTTCGTTGAATAATTTGAATAACTATGCCTTTCGTTGAAAATGAGATAGAACCATTTCAGTTTGGCTTTAAACCAGGAAAGTCCAAAATCGACCAGAAATATTCGCACTGCATTAGATTTTGGAAAAAAGAAACAGAAACATCTTTAGTTTTTAAGGTTGCAAATAACGATTTTTTACGATAAAAGTGTTGTTTCGTTGCAATGATACATACACATACTTTAATCAAAATCATTAGAATCGTTTTCGAGAAAAAACAAATAAATTAAAACCGCTATATGGGAGGTATTCGTTCTGAACGTAGTATTCAAAAACAAACTTTCGAAATATTGTAAGTCATCTGTACCAAATTAGAAGAAATCCGTCAACGCGTTGGGGCATTTGAAATGTAAACAGATGGAGGCACAACCCCATAGACGCATAGACGCAAAAGTAGTAAGTATACGTCCAAGCCCAAGTGTACCTATTATAATATCCACGACCAACTTTATATCTTGAGTTATTCCTAGGTTCATACCTCTTATGTGCTTCAATAGAGTATTTAATTAACGGTACCTGCCATATGATGAAAATAAAAAAAATCTTTCTTTTCAAAAACGACTCTTACGATTTTGATTAAAATTTGTATTTGTAGGGTTTGACCCCACGTTTAGATTCTCTGTGGCTTAAACTTTCTTAATATCTAATATGTTCCTTTGATTTATTATCTTTATTTTAAAGTTTATTTATTTATATTTATATTTGAAATAATTAAGTTAAAAAAAAAGTTATGTGGCAAAGCCTCCCTGGTGGGGATGGTTTGCCATGGGGTGGGGGAGGTATTGCCAAGTGACTAAATCTCAAATCCAATTCAAATAGGAACTCTCAACATTAAGAAAAAGTATAAAAAAACGAATTTATTCATTTAACTTTATACTAAAAATGCCATAAAATTTTATAAGTCAAACATTGACATTGGCAAAAGTTACGCATGGGTGGTTTTGCCACTGCCAAAGGAACTCCACGAAGCGATTTTGCCCATTTCTAAGTCAAACATTGACATTGGCAAAAGTTACGCATGGGTGGTTTTGCCACTGCCAAAGGAACTCCACGAAGCGATTTTGCCCATTTCAAAGACACTCCACAAATTGGCTTTGCCACTGGCAAAGGCACCCCTTGAAGTGGCTTTGTAACTGACAAAAGCACCCCACTACGTGGTTTTTGCCAGGCAAAGCATCCTCATGTACAAATGGCAAAGGCCCTTAAACGGAGTTTTTTTTAATTATTGATAACTTTTTTCTTTGGTAAAAACTAAATAAAAATCAATTGTACATACTGTAGGAAATATAATTTACAAATAATTAAAATCGTTTTATGTATCTACTAAAGTAAAGAAGAGTTATTTTAAAAGGAAAACGCTACACATTTTGACAATTTTTACCCTGCTATTTTAGAAGCCGGGATAAAAAAAACAACATACATGTTCAACTCGGTTGTTGTATGGCGGAGAACTGTCAAACATTTTTCGAAGTTTGCCAGTGAAGAAGAGCAACCAAAATCGATTTTTCGATATTTTACAATGAGTTGGTTTGACCGAAAAAATCGAGTGGCAAATGCACCCTACTGGCAAATTATCCTACTTCTACCCTACTACAACTGTAAATGTCGTATTTTTGAAATAAAAAAATATTTTTCATAGATCCTTTTTACGTTTTTCTGATTTTCTGGATTTCGATTATAATTTTTACACAAAATTTTCAATACTTTTTTTTTTTAAATGGATTTTTCGAAAACGTATTGGTATTTTTTTTTTGAAATTTTGGTCTTATTCCATGAGTATTGAGTATTTGTATGTATAAAAATAATTTTTTTTTCAAAAACGCCTCTAACGATATTAAATTTTTTTTTTCTAAAAAATATTTTTTTTTCAACAAAATCAAATGGCATTATAAAATTGGTTAAGTTAATTTCGTAATGAATGATGTTTTTTTTAAATTTCTTATAAATATATTTATTTATAACAACTTTATGTAAAAAGTTTTATTGTCAAAGTTTATAGGTACGTGCATTTTATTTTTAGATCAAATACAATTTTTTCATTATTGTGGTTTATGACAGTCATCTGGTCGATTTTCAAACAAAAATTAAATAAAGTTCCGTCCAACAAATACCTTTATTTGACTATTGGGTTAATGCTTTTTTTTTAAATCGATAAGAGGGTTTTTGGCCGCCAAAAAAATAAAAATGAAAACTGACATTTTATGACTCAGTTTGGTACCCTTATTGCTTTATTTAATGTTTTTAAATTTAGTAATATTTTGGGATTTTCGATTTGAGCATGTCAAGAGGGAAGGTCTCACCTTCTTTTGAAGCTTGGGGAGAGTATAAGATGACGAGAAATATGTATAAGACTGAGTGTATGAGGGCAAAAAGTATATTCATTGAATCGAAAATAATTGCTAATGCTGGCGACCAGAAAGGTTTATGGAAAACATTGAAAAGACAAATACTTAAAACGGAAAAAAATGAAATCATAGAGCTAAAAATCCAAAATACGTGTCTTAAAACGGAAAAAGAAATTGCTAACGCATTGAACTTATTTTTTGTGAAAAGTGTTCAAGAAATTCATGGGAGCATCAACCAAATTGATTATTCAGATAGTATCGGTACCCAAAATAGTGTATTGAAATTTAAACAAGTGAGTCTGTTGGAACTTGAAGAAACAATCAAAGGAATGAACAACAAAAACGACTGTTTTGGGTTAAATGGCAGTATAATTCTTGATTGCAAGTTTGAAATGTATCCGTACTTATTAAAAATAGTTAACTTATCTTTACAAAATGGAGACTTCCCCCAAAGCTGGAAAGAATCGGTAGTGGTTCCTATTGAAAAAATTCAAAATCCAAAAAACCCTGAAGATTGGAGACCCATCAACATGCTCCCAACATATGAGAAAATCTTAGAGAAAATAGTGTGCAACCAACTTACTAAGTATATAGAAAATGAAAATATTTTGTGTGTTCAACAATCAGGTTTTCGGAAGGGACACTCCTGTGAAACTTCTATATCTTGGCTAACAAATGAGTGGAAAAAGGAAATCGATAACGGAAAATCTATACTCGCTGTTTTTCTTGACCTAAAACGAGCATTTGAAACAATAGATAGAAAAATATTGCTTAAAAAACTTGAAAAATATGGTATTCGTCAAGTTGAGCTTAAATGGTTTGATAGTTATTTGTTTGAAAGATCGCAAAGAGTCAAAGTGAATGAAACCTTTTCTGAGGCTATAAAAGTGGATCTTGGTGTGCCTCAAGGGTCGAAATTGTGAGTGATCCTTTTTCTTTTATACATTAATGATATTGTTAAAGTGGTATCAGAAGTTCAGATATCAATATTTGCCGACGATACATTGATCTACAGTGTTGGTGATAACATAAATGAATGTGAATATTTAATTCAAAGAGAACTGGACAAAATTTACACATGGCTTTGTAAAAATAAGCTGAAACTTAACGTTAGTAAGACTAAAATCATGTGTATAAATAGTAGTGAACCTAATGTCAACGTAAAAATAAATGATGAAAGAGTCGAATGTGTCCGTGAAATCAAGTATTTGGGAGTATATATTGACAACAAGCTTAAATTCAATGAACATGTTAAAAAAAAAAAGGGTTTTTCAAAAGAATTCGTAAAAATATAACTCGAAATTGTGCATTGACTGTTTATAACACGTTGATTCTTCCACATTTTGATTATTGCTCATCGATAATATATATGTCAAACATAGAAAACATTAGAAAACTTCAAATATTGCAAAATAGAGCGATGAGAACAGTGCTTCAGTGTGAATTTAGAACGCCAATACAAGAAATGCTATCAAATCTCGGATGGCTAAATGTTGAGCAACGTTTAAAATTTAATGCTTTATTGATGATTTTCAAAATAAAAAATAATCTGTATCCTATTTATTTGCAACGTAATGTTAGTTTTATAACAAATTCTTTTTATAATTTAAGGAATATCGGAGACTTTAGATTGCCACTGTACAGAAGAACTGGTACGCAAAAGAACCTGCTTTACAAAGGAGTGCAATTATTTAATAATCTGCCTACAAACCTCAAGACTGAAAGAAACCTAAATATATTTAAGTCTTTATTGAAACCTTTATTAAAAAATAATTTAGTCTAAAATCACTTATAGTTTTAAGTATTAACTGATGTTAAGAGTTTTTTAAACTAATAAAATACACAAAACAAAACAAAACAAACCTCCATTTTTGGCGTAAATGATCTTTCTAGCTTTCTTAAAATTTCGGAAGCTTACGAACCTTTATACCATCTATAAAACTCGAATCAACAGTGCCCTCTCTGTCTGATGTTTTAAGCCCTGTTTGGGATACAATTTCTCTTACTCAATAAAATTAAATTTGTAATCATATTTCCTTCATTATCGAGGAAGAATAGTCGATGACTAGTTAAAGTTCCTGAAGAAACCATTGTGACAATCTCACTCTACTTCTCGTATGCTGCCAGACGGTTCACTTATAAACAGAATTCGTTAAATTCGTTAAAAGTAAAGGAATGTGTTCGGATTTTGAATGGCTATTTTTCGGACTTATACTGAATATGAACATTATTCCAAAACTTAATTATACAATTTAGATATTTACATTTTTTTTAAAATAATTTATTTACCTTGTGGGCTCACTTGACTAGGAAAACTTGATGGCGATACACTTGATGCTAATGTGGGTCCTGTAAAGATTTGTTGGTTTGTTTTATATTTAAAAAAAAAAAATAAATCTAGCTCAGAAACAGTAACCTGTTTTCATACGATTATTTCTACAGAAATTGTTAGTAAACACTCAAATATACAGCTTGTTAGATTATGCCAGATAGCCACACAACTTAAAATACACACACAATCAAATTAATTACTTAAACAAAAAAACGACCAAACTACTACACTTAGTAATTTACGTCACTACATTTTAAGCTACCAAAAGACACAGTTAAGCTTAAATCACACGATTTGTGTATACACAAAAATTTGTGTATTTTTGTTATCAAAATACACAAAACTATTTGAAACACAATTCGGAAGAAACAAAATGGTACACACATCGTGTTTGAATGCCACTGGCTGTCATCCAATTTGTCATTCGTATTGTTTTGTGCATTTTTATGACCAAAATTCACAAATTTTGGTGTTTACACAAATCTTGTGCTACTTTCTTTAGATTATTTTGGTTTTAATTAAATTAAAAAAAAAAATAGTGGCAGTTTCATCAATTTATAAAATCGCAACCACACGAACTGAATTAATAAAAACCTCTTAAAAAATCTATCCTAAAAGTAACTCCGCTACAAACCTTGAAAAAACAAGTAATGATACCTTCGTTTTATAATTCTTCGTTTTCAAATTCTTAATTTGTTTTTTTCAATTTTTTTAAAGAAACGTGTTTCAAAAAGTTTTTTGTGATTAATATCGAATTTCGTAAATATTTTTGTTTTGACGTTGTAACAAAATTTCCAGCAGAATTACCTTTTGATCTTCATAACGCTTGATTATTTCAAAAACTTGAAGTGCAGTTTTCAATTCAGCACTTCACGACAAAAAAGGATCAACTTGTTTTCTTTTCTTTCTTAATAAGTAGCAGAATTTCATTTTCCTTGACTTTTGATATATGGATTGTTATTAGATTACGACAACAATAAGCCCAAGAACAGAAAAGAGACGCAAGCAACCAACCAATTTTTTTACTTGCGGTCATGTATATGTACTTACTATTTAATACACCGCTACTCGAGATTCCTGAATCCATTGACAGAGTAAGTGGACTGCGTTCAAATTCTCTAGAGCCATTTTGGGAAGTTCGATTGTTACTATCAGGGGTCTGAACAACACTGGCGGAGTTTATTTGGTGATGCAACAACGTAGATGTCGATTGTCCTGAATGATGACGATAATTCGATTGTGATGTCCCAGGACGACTTTCTAACTGAGTGTTATTATGAGTTCGCGATGGCAATGGGGCCGATGCTTCCCGAAACGATGTTCTTCCGGTGGAAGTTACTTCCATACGGGTTGAGTTTTTAATTGGGGTGCTTGTTTTGATTGCTTTATTGTTATTTATTGAGTCAAAACTCTTTTCGAAACTAACAATGGATGTTATAGATTGATCGTTGATGTTATTGGGACAATGTGATGACTTTGGTGATTTTAGAATTGTTGCATATAAGGAACCATCCAGGGGACCTTGAGTATGACAAGAGTCTATAGAGTTGGAGAAAATTGAAAGAGCTTAGTTAGCTAAAGCTAATTTTTTTTCAGTACCGGATGTGGCATAAGTATTATTTAGTAAGTCTGAGGTAGGTACCTATATTCGAACGCATATTCAATTTTTTGTACGAAAGTATAAAAATAGAATCAAAGATATACGGGGTGTCCCGTAATAAGTCACTTAAAATTTAAGGAGGGATGATTTTGGGTTACATTTTAAGAAAAAATTGTTCTACAGTACATTAACTGCACAAATTTAGGTAGGTATGTTTTATTCACAAAATAAAAAAGAAATTTTGTCCCTTCATCTTTCCCAAGACGCGGAGAAAACTTAATAACTTTCAAAACTTTCTTAATGAAAGAAGATATAAGATTTATTGAACGTAAAACAAAAACTGCTGATACCTCCATGATACAGTTCATTAATTTGCTCAAAAAAAGAGCGGTTAGCTGGAAAGTTTTTGTGAAGTTTGTTTTATTGGCCCATTTTATAGTTTTTGATAGTTTTCACTTTGCCACGTCGAATCTTTGCCACATACACGGCCTTACTTATTATCTATCATCTATTAGAAAAAAGTCGTATTACCCCCAAATTTTATATCAACAAAGATTGTGTTTATTAAAAAATTTGAAGATGATGGTTTGTTCTATAGTAATCCACCCTTCTATACTTTTTGGTGGTGTTTTTCAATAGAATATGTAACTTTACCAATTTCGGCGCTCTTTTTTGAATTTTCACTGTGCCACCTTGTATCTCTCCGACGTAAAGATACGCGGCCAAGAACCGCTCTTCGGGAAAATCCCACTTCTATTTTAGTTTTTTAAATAAAAACTTCTTTTAGAAAATTAACTTCATAAGCTTTTGATTTCATTTTGTTAAATACACAGTGTAACTGCACGAACTGTGCATACATATATTGGTGTTCTTAGTTTTAGAGCGAACAGTGGTTCGAGTTGTGTCTTAAAATATAAAATCTGAACCAGTGATTATTATTATTTTATAAAACTTTTAGATGTGATTTAGAATAATATAAGAAAGCATGTTATTAAATTTCCGCCCCCTGCCACGCCTACTTTTAGAAAAAGCTGTCTTCATACAATTTTTTTTGTAAAACAACGATTGCGTTATTAGCAAAACTTGTAAACTATGTGTTTTCTAATAATCACTTTTAAGAAAACACAAAAACAAAAACAAAAAAACACTTTCCAGGTAAACGTACCAAATGGCTTGACTAAAAGGAGTAATTTTTCACAGCCCATAGACTAGAATTCGTTTGACACTTCCTCAGTGCTAAAAGTACTCTAACTATTATACAAAAGAGCACAATGTGATATAAATGTGTCTTCGCTAACAAAATCAAGTACACTTTTGAAAAGATCTCGGAGAGATCTAGATTACCACCAAGATTATAAAAAAATGAAAATGTAAGGGAAATCAAGTAAATTTCGACTAGATTTCGTACTTTTTACACCGTGTAAAAATAGTCCAAGCTTAATAAATTTTTTAAAAGAATTTTATGCGGTTAAAAATGAAAAAATAATCTGCAATTAAAGCTTTTACAGTATTATATATTAGAATCAAGTCAGAAATATGTATAAAGTTCTAGACAAACATAGAAAAGTATGCATTACCTTTCCATTACACAGAATGATTAAACGTAAAAACATTGAAGACTTAATAAAGTTATATTTACTATGACGCTATCTATAAAAATGATCTAAGGTTGCATTTAAAGACTATTATTTATTCCATTTTCATATTTTGCCAACGTTTTTGTACCACTTTTTCTCGTTTTACTCATTATTACTATAAATCACCACAGTGCTGAAGGAAGACCACTTTTCATGTAATATTTTAAGTATCTTGAAAATCTTTTAAGTACAATTATGATGATTTTCTCCGAGTAAAATGGAAATTTAAAATAAATAAACAAGTATAATGTAATTATTAGCATATACAGTACGTTCTCGATTAACGCAACTCTCGATTCACGCAACTTCTCGATTCTCGCAACAGGTGAATTTTTAACATTGTTGACGCAGTAGTCGCAACTCTTCCCTCAAAATTGACTTGATAAGTGCAACTTTTGTTTTTATAATCATATCTCTATTTAATTTATTTCTTATATCTTAATGAATTAACTTAATTTTGTATTGTTTCTTATTATTTATAAGTTTTTGAATACAAAATTGTTGCTTTAATTATGTTATATAAGTTCTGGTTTTCTAATTTTTGCTTTAGATCTCAAATTGAGCCTACACATTTTTAACTCGGTTATTGCAACAACCTCGGTCAGTGCAACCACCCTTGTTTTAATTAGTTGCTATAATCGAGAACGTACTGTAATACTATACGACACTTGACTTTTAATGGTTTTTGTTTTTTACAGAATGTTAAAAATAATACAATTTTTAATATCTGAATAAGCACTAAATATTTCATAATTTTTGGTTAACGTTAAAATATTTTATAAATTTTGTAAGTTTAAACATAGTTGGCCACTATGGCGTATGTGGAATTTTTTTTTTTATGAAAAGTATACGATCTGATGGTAAATTAGTTGAGATCATTTTTTGACTTTATACTCTATAAATAACAATCAAAAGAAAATAAATTTATCCGATGAAAATCCGACACGAAAAACAAATGTTCAACAGTCAAATTATTATATTTTGTTTATTGCCTGCTTTCAACAAATATTACTTGTGTGCAAAAAATATTTCGATTAATTTTCCATTTAGTTAAATCCTTGTATAATATCAAATACGTTGTCTTTTTTTTTCTATTGTTCTATTGAAAAGCTAGCTAACACTTATAGTTTTGTTATTTTCAACACTATTTGATGGCCTATGATAGTTTGAGTTTTGGAATTCCAAAATTCTTCGAAATATCTGTAACTTCTTTTTAAAATTTCCCAATGTTCTTATTTTTCTAATAATAACAATATTTTGAAAATAATTACAGAACAAAATGAGAAAAAGTGTAAAATGTTCTAATAGCAAAAGACAGACGAAATTCTGGTGCAAGTCTTTGACACTTAAGCACCAGAACAAGCTGGATGCCTTTAAACTAGTTCGTGTTACCTTCTATAAGGTTATTTTTAAATGAGTTACTATTTTTCACAATGCAAGTACCTATGATTTATAAATCACATTGAAAGTCTCTGCCTCTGTATAAGCAAGCAAACCAAATATACACTCAAAAATGCGAAAGATAAAAAATATGTAAAAGCGATAAGCTACTGCTCACTGCATTTCACTTACTCACATCAATATTATTAATTACACTTCCCGACCGAAAAAACTAAAAAAAAATCGTTCTACAGAAACTATTAATTCAACTATTCAATTCAATGTTCATCAACTTGACTTTGAAGTTTTTCTTGTCACAATAAATCCTTGATTTTTTACAAAAAAAATCTACATAAAAATCAACTGACCCGTGCGAGCGACATCCACGCGACGCAACGTTTCTTCTTTTTATTTACTAAAAATAA
This sequence comes from Meliscaeva auricollis, assembly GCA_948107695.1. NCBI lineage: Eukaryota > Metazoa > Arthropoda > Insecta > Diptera > Syrphidae > Meliscaeva > Meliscaeva auricollis. Next base: position 57,028,307 of record OX403617.1, read on the forward strand.
AAAAATATCTCAAGTCCTTACTATCCAGAACAGCAGAGTAAAAGAAAAAGACTGAGTAAAAGCTGCAAAACGTATTATGAAATATTGTAGGTTGGCTGAGAATTTTTCAATTGAATGTTTATTTTAGATAATATCAGGGTGTTTGCGCAAAAAGTTGTTTAACGCGCTCTCAATTTTAGATACACTATCTGCGGTGGGGAAACAATTCAATGTTCGAGTAGGTACATTTCGAATTGATTAGTTTTCCATTAACAAAAAAACGTTCTGTTCCATTACAAATTTACTGAAACTTAATTATAAACTTAAAAACAGCAGCGCGCTGGCTCTTGGGGTTTCCGCCAAGAAAAACAAAATAATTTCGTAATATTTTTTTCGTTGAACCGAGAAAAATCTGTGTTTTTTTTTGTATTTTTGTTTGTTTAGTTTCATTATATTTTATTTTATTTTTAGAAATAGAAAAATCTAACTTTTCACTAGAGCAAAAGTTTGCGGCTGAATTTTTGTGCCAAAAGAAAATAATTAAAATAAAGGCCAAAATACATTTTATTTTTATGTAGGTATAATGTATTTGTGACCACTTTCATCTTCAATTATAGCGCCAGGCAGCCTGTTTTATTTGATTTTTGATGTTAATTTTTCAAAATTTAGATTTTAGGTTGTTAGTGAAATCTGTAGATTGATGACAGAGAACAGATGCAAACTTCTGCAGGTGGAAGAGGTTTTTGTTCTAAAAGATAGCGTTTTTGTAGAGCAAATAGAAATAAATGGTTGCATATTTTAAGGAGTTTTCTGTTTGAAATATAACTTGTGCAGAATAAATTAAAAATTGAAAAATGAAAAAAGTGCTAAGAGTTTTTTAAATCTTTTAATTGAATTGAGACAGTCAAAACCGATTGGGAGACCTGGCAAATCTATAAAAGTTAGAAAGAGCAAAAAATTTGTAGCACGAAGTGTACAGTTTTTTTTTGTTGTCTTGCTACCTAAATCTAATTTATGGAAGAAAAATTCATGTTGATAAATTACCTATTTTTGCAAAGTCTTAGAAAATGATACAAAATGAGAAAAAACATTTTTTTTTAGATAATATGCATACATACAAAGAATTATGGAAAAGTTTTTCATTACAAAATGGTGACTCCAAAATGGGAGTCAGAATAAGGAATGAAGTTGTTTAACTGACAAGTGATTCTCTAAAGAGTTCTAGCTACATATATGTAAAATAAGTGCTAAGACATTGGTTTACATGAAACTATTCATACATCAGTAATACAAAGGAAATGTAAACACATTTATAAAGAAACAATCCACTTTGGATCACAATGTACAGTGCACACAAACTGTAAGAGATAATTTTTAAACGTTTGCTCGGATTTATTATTATTTTTTTCGTGACACCAAATTATATTGGTTATATTAAATACTTTTGGCGAAAAGACACAGAATTGGGGAAATTACCGAAATCAGAGTTGCATATACCTAAGAACTAAATTGAGGAGCTTAGGAACAAAAGGTGACATTTACACTTTTTCGTTTTTCTCAGAAATTGAGAAAAAGAAAATCAAATTTTTGTTTTAGTCATATGGAGCACACTTTAGCAGTTTCTATTTATTCCATTTATTTGTTTTTCAGTAAGTTTTGAAATAGAGTATATATTTAATATAATGTTTTGTAAATGTCAACTTTTGAAACTCAAACAGCGATCGACTCGTTCCACAGCCAGTCTATAAAATATTATGAGTGAAAACCTACGATGGGTTTAATTGTTATTTCAATATTATAGCTAAAAAAAACCCTTCATCCAAACTATTATCCAGTAAAGAGTGGTCATAGAAACCAAATTGAAATTTTGCAAAAGATTTTGAGTCTTTTACCTCGAATATAGTATCAAAATTGCTTTTTGAGATATCGAACCCTGTTTTTGGTAAAGAGAGATTCCATTTTAAAAAACAAGAACATGCTTTTTCCAATGTTTTTTACATAGATAAAATAGATAAAATCGTACCGAAAATTTAGCTAGACATTTGGAAATGGAATCTTTCTTTACCAAAAACATCACAAAAACAATGTTTTTGGGATGTTTAAAATTCAATAACTCAAAATATTTCATAATTGAGCAATTCTGATACTACAGAAGTGGAAAAAATTTAAGGATAAAAAAAAGTTGATTTTTTTTAGTGATTTTCGAAAGGCTGCTATTTTTAAAAACCACCGTTATCACGTAGTCATAAGGAATAGCGCGAAACCAAAAATTTAAATTTTTTTTTTGTTTTGTTTTTCAATAGTACTTTTAAAAAGTAGTAATAGTAGTAAGATTCAGCTAAAAAACATTGTTTAAAAAGTACTATTGAAATTAAATTTTTGGTTTCGCGCTATTTCTTATGACTACGTGATAACGGTGGTTTTTAAAAATAGGTCAGTGAAAAATCTGAAAACTAGAATATCTGAGGTTTCAAATTCTTTTTGATTTGTCTCAATACGACAACTTTTCACTTAAATGCAGCCTCTCGAAAATCACTAAAAAAATCAATTTTTTTATCCTTTCATTTTTTCCATAAGTGTAGATTCGAGTTGAAAGACTAAAAAATCTTTTGCTAAAGTTTACTTTAGTTTCAATGATCACTCTTCACTGGCTGATATTACTGTCATTTACGGAAAAATCGATCTTAAAAATTCCTTTTTTTGTTTTTTTTTTTCAATTTTTGACAATGTTTCTTACAAGAAATGTGTTTTTTTTTTCTTTCTCAATCTTGAAAAAACAGGATTCAAACAAAAAGAAGTCATCTCAAAATTTTCAAAAATCAAATTTTTTTTTCGTCAACAAAACAAGTGCTATCTCTCTGTTAGAAATTAATTTTATAATTTGGAACTGGCAATAATTTTAAAATTTTACGTTGAAAAACATTGAAAGCGGGTGAATTATACTTTGAAACTAGATTTTAGCCAATAATACAATTGTTCCACTTTAAAACTACACAAGTCGCACTTCGAAAAAATACGTGCACTTTGAATACGAAAAAAAGTGGGTTCAACTTTAAAATGAATTCGCTACAGTGTGAAAGTGTGTAGAGTATATTTGAAATGACATTGCATACCTAAGGCAAATAAGTTTTAAAGTGAAATCAAATATGTTCCAGGTAAATTGTTACAACCAACAATTATATATGGCCGCATTAAGTTTCTATAAGATAATTTTTTTTATATAATTATTAAAATTATTAAAACAATTAATTATATGAAACATATTATGTTGATTGGTTTTGATATTATAAAACCTTGAATGTATCGAAACATCTTTATAATTTTGTGTTTTTGGAAAACTTTTCTATTACTTTTATTTTATTATATTATTATTTATATATCATCGGAAAAATCTTGGTTATGAATGAAGTGAGGAGTGAATATTATTCTGTGCAACCCTTTTTTACTTTACAAAGAATGAATACATGATATATTTTTTTTAATTTTTGTATAGTTTCAAGGCGTATAAGGCTATTAAGTCTACATTTGATGATCTTCTAAACATCGTAGAGGGATAACCTTGGATTTACCAATATAATTAATTTTAGAATTGTTCGTTCATTTTCTTTTGTTTCGCTCTCATATACAAAAATATTCACTATACGCACCGAGCCCCCGGCGCGGCGGCGGGGCTTACAAAGTAGTATATAAGTATATAAGAAAAAATCCAAAGAAAAATTAGTGAACTTAATTTTTTTAGCGAGTGGGTTACTGAATGAGGAACCAAACAAGCCGTATCGGGAAGGCAAAGGCTGTCTTAAATATGCTTAGCTCCAATCCTAGTTTCTTTATGGGTTAAGCATGTACCACTAAGTAACATCAACTTTTGAATTTTATATCTAATTAGAACTTTTGGTGAAGGGGCAAATTGTCCATAGAGAGTTTTATACGATGACGCACAGGGCAGTGGTTTAAAAATACCGCTTAAATAAAAAACGATCGGAGCGCACAAAAAAAAAGATATAAGAGCGAAGTGGTGAGATCAATCGAAGAGGGTTCTGCGACATTTGGGCAGAATTATAGGGATCTAAAGCATATATATTTCAGACAACGGAGCACTATGCCACGTAAGAAGGTTGTACCTTAAAGCGTGTAACTCAGCAGCTTCTAAGCTTATTCCATAGTGAAAGACTAAGTTATTTTATGAAGCTGAATTTTCAGTGTGAGTCTCAAAGTCTGGTTAATATATTATTGGTATACTTACTTAAGTCCAGATTTTCAATACTATTGGCCTTATCCATATCATTTAACTGTTCCGTTCTTATTAGTGGACTTTGAAACAGAAAGTTATTGTTTGTCCCGGAATTGAAATGTAATCCAACTTTGCAATCATTTGGAAATTGAGGCTCTGAAAAATAAAAAATCAAAAGAATTAATTTCAAAAAATAAAATTAAAAAAATTATGATAACTACCATCATGAGCATAATCCAAATCTTCTTTTACAAATACAACATCATCGGTTTTAATGGCACACGTATGGAATTGGACCGAAAACATAAGCTTTTTAGATTCAAGGTCGTAGCTATTACCTGAGGAACCGATTTGATAGCACCTGATTAATATATCACCTCGAAGACGTAAATTTCCAATTTGATATAGAAATTGTCTCGTTGTTATTGGAATGATGTGTATATCTAACATTTAATGAAGAAACAAAATTAGAACGATGATTTAACAAAACAAAGAACAAACACAACTTACCGGAAGTATATACGCACTGTAAGCCTTCGTAGATTTTTATAAAACTACTCCATTCACTATTCGAGGATACACCATTATACTGCAGAAAAGATGGCGGTGACTCAATACTTATAGAATTAAGGTGCAATGGTGATGCGTTGAGTTTTATTTGCCCAGATAGCAAACCGGAAAAGTATCGAATATAACGCTTGTAAGATGGAATTCGCAGCGGTTCGATATTACCCTCAAGGAATTTCTTCATTGAAAACATATCGAGATTCATCCAGTTTCTTGCTATTGTATTTTGCACTTGGGCGTCTTCGTTTAGATTTATGTGACGTGTTTGGTAGTTGGAAGCACATATTCGGAGGTATTCTAAGAAAGCAATTATGGTCGCACCCAAACGTTGACAATCCTCTCTATGAATTAAAAAAAAAAATATTGTTTGTTACATAAATGTAGCTTAAAAAGATGTAAAATCAGTAATAAGTAAAAAAATCTTCTTCAGCGTGCCCGAAGTGCAAGCCAAGATTATTATTGGCGATTTCAACGCCACCCAATTTTCTGAATATACTCAAAAGGACTTGGCTGTCTTGTGACCCGACATGCTTCCAGCATATTAAATAACCGATCGTTCCGGGAATCAAATATTGATTTGGACCATTATTTGATAGTGTCTCCAGCAGATACTGTGAACAAAATTAATTTATGTCGCGAAACTAAAATCGCAGCTAAAATCATGGCCTATCAGGGAATGTTAAATTATTAACCAACGTCAACCCGAACCCTTTAAAGAGCAGCCCGAAAGCTATACGGGTGAAAAATAAGAGAGGAACGCCGACTTTCCTCAGGAAGAAAAAAAAAAGAGATCACGAGAAAAGAAGATCTAATAAAGGCTTAAAGGTCAGAACGGATACCTGCCAAGATAAGGAGGGAATATGCGAATATAAAAATGAGGTTCTATTAACTTCACTGTCTAATATGAAAAGAAACTCCAAAAAAGAAGAAGAAATGAGAACATGGATGCCCTAACGCACCGCAGTATACAGTAAGCGCTCGAGTTAAAAATTTTCTGCCGTGCACTTATGTGCCACAGACAGTGGCGTATGTGGAGGGGGTGCTCCCCCCCTCAAGCCTTCAAGATCATGTTACTATTTAAGTGAATTCATGTACATGAAGTATACAAGATCAACTGAAATTTCTTCGTACATCTTAGGAGCTCAGATTCCCGGATCCCCTCCCCCCTCAAATTTTTTTCCTGGATAATCCACTAGCCACAGATAATAGTAAATACTATTCCCAGTATCGTGACATCAAGAAGGAACTACCGTAGACGTATGATGATGAATACTTATACCTACCGAAATATTGGCGACAGAAGATGCTGCAGTGCAAAACAAGCAGGGCAACGAGGAGTTAAATGTAGAGTAGGAAATAGGAAGCAGAGAAGATCCAGCGGAGGCATAAAAGAGAATATATGCAGACTCCTAGTTCAAGGAAAGTGAAAGCCTCGCGACAATTCAAAGGTTTTCTAAAAGAGCCAAGTAACTTACTGAGGCGGGAACATAAGCTCAATACCACCAAGGTACCAAGGCATATCCATGGATCATATCCATCGCAATTTGTGAACCTTTAAGACCCTCCCACACTGCTTCAATGGACACGTAGTAGTGTGGCTTCCGGTCAGGCCTATAAACCATAGATAGTAATTTTAAAACAGACCGATGAATGTCAAGTCCAGGAGCTACCATCTTTTCATCGATTTCAAAGCCGAAAACCTACATCTTCGGGAGTTCTTTTGGCGATGTCTAATCTCGAGATCCTATATATACTGGTTTGGCTGTGTTTAGTGATATTAACAGAACCACGACGCAATTTGCAGCACCGAAATAGCTTATTCGAACTATTTTAAATATTTACAGAGTTTTGCCAACTAGATGCGCTATTGTGTGGAAGCAGATAATGGCCTCTTCATAAAAAAAACCTCATTCTGCCAGTCCACATGCGTTATACGGCCGATTTTTGATCAAGAAGTAAGCTAAGTCTGAACTCCTTGGAAGGATAAAAACGCTTGTGGTATAAAGATTTTCCCATTTCAATTCCCAGGTTAGAGAAGATAAGTAAGACCAAATCTCTACTTTAAGAACCAAATCATAGGGGATGCTAGACCACTTGGTCTAGATCTAGACTAACTGAGGCAGCACGATGGAGCTCGGTAATTATGAAAAGCTGCTGTGTTTCAAATAGGAATCAGGGATCTACATATCTATTGGAAAAGGTAATGTGATGTCCACCATATGCATAAGTTTCCACATTGGCAGGGAACATTAGTCGTTTACGGAAAATGATATATTACAGGAATTATTGTATTAAGTCATAATTATTGAAGATATTATATAGTCTTTTTTTGTCTGGCGCCTTGTGAGGTAACAGTCTAGTTTTCCATTGAAAATCTCTTTACCTAAGAATTTTATACGTATCCATTATAACACTCTGTAATCAATTCCTTTCTTTTTGTATAAATATAAATAATATTTATCTAATTATATCTATAGTGGCTATTTTCACAAACCGCATCGAAATATGAATCAACATTTATTACTGGATATTTTATAACCAACAACGGAAATCCAATCATCTTTAAAATATAAAATGCCACCAGCGACCTTGATGCGTGTCACGTTCACGTTCATGGCCGAATCAAAAAAAAAAAAAACGTTATCTATATCAATATAAAGTAACTCTTCACGTGGTCACGCATATGAAAAGGTTCAGAGAATTAGTCAATGAAATGAAAAGTATTTGATTTCCGAATTAATTAAATTAAATATTCCTAATTATAAATACTAAAATAAACAATCAAATACCATACGTATTAAAACAAGAAACGGTAATTAAAACGTAATTTTAATAAAGTATAAGACTTCTGTTTTTTTTTTACAACGAAAAACTAGTTCACGTGTTATGCTTAAAGAGATACCAAAATCTATTTTATTATTGCGTTATAACTGTAACATTAGTATTTTTTGATTCTTCTAAAAATTAAAAAAAAAAATCTATAGTTTATGAAAAAAAATTATCAAACAAAATCAGTTTTTTAACGAAAATTTGCATTTTTTTTTTATTTTGAAAAATATTTTTTCTGGTTTTGAAAAAAGCTATAACATATAAGTGTTGCCATTTTTTTACATATTTTTTTTTCAATGTTTAGTAATTTTTTTAGGAAATCGCCCCTCCTTGTAATATAATGGTCTTGAAACGAGACCTTAATTCTTTTTCAAAACTTCTGTGCGAAAGTTTTAAAATTAAACCCTAATTAACTCAAAACGAAAAAATGGACCTAAGCTGTTCTGCCTATTTGCCACAGAATTGTACATATATTTGAAATTATGTATTATGAAGCTAGTCTTTAGCTTTGCTAATAAATAAATAGATACAAATTTATGTAACAAAAAGTATCAAAATATCAATTGTTTCTGATGACTTCCGACGAAAATACTTGCTTAACAGGGACTCTACGTACGGAAGTAGAGTTTTACAATTTTCAATATTAAGCAAAAGCAATCCGTGAAAGAACGTTAGAAATGTTTTTGACATACCAACGCATTTAGCAGAGCAACCATAAGGGCAAGGGGGCTTAGCCCGCCCCTAGCGTTTGCGTTTACTTAAACCTTTTGGCGTGAGGCACACTAAAACCATTAGTGTTAATTAATTATACGACAGAAGTACAAGAAATTTTCGCAAAAAATTGGACAACACTAATAGATGGAAGTCGTTAAAAAAAGCTACCAGGCACCAGGTAAGGAAGACAAAATTTTCTACAATTTAAGTGCAACCGCAACTCGTAGGTCTATAAGGTCTTGAATGTATTTTAAGACCTCATACAAAATTGGCAAATGTTTACATATGTATCGAATTGATTCAATAAAATTCCTTTATCATTAATTAAGGACACTAAAAAGATATGGGTAAATTGATGAAGTGATACGAATCAGATATACCGGATTTGACATAGCCTTCTCTTGCAAAATCGGTATGGGACGTTGCCTATAACTTATAAATAATTAATGCAGCTATGGTTTTATATGTTTATATGCACGTAGTGTAAATAATAAGTTTAGCGATTGCTACAACGCTAAGAAAAACACACAACGTGAAGACAACACGTTTTCGAGACATTTGTATGTGCGTGCGCCGTTGTCGTCGTTGGAGCCGGCGGCGGCGTCTTTGTCGGTGTTGGAGATTTATATAAGTACACGATAACTTTTGTTAGAATCAAGATAATCAAAATTTGTAATTTGCCAATGAAAAATGGTACTGGGTTTTTATTTTTCCCTTTACATAAATGGTAGAGATGGGTATTACCAAATTTCAAATTTCTGAAAATCTGTATAGTACTTTCTTTAATCTCCAAAGATTGTCATAAGAGTTTGGTGAGGCATTTGAAAAAATCCAGCAATTTAAATTTAAGGTGTTGCAACTCTTTGTCTTCACAGGATATCATTAAACAAACACTTGCACAAATTAATTGCGCAGAAAAAAAAGAATAATAAGTTTACTAAAAAAAAAAATAATAAATAACACTGGTGAACAAAGTTTTGTTGCCCAAACATTTATAACGGTTTCTAAAGGTTTTCCACGTGCCGAACTCGAATCCGAAGTCAGAATTTTCGAATTGGCTCTAGTTACAAAATCACAAGAAAAGCATTTTTCAATATTGTTGAAGCGATGCTATAACGTCTTACAACATAAATATGAAAGAACTGGTTTTCTTCTTTTCCATTCAGTTTTAATGATTTCGATACCTCTTTTTTCCCCCGACAAAATCTTAAGTTGAAATAAATGTATATTTCATTTTATGCTTGTCAACAAAGTTTCTTGTTGCCGAAACAAAACATTAATTTTGCAAAGGGTTTCGATGTGCTTAACTTGAATCCAATATCAGCTCTCATTTTTTTTAAATATTCCCGTTAAAGAAATTTTGTTGCCTCAAGACAAAACATTAATTCCAAAACTGCGAAAAGGGCTTTTTTTATTTTCTAACGGAAATGTCTTAAAATGAGAGCTGATAGAAACATTCTGACTTCAGATTTGAGTTCAGCACATCGAAGTTTGGGCAACAATAAAAAAAATTAAATTTTGTTGACCTGTGGAAATATAATAATAAATAATAGGTGAAAGGTCCAGGGGAAAAACGGCATAAGTCCATTCAAACCCATTTTGAGAAAAACGCAATTTGAAATTTTGTTTTTCATACAAGTTAGTACTAAAAGCACATCTTTTGTTATTTTTAAAGAAAGAATTAAATTGGTTTTCTAAAAGTTAGGATACCCTCAGATATTATGCTCAATTAATACTACGAGACCTCATCATTAGTTTAATTTTGCAGTTTTTCCCCTGGACCCTAAAGTTATAATCATATAATAAATTGATAATACATTTATTATCTGTGCCTATAGGTCTGTTTTAATGCAACTTGCAGGGCAATAGTTAGAAGTAATAGAAAGGTAGCTAAGAACTTTTCTGGCAAAATAGATTGAGATTTAGGTGTTTACTATCTCATTAAATCACACGGAGAAAAAAAACTAATGCCCAGAGCCGGAATCGAACCCACATCACTGAGTTTGCAATCAAAAACTAAATCCACTGTACCACTGTCATTCTTATTTCTATTATAAATTGACTTATACATCATAATATTTGACATTCAGATTAACTTGGTGTCAAAAAGAGATTTCTAGAATCGCCATAATTCTACCACAAATCAAAGATGTCTGAATTATAGTAGGGAGAACCACAAATTAAACAAAAAATTATTAAAATTCTTTACTGCTTAGTTTATTAGTCAAAAAAATGAGAAATAGAAATCTCGTTAACGAAAAGAACCCTTAAAAGACCCTTGTTCAGCTTTAAATAGCTGAAGTTAAGTAGATATATATAATATAAAAGCTCAGTTTTATTCATGGCGAAATGTATCTATCTCAATTCTTAATTTGAAGGTCAATTTGTAGCATATGTATGTTTTATGTTTATATAATAATATTATACTTTCACGTGTGACCTTCTTGAACGGTTAAGTGGCAAAGCAATCTCTCGAATTTAAATAATTTTTCAACAGTTCAAAATATGGCTGGAAGGCGTCATGAGTTGTACAGTGGGCCAGTTTGCATTAATGAACTTATGAATACTCAATTGCTTCCCAAAAAAAATAGTATTTTATTTAGTAGTACTAACAAAGAATATTTCTTGTTATTAATTAAGAAAGAATTTACACAAAAAAAAACTTAATTTTAGTTTGTTTTGTTTTCAGTTTTGAATCTATTTTAGTCTAGTGTTTGCTAACTACATTGACTGTCATTTCCCTGTAATCACACCGTGATCACACGCAAAACAGAGTTGATTTTTTTCACAAAATGTCAAATTAAATTAGATTTAATTATATTTTGCCGACCTTACACGATTGTGGTGGTGATGATGATAATGATGATGATGTCTAAAACAAAAATCATTCAATTATGCATACGTAATAATTCAAAAGAGCAAAGAGTCAAATAAATTTTCAATTTTCGGCATTAAGACCCACACCACGATTTCACGAATTCAAACTTATTTTTTTTTTGCACATTAAACTACCAAAATAAATTGCCTATTAGACGTGAAGACGAATACATTTCGGGGTAGAAATGACCAAAGCTTAAAAAAAACGTATAAAAGGCTTGAGGTAGTTATTGCTTTTTTTATGAACATGTATAAATTCTAGAAAACATGTTTTGTATTTTAATGTTGCAACCTGGGATTATTCATTTACAATAGCGAAAGCAACTTTCGCACATTAAGTACCTGTGTCAGTGTCACAGTCATAAAATAAAAATACCTTACCAGAGTTTTTAATAAAAGATCGGATTGCTAAACAAATCTAAAACAAAAAAAAAAAAACAAGATGATCCAACTTACCTATCTTGCAGAACAACGACTTTCTCCTGACCACTCCCAAGCCACTTGTCAATATGTTTGCACAATTCACAGATTCTTTCCAAAGTTATTACAGAAATGCACGTTTCCAGGTTGAAGAGCTGATAGTTCTATGAGAAAATATGAGTAAATATAAGTATTAAGATTCTCCATTATACAGTTTATCCCTTTGTTGAAAGGCAGGTACATACCTGGCCGTGTTTTTGTTCGAGCATGGGTATCACCTCTTTTTCGTATTGATCGTGTGCATCAAAATGATTGCCATTTTGCGTGGGCAGTATGTAGGCCAAAATTCTTTCGGTGACATAGTGTAGTCGAAGACCAGGTATTGTAGCTTTTTTCTGATGTTGACTTTTAGCCGGTAGTGTTTGAGTGGCCCACTAGAAAGAAAAAAGAATACAAATGTTAAAGTAACTGACAACTTTTAGGTTTTTTGGAATTTCAGGAGATTGAAATACGAAATTATTGAAATAAAATTCTTTGTATCATTTCTTTTCACAGTTACCAGCCGCTACCGTTGAATTCCTAAGGTCATAAGAAAAAGAGGTTTTATTTTGACTCAAATGAAAGATAAAGTGATATTGAAAATTAAAACATAGGATTGTCACGTCTAAAATGGGGATTTCAATGCAGCAAACCTGTAAAATTGAAACTATTGCTACATTAATTAATCTATTAAACTATTGCTACATTAATTAATCCCTTGTCACTTTTTGGCCAAACAAGGAAATATTAACTAAGCGATTTGAAGAATAAAATGCTGGCAGTAAGGTAACCATTTTCAAACGAAAAAAAACATACACGACTAGTATCTATTATTATTGCTGAATAAACTTGTTGAAACTGACCCAAGTTTACCACAGGTGTTTAAACTTTTTTTCTAGTATTATTTAAATAAATATTGACTCTTCTACAAATTCTGATATAGTCAGTCATAAAAAAGTTATCTTGCAGTAATATCGAGATGATGTATCGACCTAAAATTCGTATTCACTTAAAATTCGCAAAATGAATACCAATCAATCACTGAGCAGAATATTAATTTCTTTTATCTTGATGCTTTTACAAAGTACAAACCTCCTCCTACTATATACATATGTATGTGAGTGTTCGTATGACACAATTTTATGCCATAAAAGATGTGTGCTGACAATTGTTTTTCAACACGCAAATAGTGAACTTTTGATGTATTTTATTTATTGTCAAAGGCCGAGGTTTCGCTAGCTGGACTTCTGCAAACTTACTTAAGTAAGTACTTGAGTTTTTCTTTTTTGTCTTCATTTATGTAGGTTTTCTTTTTTTTAAGTTTCACCGGAATCCTTTAAAAGCAATTATTAGGACTTTTTTTATATTAGTTAAGTCATTTATATTTACCCTGCCGAAACCTAATTGTGTTTAGGTATATATGATCCCAGTCTATCGATATTTAAAGTAAAATCATTTCTCTTTAGTTATCATCTTCAACTGCGGGGGTTAGGCTACGATTAAAACGTCTAGGACTTATTAATTCGTTATCATTTCACTTTTGTTTGAAAACAAGCGTTTCAGAATATTTAAACCACGTCTGGTGTGATTAAGGACACTGTCTACTTAAGGGGCTATTTATTTTTTAACACAATATAATGTTTTATTAATTGTTATTATAGTGGGTCATTTTGTAGTTAAGTTTTTAAAAAAAGTTTTTTTTCGAAAATTTTTGTGAAGAACACATTACAAATTTCAAAGCCCGTCGCACTATGGAGTAAAAGCATACAAAAACGAGACAAAAGTCGATTTTTAAAATTGCAAAGTTTAGAAGTAAAGTTTCAACCAAACGTTAGATAAATGTCCGTAGATTAAGAAACTGTATATTTTTTTTTTTACTCCAACTAATTTAGCCACAGCACTAGCTCAAAGTCAGTGGAAAAGAGAACACATTTTTTTTTTTGCACCATCAAAAAAAAGTTGTAATTTCAATTTATTATTTATTTAACATTTTGCAACTGTTGATATAATTTTTAAGATGAATAATACAGATGCAGGTGTGTTCTAATATATTAATTTTTGTTTTTGTTAAAATATTGAGTTTTAATAGTTTTTGTGATTTAATTAAAAAAATGCCTATAAAATGTATTTTTCTGTTTTTTGTTCTTTCTTTTTTAATCGTTTTGTTATTACTTTCCGTTAAATTCCGTTGAGTTGTTTGTGTAAAATGATAAAGTGAATCATAAAGCTACAGTAGCAAAAAAATTGGGTGCTACAATTTGCAACCTTAGTTGTTATTTGTGTTAGAAAAAGTGATGTTTTATGCATTTTTAAGCTTTATCTTAAAAACGTGAATTTTGATATATTCTGCAAGAGTTGAAAGTCGTTTTTTACAAAAAAATGAAACTTGGCTAAAAGGAAGTTTTGAAATTCCTAATAAATCAAGACCTGGTCGGCCCTATAAATCCTTTGATGATCTTTGCCCTCGTAGTAAATGTAGACGAACTGAAGAACTTCGTCGATCGCATCAAACAGAAGAACTTTCTTTTGCAACACAAATAAAATTGCGGGAATCTGGTAAGGCAGTATCTGCAAAAGTCCTGAACGAAATAACTCATTCTCCAGGAAGAGCCAAAATTTGTAAAAAAGCATTAAAGAATAATCCTTTTTCTAAACGGGAAAAGATGTCAACTCTGAAAGCGCTTTCAATTTTTGTTGAGGCAGGTTTATCCCGAAAGCAATACGAAATTATAACAACGAGTGACAAGAAAATGTTTCCTAGTTATAGTACACTTAAAAAAGCTAAAAGTGATTGCTATCCTGACCCAGAGTCTTTTACAGTTACGGAAACTCTGGCTGAGGTTAAATTGCAAAGCTTGCTTGATCACACCACTAAGCGCTTACTGATGTATTTGGATATTCGACAAACCTTAACTGATGACGAAATGAAATCTTTAGAGCTCATTTCAAAATGGGGTTGCGATGGATCACAACAAGCCCAATATAAACAAAAGTTTGAAAACCATTCCGATTCCGATGCAAATATATTTCAAAGTTCTTTTGTACCTTTGCGATTGTTATGCGCTTCAAATGGGAAAATCGTTTGGCAAAATCCGACACCATCATCACCAAGGTATTGTCGACCTATAAGAATCATTTTTACTAAAGAAACTAAGGATATTACCAAAAGTGAAATTAATTATATAGAATCGCAAATCAATTCTCTAATGAAAACCAAATTGGATGATTTTGAGCCCATGGAAGTTAAACATACGTTGGCATTTACAATGATTGATGGCAAAGTCTGTAATGCTGCAACAGATACAAAATCAACTATGAAGTGCTATATATGTGGAGCAACATCTAAGGAATTTAATGATTTGTCAAAATCAAGAGATATTCAAACAAATACATTAAAATTCGGTTTATCAATTTTACATGCAAGAATTCGTCTTTTCGAAACCATTTTGCATATTGCTTATAAGCTTCCTTTAAGGAAATGGCAAATTCGAACACAGGAAGATAAAGATATTTTCAAAGAAAAAAAACGAGAATTGCAAGAAAAATTCAAAAACCAACTCGATCTAATAGTGGATGTACCAAAGCCAGGTTTCGGGAGTTCAAATGATGGCAATACAAGTCGTAGATTCTTTGAAGATCCACAAATTTCTGCCGAAATAACAGGTGTTGACATTCAGTTAATTTATAGGCTTAAGGTTATATTAGAAGTTCTGTCCAGTGGATATAAAATCGATATTTTCAAGTTTGGTAAATTTGCTTTCGACACAGCAACACTTTATGTTGATTTGTATTCTTGGCATCCGATGACACCAACAATGCACAAAATTTTAATCCATGGATCAACCGTAATTGAAAATGCGATTTTGCCAATTGGGCAGCTTTCGGAAGAAGCAGCCGAAGCTCGAAATAAGCACTTCAGACTCTACCGCCTTAATTACTCAAGGAAAAACTCAAGGAAAAATTGCAATGTAGATATTTTTAATCGTTTGTTATTAACATCTGGCCCCCTAATAACAAGCATTAGGCCTCATCCTATTAAAAAAACAAAATCTTTTTCGAAAGAAGCAATTGAAATGCTTATATCTGAGGATCCGATTTCATCTCGATTAGATGACTCTGAAGAAGAAGATAATAATAATTCTGAGGAAGAAAGCGAGTCTTGTTCAGAGTCTCTTTCGGAATAAACATTTACCTATTTAAAGAAAATAATAATAAATAAACGTTATTTCTAATAAAAAAAATTTTTTTTTTACTTATATACAAGATGAAATATATTTTATACGTCATAAAATATTGTTTCAGATGGATATCTACCCATTGAAGCCAAAAAATAATTTTGTCTCGTTTTTTCATGCATTTACTCCATAGTGCGTCGGCTAAGAGGTCGACTGATTTTTTGATGTATCACTCATGTGTTTATACCTCCGACATTAAAAATGTTTTATTTTTTAAATGTTCGGAAGTGTCGGGCAAGAAAAATTTTACACTTGAAATGTATAAGCCCCAGTCATTAAGATCAAGTAACCCTATTTTATTTGTAAAAGAATAGAATTGGATACACCCACGATACAAAAGTCTCGAAAAAAATACGCTTTCAACAATCATGCACCCATCTAATACCTTGAAAGAAAATTGCAAACATTTTGAATAGCATTTTTGCCTAGGCTAAATCAGTAAAAAAATAATTTTTTTTACCTCGAGCCCCCATTTTT
The DNA here is from genome assembly GCA_948107695.1 of Meliscaeva auricollis. NCBI lineage: Eukaryota > Metazoa > Arthropoda > Insecta > Diptera > Syrphidae > Meliscaeva > Meliscaeva auricollis. The sequence continues at coordinate 57,044,675 of OX403617.1, forward strand.
GGTCAATTGACCGAAAGGATAGGTTTTTCTACTATTTTTATTCATAAGCCTGTGGTCAAACTTAGCCTGCTACCAACAACTACTTTTCCGAGTATTCATTAAGCTACTTTTATCTTTTAAAAATTCAGCACTTTAATTCAAAAAATACAAATTTAGTTCTGAAAGGGTACAAAAAAAATAATATGGAAAAATTAGGTAATTAAAAAAATCGGTTTTCTTAAGAAAAACATTTTCGTTTCCGTTATTTATGAAATATTTTCAAAATTGTTATACCGTTTTGAAATGAGAATTGGACACGCCAACTTTTAAGATAATTTGACAAAATTTCGTATTAAATTTTTTTTTACACTACGGTCCATTGAATTAGGATCATGTAAAAAATTTAAGTACTTAGTTGAGCTAAAAAGTGATATTTTCTTTAAAACTGATGCAGATGGGTTTAAATTTTTTAATGCAATTAATAGCATGGTATTCAAGATTCCATAACAAAAGAAAAAAATGAGAAAAATTAAGATTTGTAGTCACGGCACTTGAAAAACCATCACAGGGTGACCATTTTTTCGATATTTTTTCGAATGGCCATAACTCACAAAATACGTGGTTATAATTTTTTGTATTACTTTTCTGATAACTGTCATCACCTACCCTATCAGCCGTTTTCGTTTCGACGTTGACTTTTGGGACACCCTGTATATAAAAGTCGTGTTATTTACACCATTTTTAACTCAAGAACTGCTAGATCGATTTTAATGATCTCTGATTAGATGGATTCGTCTACCTTAGGAATAACAGAATAACTTTTAGAAACTTCTGAAAATCATAGTCTCGAGGAGTTTCCTATTCATTAAAAAAAAATTAAATTATTTTACAATACAATCTCTTATATACACAATAGAAACAGAACACGGAATGCTGCGTTGGAAAATGCCAGCTTTTGGCGTTGTGTGCATAATACTTTGAGAGTTAATTCAGTTGCAAAGTCCTTTAATTGCATACCATTAAGCATTAACTTATCAGCATAAATTTTCGATATTTATTTTATTTCATTTGAATTCAATTTAAATGAAAACGGATTTAAAATCGCGAAAGACTGCATGGAAAGTCATAAAAAATAGATTACTACCGAAAGAAAAGCTTAAAATACAACGACAAAAAAGAAAGTCATAAAAAATAGCCAGCAAAGTCGTAGAAAAAAGTGTGAAAAATCAAGGAAAAATATGTGAAATACCGTTTAAAAGTGCTGAAAACCATGGAAAAAATCGCGGAATACTAGTGGAAGATAGTTGAAAACCTCGGAAAATAGCAAGATAGGTCACGAAAAAGGCATTTAATACCACGAGAAGAGCGTAAAATATCGCGGAGAAAAGCTAAGGAAGTCACAGAGACGCCTGAAAAGTCGCGGAAAATAGCCTGAAAAGTCGTGGAAAAATATGCACGGCAAAAAGCGTGGAATATCGTCGATAAAAGCGCGGAATACTGGCAAAGTGGTTAAAGAACTTATGCACACCACGTGGAGGATTGCGAAATATATATAATATGGAAAGTCGTGAAAAAAAAACACTTACTTTCGCGAAAAAAGCGTAAAATACTGCGGAAAAAACAAACCGGGTCACAGAGAAAATTCGCGAAAAAATATGAGACATACCGTGGTAAAAATCAATGAATACGGTGAAAATAAGCACGGAATACTGCATAAAACATCATGGAAAAGTTTGCAAAATACTGAAGACTAGCACGGTAAAAATGGCTGAATATTGCCGATAAAAGCTAGGAATACTGGTGAACGAACTTTTAAACCCCAAGATTTTTTTATGATTTCACATCTTTTTTTTCCACACTTTTTTCGCGACACTTTTTTCCACGTTTTTTCCTCGTTATTTCGCATTGTTCCACGTTTCTCGCATGGACAACTGTATTATTTAGTCTGCTAATGCATCGGAAAAACTTCATACTAATTTGTCTATGGTCCAAGTGCAAAACCCACAAATGTTGTGTATCCAAAGACACTTGAATAAATTGATTTAAAATGCTAAAATTATTGAGTGAAAAATCTTGCAGGCCAGTGGCTAGCCAATGTTAAAAATTACGTTTAATAAGATACTAAATGTAGTTACAAAATAAAACTAATGTGAAGGGCAGGACAACGTCTGCTGGGTCAGCTAGTTTGGAATAAGTGTAATTAATTATTCGGCAAAAAAATACGTCAAAAACACAAAATTTAATATTTTGTGAAAAAAATGTGTGAGTAAGAAATATGCTAAATCAAATTCCGAAAAAAATAAACACACAAAAAAATAAAATGCATGACTGGGTCGCACGTACTTATAAATAAAGTTACTTTTTATGCTAAGCCTTTTTATTTAAAAAATTGTAAATGCAGTTTTGTAAAAGAAAAATTAAAAAAGCATAAAATTCGATTTTAAAATGACTAAACCAGCTTCTTATATGAATTTAACCTCAAAACGAAGTATGCAATCTGATTTTTTCTAAAACGATACATTTTTAGAAAAAAAAAAATTGAAAATCGTTAGAGGCGTTTTCTAAAAAAACTATTTTTTCTATATTCAATTTAGCAAGGACTTTTATAAAAAAAATTGATACGCCATTTTAAGATATTATTTATCAACATCTAAAACCTAAGAAATATTTCAAACTTTTTTTAAAAATCCAAAAAAATAATTTTCGAAATTTGTTTTTTAATGTAAAAAAAATGCCTGAAATTGATTGAAGGAGAAAAACAGAATTTAAAAAAACGGTTCTATGACAGGTACTGTTTATAACGTTTTTCATTCAAAGATAGACCTTATCCAAAAAAATTACCATGATTTTTTGAATCAAAATCGTAGGAATCATTTTTGAGAAAAATGAGTTTTTCTAAAACCGGTATATGACAGGTACCGTTATTTGGGGTCAAAAAAAAAATTTAAAAAAACCTCTGGGGATATCGATCCATCCGTTTAGGCTGTGGTCTCTGATACATACAGACAGACAGACAGACAGACAGACAGAATTGTCGGACTCACTTTTTTCTCATTCGCTATCATCGTAATGTCATGTTTGATTGTTATCTCAACTTTTTTTTTTGTACGAATGCATAACTTGATATATATGTACATACATAGTACCTATATCGCAAGTAAAAATGTGTTTGTGGCCATTTTAACAGTATTTTTTAGGTTATTTAGAAAAACTATTGTCTTGAACTTTTTTCGACAAGGGGTCTACTTTTGATAGAAATCGTAAAGAAAACACGATTTTTGACACCCAACCCACTTTTTCGCCCGCCCACTCCTTTTGTGTTTCCCCTTTCATATACCATTATCTCAAATTTTCCCACCGCCCTTATCCTGCTTATAATTTGAATTGGCACTGGTCTATATAGTTCATAATATAAATTAAATTAATTTTTAGATTACGTGTATCTATCTATAATTTTCGGTGACGTAATTTGCCTAAAAACAATTCTAGTTGTTGATACATTATTTTTAAAATAATTTTATTCGCCTATTTCTTACCCTATGCCAGAAAAATTAAAAATCTTTATTTTACATAGCCACGAGTTCTCAATTTGCAAAATCCACTCGCTTTTTATTAAAATTAATATAAATAACCTTGGACTATATATCTTCTTAATTTGCAACAAATTTTATTTCATGTTCAGCAATCGAATCACTTAATCTTTAAAAAAAAAATAAATATGAAAAATTATCTTTTTTTGTTGTTCTTTCAAACAGATATTTCTGCTACAAATATTTTTGCGGCACATAATTTTTGCACACTTTTTTGCTTAAAAACAAAGGCACACATATTAACATCACGAAGAGTCCTATAAATCTTCAATGAAATTTATAAATAAACACAACGATAATGATTCATCAACAAAAATTTCTGCAGGAAAAATACTGCGTCACCATCATCAATGTTCAAGAAGAAGAGCAGAACAAAGAATTAGCTGATTTGTTCGAGAGATTTAAGTAGATATTCAATTTTCTTGTCTTTCAAACAGCAAGAATAATATATATTGAAAATATTTTATGGGTAAATATTAAAATGTTTTTAATGGATCTGAATTTGATTTTGAAAATAACTCGGTGGTATTTGTTTGTGTAGTAATATTATTTTGGCAACGCAATACCTTAAGAGAACCCCAAAAATGGTTGATCTAGTTTGAGTTTCCTCATTTTTTATCAAACAACTGATCAGAGAACTGAAAAAATAATTTTTGTCAAGTTAACATTTTTCATTATCCTCAGAGAATCGAATACAAATTTTCTTAAGGGGGTACTGTAATAGAGGAGAAATAAACAATAATTGGTGAAAGGGTTTTTAAACGTACACTGGAGTTATTTTGGGATCAATATTGATACATTTTGTAACAAAAACCTACGTTCGTTCAAAGTAAACCAGAAACTAAATAAGGCAAAATTCTTAAATTGAGGGCTTTCACCAAAAGAGAGGCGGATCCAATTCTTAGAAGTTGTGGTGAAATCGAAAAATGCAATTTAAAAATACATTGGTTCCATGTTAAACTTAGCCAGTACCGTAAATAAAGGGAGCAAAAATTGTATCTACTACAACCCACATACATGAAATTTATTTTAAATTGCATTTCTTGTTTTTACTACCTCCCATTTGCTGCAAAGTCCCCAATTCTTGATTACCTCATTTTTAATCGCTACAATTACAGTTTTTCGTAATTGAGTTTTAAAGGTTAGAAGATCTCGTCATCCATCAACCATCCCTAATGAAGTTCCAAGTTAAGACGTTTGTTAAAAGGCAGAGAGTAGTGAGGGATGCAAAGGTTTTTATGCGAAGCTTAAGAGTTTATGTTCATAAAATCGAGCCATATGAGACAATTTTTTGCAGAATTCTGATTTTAATTTAGTAAGCTACGCATATGTCTCGATTTTTCTAACATAAACTCTTTTAGCTTGGTAAAGTTTCACTCCCTGCCTTTAAATGTTATTTAAAAAAAAAGCCAATGGAGGGATTTTGGGGGCCTTTGCACCAGCTACAGACAAAAATTATTTTTTACCTTCTCTATAATAAATTTGGTGGTCTATAGTATTCATGCAATCAGGTAAAATTTTTCATCTGGTACAATGAAGGCACGAGGCACGTTTCATGAAAGCCCCTAACATAAACTTCGGTATATGTGGTAAATTAAATATTGTTACTTGATGGTTCTGTCATTGTTGTCCTTAACTTAGCTTAATATTAGTGGCTGGTTATATTTAAACTGTTCAAAATTAAATATCAAAAGCTGACAACATTTACCATTTCCAGATGGTAAACTTTAATTGAACATATTTGTGGTAAAGTTTTCCCCAAACAATTGGAACAAAATAATACATTGGTTTGAAAAATTAAAGGGATACGCCATTTTAGTGTTTTATGGTTTAGACTTCAAGGAACAATAGAATTCAAAGACATCCCTGTTAATATAATTCTTGTGATGACAAATGCTTATTTGACTGTAGGTATAGTATTAATAGTTTTTGAATAATAGTTTGCTAGAAGAAAATCAGGGGCCGGCCGGTGAAAGGATAAATATTAGTTAAATTAACCGTAGACAAAATGATATTATGAATTGAGCCAGTTTGGATTGAAGGTAATAACGAACTTGGCACTTAACGTAGCTAACTGTTTTGAAAATTAAAAATCAGATTTCTGCAAAAAATAGAGCATTCATATCAGTTTCGTAGGTCTAAGCACCTTAGATGTAAGTACAATTTGTACAATTACTTATGGTTATCATAAGATGTCAGACAATTTACATAAAAAATCTTATGAATTGATAAGTTATTTAGTGTTTGTTTTTGATAGAAAAAAAATTACACATACGCCCTAGTGACCCAGTTTGATAATAGTTTTATAATGAGGAGCATCTTTGTCATTTCTTGTTCGATTTTTGAGATCAATATAATAAATGAAAGTAGAAATAACAGTTATTATTTCAAAATTTTAAAATATTACAAATTATTAGTATTCTATAATATATTCTTTAATATGAATTTATTTTATAATATGGTTGAATTTATTTTATAATATGGTTTTTTTTTTAAATAAAATAATGTTTAAAATTTCGATACGATATACAACACTTTAAGGGACAAAATCATGGAGGTGGGGACTGTACAAATTAATAAAAAATCAACTTTGAAGTTCGTACGTTCAAATGCAGGGTTTAGTTATAATTTAGTAGTTCCTAAACGGGCAAAGATCAAAATTATTTATTTTTTTTAAATTTATCGCAAAATATTAAAATTTGAGTGCAGATTGTTTTAGAAAGTGGATAATCAGTATTAGTTGTTTGAATTTAAATAAATAAAGTTAAACAAAAAAAAAAATCCTTTAGATATGTTTTTGTAATTTTTTCTGTGTTTTATGATGTGTATGTGGATTTCATATAGAATTTTTATTAATTAATATTATTTTCAATTTTTAAATAATTTATTTCATACTGGTAGCACTTACAACATTGATATAATGTTATTACTTCATAAATTTTAATATTTGGCTTTTTAAAATGCACTCAATAGCGTTCTCGGAAAGATAGTGAAGGTAGTTAAGGTGAAGGTATAAGAAAATGATGGATATGTTCCCAAAATGACTGTGATGGTCTTAAAGCTATGACAATCTCACACTCACTTTAAATACCAAAAATATTCCGATTTGTTTCTAGAATACTGTGTGACTCATTCTCGGAAATGACATTACCAAAAATGACGTTTTGATCATTATTATAGTTTAAATTATCTTTATAACAAAATCAAATAAACATTTTTTGAGGTTTTGTTGTAGTGGTCTCAATTTTACATCATAATATTGACATAAAATTATAATTTTAATTTTCATTCTTCCCAAAACAGGCGCTCCCGAAATGACGCTTAATTGATGTACGCTATATATCAAATCGAACTTCAATTACCACTTTAATTTGATTTATGCATGCAAAAAATTATTTGTGGAACGATGAACCAATTCCATGACATTCCGAAAAGCCATCCAAACGCTAAATAAATAAAAAATTGCTATTTTTTTACTGTAACTACATTGAGACATATTTATTCGGACAACTTTTTTTTGAGGCACTTGCGAATTCTTAAAGAAAATTTTGTCTGAATAAAGCTAAGAATACAGGTAGATAAATTTCCTTGATTTGGGTGTATTTTTGGCCACTTGAATTTCAGGTTTTGAGTTATGGAAGCGTTCCCGAAATGATTTTTCGGATATATTAGATCGAATAAAACAAAAGTACGACTCTGTTTCAAACAAAGCTAATACATTCGGAGATTCATCTCAATTATATTAACCGATACGTTAGAAGTGAATTAAATTTATTTTGATTTAAAAAAAGCCTAGATATCACATTTTCGACCTCCATGATTTAGTTCCTTTACTTCGTCAGTATTTCTTGCAAATTCATAAAGCTGGTATATTAAGAAATGAGGTGGCCCTATCAGAATCGATGCTTGCTTGAGTACCTACCACTTTTTCGCTTAAGCATCATGAGTAGGTTTGAACCCAAAATATTCAATGAAATAAATTCTCAAACAATGTTGTTCATTAGAGCTCCCAATTATATTTTGAGTATTAAAATTTCAAAAACTATGCTATGAATTAAATTAATCAGACAGAATCCAGTAAATCAGAGTAAATCAGAGATATTGTCAGAGAAAAAAGAAAAATATAAAGGTGTACGAAAACGTGAATTGGGTCACTATTCACAAGAAATCTATTGAGTTCCGCAATTCTTATACACGTTTCACAAAAATCTCAAGTGTTTTTGGTGTAAATAAATTGAAACCAAAATTAATCAAAAATCGATAAGTCTATAGCTCATAAATAAAAAAAAACACGTATAAGTTATTTGAACTACCACTTCTTTAAACGAACATTATTTTATGATTAAGTCTATTTTGCACTTTTTAAAATAAATTTCTATACTTCAATTAGAAAAACCATCACTTTCATCACTATCTTGACAAATTCTCAACAAATATTTCGGTATAAAAATCAGACAGCACAAAAAAGATACTTACGGTTGGTGTCTCCAGTTTCGGTAGTATTTGCTGGCTTGAATCAACTCTGTCCTCATTTGGTTTCTGAAATCAAACAAAAATACAAAATTATAAGTAACAAAATAAATTGCAAAATTGTTTTAAATGAGCAAAACACATTTTTCAAAGAAAACAATAACAAAAAAAGTCCCACCCTAGCTGTGGCACGATCTAGATAAAATCCCGCATAAAACAATGTAAACGCAATCCGGTATAAAAAGGTTGTTATCGAGCATCGTGGCTCGTCAGGATTGTCATATAAATTGTCGTCATACATTTTTATTTGTTAACTGTTGTTTTTTTGTTTTTTTTTTTTGTTATGTTTAACAATCAAGATGCAAAATGGGTAAGGATAGAAACAAACACATACAGATAAACACTCTAACAGACAATTTGGATGTTAAAACCAGTTAAAAAGTATATTTTACTTCACCCACTACTCTATTCGTATCCGAATTTATTTTTTTTGTTGAAAGCCCACTTGAGAGCATTTGAATATGGAAAACACTTTTGTGGTTAAATTGTTAACAATTATTATTAAGTTGGCTGTGTTCTCTCCATCAAATGCAAAATGATTCCTAGCGTTTCGGTTTGTTTGAAAAATTCAAAAAAGCACGTAGGTTGATCTCATACAGAGAGAAAGTGAAATACTGCAATGAACTTGCATGCAGCATATGTTTTTTGTCGTCATAGGCAGGAGATAATTTGTACTGAACTTTGAAACAGGCATAAACAGTGCTGTGCAAGAAATGTCTGTCAAACCTTTCAATAACCAATTACAATTTTTGTGACCTTATAATTGTTATAGGCAGAATAAAATGTATTGGAATTCGTAGTTACACTTTAATTTTTAATCTTCAAGGAATATAGAAAAACATACACTTCCAGTCACCAAAACACACATTCTCTTCTTTTTAATTTATTTTTCCAACATAAACAGAAATTTTTGCAAAATTATATGTAAATGGTTTTTAGAATTTGAATATTCAAAAACAACCCAGTTATTAATACACCTTAACTGCAAGTTGTTGAAAGAATTCAATTTTCTGAAATTAAGTTTGAATTTAAAATCCCAAATACCCCAATCCAAGCAAACAAGTTTGAACAAAATTTTTTGCAACCCATTGTACAACCTGAACACAACATTTTTGGCATAAATAAATAGAGTAAACTCCGAATAAGTTAAAACAAAAACAATGTGTTCCCTCTCGCATGGCCTTTTTGGCACTTGAAATTGGAATTTTGATTTCAAGCGCTTAAAGTTTCTCTATATTAATATCTCTAGTGGAATAGTGTTGATTAAGGGTGTGTTTTCTATTTGAGGTTTGACATTATTGGCGTATGAGTTGGCATATACATAATATTAGTAAATGGGAGATGTTGTGACGGTAAGTTTTATGCTACAATGCATGCGGATGTTTATAAATTCAATGATGGTCAAGGTTAGAACATGACCTAGATTATTATTATGCGAGGACACAAAATTTGAGAGTAGAAAAGTGTTGTTATTTAAAATAGATTTAAGAAATATGTTTTCTATGAGTGAAAATTTAAAATTTCTATTTCTTTATATAACTTTACGATTGTTAACTGTGCAAAGAAATGCAATACCAAAATAAATTTAATACACTTAAATTAAATTTGAAAATTCGGGTGATTATTTTAGATTTTATAAAATTGTTTTTTGTTAGAAAATGTCATCACTAGAGGAGTGTCTGTTTTACTTATATTTTAAAAATGTATTACTCTTTTATAAATTAATATAAAACATTGAAAAATTTTCTTTCAATTTTTTAAATTTATTCATAATACTACTCGTATATTGGTTCACCTGCAGGATCCCATATCAGCTGCGAGTGTAGTTGTAGTGAGTATGACATTAAAAATGTGTGATTTGCGAAAGGAAAACCAAATATTCGTTAAGTGTAAAATAGCGTGGATACGGTGAAATCTTAAGTATAAGTTTTAAGTTTCGCAAAATTCCAAGATAAAGTCATCATTTATATGTAAGAAAGTAATAACACTATGTTTTAATTTGTCACTGAAGACCACACAAAATTAAAGGAAAATAATCCAGCATTACCGGTAAGCTTTTTTCTTCATACAGAGAGCGTTAAAGTAAGTAAACTGTTACGAAACAACAAAAAAGAACAGACAAGTCTCGCTTCGTCTTTCATAAATTTGACGTTGGCGATCAATTTAAAAATTATTTTTTTTTTTTGTTTTCGTCCAAATTAATATATGTATGTAGTATGTAAATTAGCATATTTATCAGATTCTTGAATATTTTTTTTTTATTTTCAATGAAATCTCTCATAAAAATTTACATTTCTTATCAATTTATTTGTATCATATTATTTTTATCCCAAACACGCACATCAGTTGACGTTTGACACTTTTTACTAACTTGCAACATCAAAAATAGGGGCAGAAAATTTTGCCCTAAACTTTTCTAAAGAAATTCATGGAACACAATAGTGATAGATTGTAGAACAGTTTGAGCCAAGATTTATTTTCATGGAACAGAAAAATCTGTACTTTTCTGATCTTTTTGGTTCTTTTCTTTTTTTTTAAATACAATCAAAAAGTGAATTATTTTATAAATAGAACAAAAAGTGGCAAATATTTGAGATCATCATGTTACCGAAAAACACTTATTGTGTTTTTACTGTCGGAATTTTGTTATTTTATATTGATTTGAAGATTTTATCTGACAATGAAAACACAATTAAAAAATGAGTTGTTTTTTTGGAATCAACGGTTAAGTTATTTAGGGGAAAGAAAAGATTTCAAAACCATGCCCTAAAGGTGATGCAATGAGTCAAAAGTTTGCATCCAAGAGTCTTAAATTGCTTCCCCGTCAAGAAGAAAAAAAGGACTGGGTTCTATTCTTAAACAACAAAAAAAAAAAAACGCTATGAATTTTGTTTTACAGAGCGTAGTACGATAGTGAAATAAGCTATATAGCAGATTAATTGGTGAAGTATCCACATATTATTACCCACTTTTTATTTCCCGAAACATGTCTGTAAGAATACACTTTAGTCTTTTGATTGTTTTTTTTTTTTTAATTTTTGAAATGATTTTTAAATTTTTTCTCCTTTGAAAATTTTCGAGTATTTTCGTTTCGTTTTCGAGACATTTGTATGTGCGTGAGTTAAATTACGAATGAAAAATAAAAGTCAATTTTTATTTTTTTGGGCAGAGCTTCGCCCTATAGCTTTAATGAGAAAAAATGAACTGACTTATTTTAATGACAAACCTCTTTTATAATGCAAAAAAGAAATACAAACAATGAAGCTATGAACTTGATATCTTTTAAGTGTGAGAAAATTAAATGCTGAGTTCTACAGAAATATGTATATAGATACTGAATTTGATTTAAACAAAGAATATGCAAACTATCAACTTGATATCTTTTAAGTGTGAGAAAATTAAATGACAGAAATATGAATATGAATACTGAACAAAAAATAATAAAGAAATATTCAGGTAACGTAACTCCTCCCCCCTTAGTGCAGCGACTGCCAGAGGATGTTTGTCCTTGAAGGAGCGATTGGTGTATCTTGATGAATTGATTCTTCGTCGGTCTTCTTAACGTCTTGTGTGTTAGTTAGTTTTGGTGATTGGTATTTTTCTCGATAGAAGTAAAGTGCTGCAGCTATCAATGCGAAGAGTACTGTTATTGATACTATGGTATAGATGTTGTAAGTGGATTTGGTGGTCAAGAGTGTTATTTCTTCCCTGTTCTGCAGTTGTGTTGATAGCAAGTTTTCCAATGTTAGGTGGTATGTTGTTATTTTGGGCTTTATTTCTCTACGTGTTGGAGGATGAATCACAATTTGGTCAAAAAAGGTGTTTACTCTAGAATCATAGATAATGTTATTTATTGTTATGGTGCAATTTGAAAAATGAATAAGAACTGTTCCATAGATTATATAATTTTGGATGCTGCATGTTGTGTTCAGTGTGACATTTTGGACGTTAATGAGGAGTATGTAATTTGGTTCGGGTTGAATTATAGAAGTGTGTTCCGTGTCATTTATTAATTTACAGCTAGCTGGTTGATTTTTAATGATCTCTGGTACGCAGTTTGCATAATCGGTTTGTAAACTTTGTCTTTTACAATAGTAGATTCCTTCCAGTTGACTACATTCTTTATTGTAGTATTGTGCCTCAAGTTCGTTTAAAGCGGTATATGGGTAGGTGGAAATAGTAAGAGTTTTGTTAATGGGTAAAGGGATTAAATGGAAAAAGGAATACATATTGTTAGAAATAACTGGTATACCAATGCCAAATATTATATTAGTATTGTTGTAGTAAGCTTTTAAATTCAAAAATTCATATATCTGTTCGTCCGATGTTAAATGAATGGACTGATTTTCGAAAAAATACCTTATTTCTTTTAATTCAGATTTACTTAGTATTTGTTTAGATATTATATTTAGACGGGCTAAAGTAATAGCTTCTGCAATATCATTTAAGTGATTTTGGAGTAGGTCAATGTTAAAGTTGATTCTGTGAATATATTGCAGTTGAATGAGAGCTGCTTGAGTTGTTGTGATTGAATTATTTATATTTTTCTGTTGAAGACTTAAGAATGTTTTGATTAAATTTTGTTGGTTATTGACATGACGAGTGATATTTTCAAATCTTTCTATCATCTTTTGGTTAATTCCTATTTGTTTGTTAGATTCGGTTTTAAGTATATTTTGGTTAAGTTCAATTGTTTCTAGCTCCTGGTTTAATTTTATTGCATCATTGTCATCCATATTACCTGTTATAGTTTTTATGAGTGTACCCAAACCATTGATTATACCTCGTTTATGTCGTTGAAGAGGTATAATGGTTTCTAATTTGTGTTCTAGTTCCTTTAATTTCATTTCTGTTATGTCTATTGTTTCGCTATTAAGGTCTTGTTTATTAAGAATTGTTATTGATTTTTTGATTTCATTTACGCTTTCGACGTAGTTTTGTAAATTAACTATGTGTATATACTTTTTTTCAGTTTCAATAATTCGGGCTGTTCCCAATCTGAGTGGTAACAGTCCATAGCTGTCAGTTAAATTATGGATCTCCAGGTGGTGTGCTTGGGCACCCATTAGCAGTATTGTTGTTAGGAACCTGAAATTTACGTTTGTTTTTAATACGACATTTATGCAATTTTTTATTGTCGTTAGTAATAACCGTCAATCTATTGTTAGTTTGGACTTTTTGTTTTTTGTATCGTGGAGTCATTTTATTTCGTCTACATTCTTTTCGATAAATAGTTTCTCCTACCTCAAGATTAGTTGGAGTTTCCCTATTTTTGTTCCTTTTTTCTATGGTTTTGTCTCTTTTGGATTCTAGTGATTTTTTTATGGACTCAAAAAGTTCTCTTTGAAAGGCACTGAGTTTTTGTAGATAGTCGTGTTTGTCACTGTATGTCAAAGTTTGATTAAAATTGTATGTTCGTCCATAGAAAAGTTCGTACGGTGTGTAATTCGTTGAAGAGTGAATTGCATTATTGTAGGTAATAATAGTTTCGTAAAGTATGTCTTCATGTTCTTTGTCTTTATGTTTTTCTTTAATAATTCTATATATTTCAGTTAATGTTGAATGCATCCTTTCTACAGGAGCATTGCTTGAGGTTTGTTGGAAAGAAGTGACATGAACTTCGATATTAAATTGTTTGCAAAAATCTTGGAAAATGTTTGATGTAAATTCTGATCCTTGGTCACATATAATTTTTCTTGGTATACCGTGAAGGCTTATAAAATGTTGAATTTGTTTTACTATGTTTATACTATTGCGGCTTGGCAAGGTATAAGCTGCCCCAAATTTAGAAAATTTGTCAATGAGAGTGAGAACACTTTTGTTATTGATGGAATATACGTCTGTATGTACTATGTCAAGTGGTTTTAAGGGTATTTCTGTTGTTCCAAAGGTAACTATGGGAGGTCGTCTTTCATATTTTTGTGTTTGGCATGTCGTACAATTATTAATTGTCTTCGTTATTTTATCCTTCATATAAGGAAAATAGTAATCTCGTTGTAGATGTTGGTATGTTTCAGTAATACCTCTATGGTTGGATTTCGTATGGTAATCGCCAATAATTCGGTCTTGTTCATCATTTTCAATGATGTCAAGCAAAAATTTTTTACATCTTAATAACCGGAAAGTTTTGCTTCTAGCAAAAAATTTTGAATAGACTTGTTGTATCAATTTAAATGTTTCGTCATCTGCCATTACTGCAACGAGTTTATTTGCAGGGAGGTATTCTTTGAAAAATGAAATGATATCATCTTCAGAAAATGATTCTCGTCTAAAAATTCGTCTTTGTTTATTTCTAAATAAAATTTTCAATATATTTTGGGATTGGTTATCTGATGATTTCTGAAATATTATTTGCAAACTAAATTCGTTAAGAGCTTTTTCTGATATGGGGATTCCATCGTTAAGATTTTCTTCAGCTGAATGAATGGTGGCAGCTGTTGTATCATTGAGATTTAATTCTACTTTGTCAGGTAACTTAATGCGACTGAGAGCATCGGCATTGGAATTTAGGATTCCTTTTTTATAAATGACTTCGTAGTCATACTCTTCTAATCTTAATCTCCAACGTACGAGTTTGGAGTGTGGATCTTTTAAACTCATGAGCCACTGGAGTGGTTTGTGGTCTGTAACAATCTTAAATTTATTACCGAAAAGGTACGGGCGGAAATAATTTGTTGCCCAGACAATAGCGAGTAATTCTTTCTCTATTGTCGAATAATTCAGTTCTGACGTCGTTAAGGTTCTGCTTGCAAAGCAAATGGGCTTATCGCTTCCTATAGGTCCCTGAGATAGGACGGCGCCCAACGCAACATTGCTTGCGTCTGTAGTAAGCACGAAAGGCTTAGAAAAATCGGGGTACTGCAAGAGGGGGTCATTTGATAAAATATCTTTACATAGTTCGAAAGTTTTTTTATAGTCGTCATTGAGAATTATCTCTGCACCCTTTTTAAGACATTTAGTTAATGGTTTAGTCAATTTCGCGAAATCGCGAATAAATTTCCGATAGTAGCCCATTAGTCCAAGAAAGGATTTAATTTCCTTTGTTGTTCTGGGTATTGGGAATTCTTTTATCGCTCTTATTTTGTCAGGGTTTGGTTTCACGCCATCTCTTGTTATTATATGGCCAAGGAATGCGGTTTCCTTGCGTAAAAATTCAGATTTATTTAATTGGATTTTAAGGTTTGCTTTCCTTAATTTGTCGAATATTTTTTGTAAGCTTTCTATGTGCTCTTGAAGAGATGTTGAATAAACGACAATGTCGTCTAAATAAACGAGACAATTTTTTCCTATAAACTCCCTGAGAACATTATCCATTACACGTTGGAATGTTGATGGGGCGTTTTTCAGCCCAAAAGGCATTCTTACGAACTCATAGTGTCCGCTTTCGACCGTAAAAGCCGTTTTTTGAATGTCTTGGGTATGCATTTCGATTTGGTGGAAGCCACTTGCCAAATCAAGGGTCGTAAAATAATGGCATTTGCCTAACTTGTCTAAAATTTCATTTATATTAGGTAAGGGATATTTATCATCTATCGTTTTGTCGTTAAGACGGCGATAATCGATGACTATCCTCCATTTTTGTTTACCTGAGGAGTCTAATTTTTTTGGAACAACCCAAACTGGGGAACTCCATGGAGAGAAACTTGGTCTAATTATACCTTGACTCAACATATCTGAAATTTGACTTTGAACTTCTGCTTTATGAACATACGGGTATCTGTAGGTCTTAGTGTATATTGGTATTTCATCTTTGGTCTTAATTCGATGTTTTATTACGTTTGAAAATGTTAAACTTTCTTCTTCTTTATAGAAGATATCGGAATAATTTCGACAAAGCTTCGAAATAGCTTTTCTTTCTTCAGGATTTAAATGTTCTGATCGAATTTCAGAAGAAATGTTGCACAAATTTTGAGTGTTATGGTCTTGGATTTGAATTTCTAAGTTATTTAATTCTCTAGTTTCAAAATTTGAGAGAGAATGTACTTTCAGTGGGTGTTGTAAGAAAAGGATCTGGTCTGTTGATGTATTATTTTGAACTTCGATTTCGGAGTGCCAATTTTCTGCTGAATAAATGCCTTCAATAATGTCAATGTTGTGTTCAACTCTAGTCTTAGGGACAAGGATGTCACCAGTTTGACTATCTACAGGAAGTTTTACGATTACACTTGAGTATGCGGGAATTTTAAAGTCTTGTGACATAAAATTGGGTTTAAATAGTAGAGGGATATGTGTGTTTGCTGTAATTAATGTTTTATTAGGTAAATCGATACTAGCTTTAAGAATATTAAGGGCATCGAGTCCTAGGAGTCCGTCGAAGTAACCATGAAATTTATATATGAGAAACTTTTGATTACCAGGTTGCTGAAATTCAAAAAAAATAGGGAGTCTCACTTTTTTACTTATAGTTTTCTCCCCCAGAACTGTAGTTATTATTGTGTTTTGAATTGTTTCTACATCACCAGGGTGTACGTATTCTGGATTTATAAATGAGGAGGAAGCTCCCGTATCTATTAGAAATTTCAAAGTTTTACCAAAAGGCGAGGAAATATTTATATATGGAAGAAATTGTCCATGCTTGTTAATGTCTAAGTAAATGGGATTGTTGAGGCTGGAAGATGAAAATTTGTTTCGTCTTCATGCTCAGAATAGTTATTTAAAAAATATTCATTTGGAATGTCGTAGTAGTTGTCCAGTTGTGGATAGTAGTTCTGGCAGGGACTGTGATCTATGAGTTCCTGTGGGATATAGTTAATTTGGTTATCAATCTCTTCTACATTATCATGTGTTTCGGGTATCTCCAGCTCATCAATGTTATGAATTTGAGCATTTTGTCTAAATGTATTACTCTGTCCAGAGGGTGATTTTTTTACTAAAGATTGAGCGGAAAGTGTATCCATTGGTTCTGGTTTAGCAACAGGTACTTTTGTTTGGATATTTTGACCTTGGAAATAAGGTTGTTGCTGGGGTTTATATGATTGTTGTTTCTGATAACCAACTTGTTGGTAGGCCCCATACTGTGGCGGTCTATAGTAGTTTATTTGTTGTTGGGGTCTATATTGTTGTGGGGAAGGTAAATGTCTTGTATTTAACTGGTTAGGTTTTATATTTTGAATTGTTTGCATTGAACCATAATGAGGTTGTCTGAAGGGTAGACTTTTTATTTGAGGGTTAGAACCTATCGTAGGTTTTGGTAAAGGTTTGTTTTCATATCGAATATAAGATGTGTTCTGTTCCTTAATACAGAAGGAAAATGCTTGAGCTAATGATTCGGGTTTCATTGATCTAATTGTTGACCCTAAAGGTTCTCTTAATCCCGTTAGAAAAATGTTAAGACACATTTCAATATATAGATCACCTTTTGCTTTTATAATATTAGCATCTTTGTCATGGATTTGAATATGATTCCTCATTGTAGAGAGAATTTCTACGACCTCACTATAAAATTGTTCAGTTGTTTTAGAACCTTGACGAAGGTTGTGTAAATCTTTAATCAATGATGTTTCATTACGCTTATCTGCGTAATGCAAGATAAGGTTTGCTTTTATTTGTGACCATTCTAATGGTGTCCCGTACATATTAAGGACTTCGTTAGCTGGTCCATCTATTTTATTTCGGATAGCTCTGAGCAGTAGTTTGCCATAGTTAGCATCAGGAATTGATGTTACTAGTAATAGAATTTCTTCGACATTAGTCAAAAATTCGTAGAGGAGCCTAGGATTACCATCAAATCGCGGAAGGTCCTTGATAGCATCCGGAATTCTTAATGAATGGAATAATTCTGTTATTGGGTTAGCCATATTAATGTGAGTTATTAGTTCAGGAATGTTTGCTGTTTGCAAATTGTTATTAATCGATAGATTAAATGATTCTGAAAGATTATCACTCGTAATATCTATTTCACTACTTTCTGTTTCACTTGGACCAAAGTTTAAAACTACCTTCTCCAAATCAGTGTTGTTATCTGATAAAGTGTTATCACTATTTATTCTATCGTATGGTCTGGGTCTTAATTTATTAATGTATTTATTTGGCATTTGAATTACCTAAAGATTAGGGAAAGGAAAAAAAAATAAGGAAAAGTATGAACTTGACTTACAATATCATTGTTGATGAGTTCGGTATTCTGCCGTACTATATATGTTGAGTTCAGTTCGGTAATCTGCCGTACTATATATATGATGAGTTCAGTTCGGTATTCTGCCGTACTATATATGATGAGTTCAGTTCGGTATTCTGCCGTACTATATATATATGATGAGTTCAATTCTTTAATTAAAACGTAGGTTTCTGGAACCGAAGAGCCAAATAACTGTTCGTGTTCTTGCACTCGTGTTTATTAACTATTGTATTTATTTTTGTATCGTCACTTTTATATCAATAAACCGTTGATATAAAATTGTTTATTAACACCAGTGTTCAAAACATTCACGACGTTTAGGATACGATTTAATTACTGTATCCTTTTGTCACTAATATCAATAATCCGTTGATATTGAATTGTTTATTTGCACCGATATTCACGACTAAATAAAACATTCACGACGTTTAGGATACGATTTAATTACTGTATCCTTTTGTCACTAATATCAATAATCCGTTGATATTGAATTGTTTATTTGCACCGATATTCACGACTAAATACGAATAGGATTTATTTTGCAATGTTTTGCAATCCTACCGACTGCGCCAGTTAAATTACGAATGAAAAATAAAAGTCAATTTTTATTTTTTTGGGCAGAGCTTCGCCCTATAGCTTTAATGAGAAAAAATGAACTGACTTATTTTAATGACAAACCTCTTTTATAATGCAAAAAAGAAATACAAACAATGAAGCTATGAACTTGATATCTTTTAAGTGTGAGAAAATTAAATGCTGAGTTCTACAGAAATATGTATATAGATACTGAATTTGATTTAAACAAAGAATATGCAAACTATCAACTTGATATCTTTTAAGTGTGAGAAAATTAAATGACAGAAATATGAATATGAATACTGAACAAAAAATAATAAAGAAATATTCAGGTAACGTAACTCGTGTGACGTTGTCGTCATTGGCGTTGGAAAATTGTAAACACGATAACTTTTGTTTAAATCAAGATAATTAGAACCTGTAAACGCCAAAAGTTGAAGAATACCAAAACTTATGTATGTTAAGTTCGAGCTATTAACAATAAAACCTTTTTATACTTTAATTTCAAACACGTTTCAAAAATGTCACTTTTGTACTAAAAATATCCATTTTTTTAATTGTATAAATAAACAATGGAACTGATTTTCAAAATAATGTAGGTACCCAAAAACCGTAATACTTAAATTTAAAAAAAATTGGTAATAATCAATATTTTAAATTTTTTGTAAAAAAAATTTTTGCAACGGTACAGAAAAGTTAAGAATAACCAATGTACTTCATATTTTTTTCGTTAACGTTTCGTTATCGACAACCGGCAGACTACAGAAAAATCTCGTTTCGCCAACTAACCACTGTGGTACTTTGGTATTTTTTTGTATCAGAGAAGGATGACCGTAATCACAGGACCAGGACCAGACTTACTTAAAAAATTACGGTTGATCGGTTTTAGCACGGAATAATTTTTTTCCCGATTTCTCGTGCTACGAAGTAATGCCCTCAAATTATTAAATTATCGCTGAGAAATATTTTGTAAGTTGAAAATTACTCCCCTAAAAAAATAAAGAACACAAATTTACGGCTTTGTCGTTTATTCCTGGAACAATGTCTTCGTTCAGGATATTAATTGCTGATAGGTTTTTTCGCCTCAGGATGCCTTTATTGAGTGGAAATACTTCTGATAAATTATGGTAATAAGGGTTACTATAGGCATATTCTTAGAAGTTACTATAAAAAAATATTTGTTTGATTATCTCCAAACAACAATTTTAGGTGGGCAACAAGAACTCTCGATGGATAAACGAATACCGTTTGATATGTTTCGATAAGTTATGATTTGGAGGTTTAAGAAGATATTTCAGTTCTTCGTTCTCAAAAAGAATGTTGAATAGTTTTTGAATGGGAGGTGGACAAACAAATATTTTTGGTAAACAAATGTGCTTATTTCTTCAAATTTATAAAAATTAACTGAAGATGGTTTTTCGATGAAGTGCAGTGTTTTTAATTGTAAATTAGAAGTTGGAAAAAAAAATATTTAAAAAATCATGTAAAAATAAATTAATAGTTAAACTAGAAAGGAACCACAAGCTTTGGCAATGATCAAAACTTTTTACGATATTGAAAAGATTGTTAAAGTTTCGTGACGTAATGGCACTCTATTTTGCGAAAACAATCTTGAAACAGGAAATGTGTGAGAAAAATATTAAAGTAGATCATTATCAAGCAATTTAATCAAATGATTGCGATCGAAGACCAACTTTACCGTTGAGTTATTTCCATAAAAGGAAGTAGGTACGTACGACACTGCACTACCTTTACTCCTACTAATATAGGTAAGATATTAAATTGAACAGAAAGCTGACTTAATCAGCTATTTTTGATTAGTTTGTAATTTTGTTATTGTTGTTGCTTCCGTGCTAAACAATCAAATATATCAAAAAAAAAAACAGTGTTTGTGTGTTGATTGAAGGTATTCAAGTTGTTAGGTCTATCAATTAATCTTGTTCGTTATGTTTTAATGGGTGATAAAAATGATTAATAATTTCAACAGCAATATAACAAATTAATTTATGACGTTACGTGTATGTATTAATATAAGTTTAAAAAAACTATCAGGCAGTTTGCATGATTGGACTGTTAAGGTCAACTTAAAAGGAACATTAATGGATATGACATAGTCAAACTTGTCAGTAGATTGCAAAAATACTTCGGGTTATTTATTAAGCCTAGAACTTGTTTTCTTTTTTTTCTTCTTTTGTTTAAAAGTGCAAATCAAGTTCTCATGGTCAAAGTTATAATAATTTTGCGTGCATCCAGCTGGAAAAGGGATATCGTGAGTTGTTAATGTAAATATTGTTATCTGATGCTTTTTTACTGAGCAACTCATGGTGCAAATGGCTTAATGCTTATATTAGTCGATTGGTACAGTTTTTATAGCGCTAAAGATATTTTTAATTCAAATCAAACTCCTGGTTAATGGCATGAAATAATTAGCAATCCAATCACAGTAATTATATAGATTTTTTAATTGCAAATGAATTTACTTTTGAAGTTCAAATTGGAAAACAAATTATTCCATCATGAAAAAATATGTATGGAAATCAATGTTTAAGACTTTCAAAAGTTATACGTTTTATAAATTATTGTATTCTAATCAAATACATTTGACAAACCAAATTGAAAGAAGTCCATTCAGCCCCCATTTTTGAATGTATGTTTTTCATTTTTATCAATCCGTAATTTACTCTCATACCTCCAATTGCAAGTAAAAAGATGTCGAAAGTAAATTTATTTCCTGTAGAAGATTGTTTATAAAAAAAAAATGTATTTTTAGACATGAAAGGTGTGGTGTGTTTGAGGTAAACAATTTCTCGAAAAAATCAAGAGATATGCTTCCACAACAAAAAACAAATATGTTGATATGCAAACATTCTTCACAGAGTTATGATCTCACTTTTAAAGTTTCTCGGAAAATAAAAAAAAACGATCGAAAAAAACACCATACAAAATTTATACACATACACACGGATCAACGTCAGTAAATTACGTCATCTTATGCGCACAGTGTCGATGAAAGCCGCAAAGTTTAAGGAAATTATCTATCTGACATTATGCAAATTAAGACAATTAAATTTCAATAAAAAGAAAAACAGCTGAGCAATATCTCAAGGCGAGCAATAAAAGTTTAGAAATTATTATTTATATTTTTTTAATACAAACTACAGTAAATTTATCTCCTCGAAATGACAGATTGATTGAGAGCATTCATTTGTGCAAATTTTGCAGAATGCATATTGCAGACATACCATATGCTGCTAAACAAAATTTTATCTTCATTTGCAGATTGCAGGAACTTATGTGGTTGTTGCCTGTTGGTATATGTACGTATGTCACATTTTGTTCATCTCGTCGATTCTGATGATCAAGTTTCAAGGTAGCACACATACAATCAAATGATATGCATGTAGTTTAAGGACTGGTCGCTTGGTGGACACGTTGTTGAAGCGCAGAGATATTTTTTTTAGCATATGTTCATTAACAACAACAAAAAAATGCCTCCCATGTTGTTTTGAAGTGTTGTTTATGGTTTTTTTTCAGGGTCGGACTTAACAGTTCATAGTAGAACTTAGAGGTCCTAAGAAATGCAAATTGTAAGGCCCCTTTTGTATATGAGGGAAAAAACTCAACGTAAAATTACATCCGTTCATAATTAATTGTAAGTTGTAACAAAAACTTAGCTCAAACATATTTAAATTCATGTGGAAACATATTTGTCATATTTGCAATTTTGTTGTCAAGTTGGTTCAAGTTGCAATAAACACATGTTCAACAGAAAGGTGACACGATGGGTTAGACACTGGACCGATAAACAAGCTTCTCTGGTTCAAATCTCCCGGACGATGCTATTTTTTTTGGCTGCTTATAACCTTTCTTTGCAACGATGAATCATTCCGAAAAAAATTGAAATCAAAGTATTTTTATTTGATTTTACGTAATTTTTTCTCTGGGTGTAGAGACTAACTTTCTAAAAAGTATTAGAATGAAATTTGAAAGATTTGTGTAACTAATATTTTTCATAAAGTATTAACGTTTGAAAAATATAAAATCGATGCTTGCACGCGCACCCATAGGACATTAATTTATGTGTTTTTGACGAATTTATTTTGAAAAAAAAATTTAATTTTCAATAAAAAAAGCTGACCGAAAAATGTCAATTTTTGACAGTAATATGATGTTTTGGGTGAAGAGAGAACAATAGTTGTACATCTTTTTACCACCTTCAACTCTTGCATTGATATTTATTCGCTACGAAAGCTACTTTAGATAGAAATCATGAAAAAACATGATTTTCTACACCCACCCCACTTTCTCGCCTTTTCAAATACCATTTTACCTAGTTTTACTGACTATTCATATCCTGCAAATAAAATTTATGTTTTTCAAAAAAATATTGGCACTGGTCTATAGTTGGAAATATGTTAACTGACTTGAAACAATTTTTTTGGCAGCATGACGGAAATATCTATCTTAGTGGAATTAATTTTTTTGGTGATATCATTATTAAATAAAATGCACGACTAAATCGCACGTACTTGCTCTTAGGGTCAAAGTTGCTGTGGATGCTAAAACTTCATACATAAGGTTTTTGCAAGTAAATACTTTTATAAGAAATTAAAAAAATAAACATAAAATTTATTACTTAAATTACTTAAGCAACTTCTAAAATTGTTTTGATCTCAAAACTAAGTATGCCATTTGATTTCGTTAAAAAAGATTAATTTTTAGAAAAAAAAATTTTTTTTAAATCGTTGGCGCCGTGTAAAAAAAAACAATTTTATATATATAAAAATTCTCAAGCTTTGTTTAACTTTGGTTATTTTTGGTCCTAAGAAAAATATTTCAATTTCCCTTCTAGGTAATCACCAAAAACCCTTAACTACCAATTTTGATGAGAATCGCTTGAGTACTTTAGGCTCTAGCTCAAGATAGAAACAGACAGACTGACAGACAGACAGACAGAATTGCGAGACAAACTTTTCTCGCTTTCTCTATCATCGTACTGTCATGTCTGATTGTTATCTCGAGTTTGATTTTTTTTGTGAATCCTAAACTTGCTGCTGGATTTTTTTTTCAACTTTAGGTCAGCGGCAGCATAACTTGCAACTTTAACACTTTTCTGCCCATCTTTGCCCCACTGTTCGGATGGCAGGCATCGATTTTGTTGATAACCTATGATATTACTACTCAAAAATAAAATACACCACTGGGTCGCACGTGCTTGCTCGTTAATTTTGAAAATCGTTGCAGCCGTTTTTAAAAAAATAATTTTGTTTTTATATAAAATTCTCAATCCTTGTTAAAAAAAAAAAGTTATTAAGAAAATATTAATTTACATCTAAAACTAAAACTTCAAAATAATGCAGTACCTCGTTATCGAAAAATTTATTTTCAAAAAAAAAAAAAATTAGATTTTTTTTTTAAATCAAGAATTATTTGTAGTTTAGTAGTTTAAGGGAAACTGAAAAATGGAAAATAAAAACGGTTCTATGGTAGGTACCGTCATTAACTATTCTAAAAATATTTCTTTCATTTCAAAAGTACGGCCTAAATAACAAAAGCAAATACAAATTTTTTTTAATTAAAATCTTTGAGAGCCGTATTCGTTGTAGGCGACAAATTCAAAATAAAAAAAATAACAACTTTCAAAATTAGTGGAAACGTGAAAAGAAGGACGAACAGCCGCGCAGACACACAAACCGACGGATGGCATGACGAAAACCACTTGAAACTCTCCATCATCGTATTGTTGGTTTTGTTTAATACCTCAATCTTTTTTTTGACACGAAACCAATACTCTATTCTATAGGACAAGTATTGGTAAAAATTATTCAAATGTCTACAGTTTATGTGAAATGTGACGCTGGCTACCGGGCATAAATATAAAAATAAAATAATTGAAAAATCTACAACTCGAGATATGGACGTTTGAGAGTAAGATACATATGTCAAAATAGATTTTTGAAAAATAATTCACCAAAATCCAACGCATAATTTTTTTCAAATAAATTTTATGTAGTTAGAAAGAACATTTAAAATTGTTTGTCACGTAGTAGAGTAAATTGGGATGATCCTAGAAACAGGTCGAAACCTATTTGTGTTTAAAAAGAAAACACAAAACAATTTTAGACGTGTGTACTCAATTTTAAATCTACATTTTTTGGCTGCCACCTTCTATATAGCAAGCCTCCCAAAATCCCCTTATATACTTGTTTTTGAACTGCATTTGAGGAAGGGAAAAGGTTTATTAAGCTGAAGAATTTAAGTCAATCATTTTTATGCATTGAAATGATGAATATATATTCTGTCCAACAAGTAAACTATTAGCGTACAAATATTTAAAATAAAAGTACACTGATAAAACTTGGTTTGAAGTTTTCAATTGTCATGTGAATTCAGGATCAGAAGAGTCCATTCAAGTACTTTTATTTTGGGTGAAAGGGTGATAACAAAGAACCTTGTACAACACGTACCAAAACACCTTGTGATTTTCAAAATGGAAGATAGATAAAAACTCCTAAAAATTATATGATCGAGACCTTTTGGTCTCTTTTGTTTTCTCAATTTCAAAGAATTGTATCTTCAAAGTATTTTTAGATAATAACCTGCTGATTGTCTTTAAAAACAAAATTATTCAATGTGGGAGCAAAATATGGTTCTTAAGAAGTAAATTTTAATATCCTCTTTGACTCGTAATAACTTTCTAGATGTAGATGCGCATAGTATACAGTTATTCGAATTGGTCACCAGTAATGAAGAAGTTGCTGCTGGATAAGTGGAAATTGGTTTAGTCAGATTCTTCGCATGGATTAATTCTTGATTTCAATTTTTTTTTCATCAATACTCTGGCACATTGTGATACATCAACCAAAACGTTATATCCACCCCCATTTGCGATTGTCAACTATCAATTGATAATTGATAAAAACTAAAATTGAATATCTTTTTATTCAATTTGTTAAAGATTTGATAACAGGGAATGATGATTGCTGTTGTCAATTGAAATAAATTTGATAAACATTTTTGAAAAGTTGTTAAATTTTTCAATGAATTAGGTATTAAAGTGCGAAATTTCAACTTTTATCAACTATCAATCGATAGTTGACAATCGCAATAGGGGTTATCGTCAATTATATCTTTTTTTGTTATCCAATTACCATTTGGAAATAACGCGTGTTTAACAATTGCTTGCTGTTAAGGTCCTTACAAAATCTTTAAATTATTTAAAACTCAAAATTTTTTTCTAATTTGGTTATCCTTATCTCAAAATTATTTGCCAATATACCTCAATCATTAAAACAAAAATAACTCAGCTATTAAGTTATAGAAGTTTTACAATCTTCTGGCTTTAGGGTATGTATTTCTATTTTATGAAATTTAAATATCTGTATTTTATAACGCTAAAAAACATCAAGAATTTAATTTATTGATATTCCTTAACTTTAAAATGTCAAAATACAGAAACAGCATTAGCAAAACAAAAATGGCCATTTAAAATTCGCTTTGATGGCAGCGATGACGCCATTTCACCGGTTTTTATTTTAGCTCAATGTTTTTTTTTTTTTTTTTTTTATACATAGAGGTCTACCGTCAACCTTGAAAAGTTGAACCTATATTATTAGGTTTGTGTCGTTAAAATGATCTGAACAATATAATTGGAATTGTTAAAAGCTGTGTATATGTATAAACAATATATTGAAGATAAATGGTATATAGGTAGGTACTACTGGAAATTAATAGTAATTCTAATGTTGATCTTAGGTAATGTCTGGGAGTTAGGGTAGACCACACCACATCACAGATCATATTTTCATTGATATCACACTTGCTTTAGAATTTATTCAGCCGGTAGGCACATGTATGTATTGTTTTACTTTAAGCTCTGTATTATATTCATAATATGTACATAGTATGTATTTGTTCGGTATTTCAATTTGCGATCTATAAAAAATCGTAATTAAAAATCAAGATCGTTATATTTTGTCTAATAAAATGATATTTAAAAAAAAAAAAATAAGACATAAATAATGTTATAACGATACCACACAGAAAATTATAATGACACTTTAAATTAAGAATATTTTTTTCTATCTCGGAACATCGGATTATTTTTAGGAGTACAATTGTTGCACAAAATTCATTACCACCGAAAAAACAATCTTTCACAAAAAATATTTGAATGGACGTTTCTGGTCCGGGATTTTCATGGCATTTGAAAGCTTCATACAAAAGTTTATCAATGTACTTTTATTTTAAAAAGGTTAACGCTAATATTTTACTTGTTGCACCTAAAATATATTCATCATTGCAAAAAATTAAAATAACTTTTTTACGTTGTCGTTGTCGAGTTATTAATCGATCCAACATTAACAAATAATCATATCTCATAGTCTTGGGCAGTATTAACCACAAATTCTTCAGCTTGATAAACCTTTACATCCCCACTACCCCCCTCTTTAAATGCAGTTTTTAAAAAAGCCAATGGAGGGATTTGGGGGACAAAACCAACATTTCGATAACGGTGAAGTAAAAAAAAGTGGTTTTCGTCATGAAGTCCGTCGGTCTTACGTCTGTGCGTCTTTGCGTATGTAAGTCTGTGTGTCCGTCTGTACACATTTCCACTGCCCAAACGCGTGGACGAATTTTTTTCAAATTTGACACGGATCATTTTAACGTAATTTCTAACGTTTATTTTTTTTATTTTTGAATATCTCATCTAGAACGAATTATACAACATTTTTGAATTATTCGATATTTCTCGAAAACGGCTCGAACTATTTTGATTAATACAAAATAGCCCACAATAGCCCAATCCAGTCGTGCATTTTACTTAAAAGGTCCTCAGGTTAATATGGACATTTTTTTAAATTACAGCCGATTCTGTATCTTTTTATTTTTTGTATATATATCACTCAACATCATAGATTTTTATTACAAAAATATGAATTCATGACCCTCAAATTTAATAGACAAAAACTCGTTTTTACCCTTTTTATTCGAATTTCACTAAGGCAGGATCTCCCAAGTTATGGTTCAAACTGAAACTGGTATATGTCCTGGTCATGACCTCTCATTATTGGTTTTCGATTTAAAGCATTTTTTTTTTAAATTCGAAAAAACCCTTGCAAAGTTCGCTCCATTTCCACCGTTCGTCTATTAATAATTTTCAATTTAACAACTTTTAAACTTTTACTTTGCATATGGTTAATAACCATTGAAACGTATAGAATGGGAAATGGTATAGGAACCAATCATAAACAATTTTATGTAGGTGCCTTTAACAAACTTTTAATTGGAGAAACACTTTTACTTTTTACCTTCCAAAATTGTTTAAAAACTTGAAAAGTCTTTTTAATTTAAAAAACTTTGCCACACGCTTCACAAAAAAATGAATTCAATAAAAACTAATTAAGCCCAGTTTTTTGGTTAACCAAACTAACTCAGTTCGACATTCTATCTAAAACTTCAATTTTTTTGTTGGGAAGAAAAAAATAGTTCAACAAAATTTTAAATAGGTAAAACCTACATTTACAGTTTTCAATAAATCAATTAATAAATAATTTAAAAATATTGAAATTTGCCATTGTTCATTTATTCAAAATTATAAATATTAATATTATTTCTATTGATTGAGTTTAAAAATTTTGAATTTCAATTTTAATTAATTGTTAATCAATTGATTAATTGTAAAATTATTCTAGTCTGTAAAACTATTGACCTTGCTGACTTTCCAATAATTTACTAAGCCACTCTAAATGCTTAACAATTAATTGAGTAACACGCCCATTTAAAGAATTGTTCATTAAAAAAAATGATATTTCTCAGAAACCAAACAAAACAAACTTTACTCCATAAGTGACTCTTCCAAAACAACACAATAGCGGTTATTTAAACTTCACATACAACCGCTAATGAAAAAAGCAACAAGGCTTTTGTTAATGGACGACCAAGCCGAATGTAATTTATATATATATTCTGCTTACACACAACACAAAAAAAAAGTAACAACTGACAATAAGTGTTGTAAATTTGATTGCATTTTCAATGTAAAAAAAAATTACCTTATTCAATGTGCTTGATAAGCTAAATGATTGTGAATTGACTCTTATCATGTTTTTTTTCGTATATTGCCAATTACTATAATAGCAGCAAACACTATCAATAGTTATGTCCTCCAAAAACAGCCAGCTATTGTATCCGTGTAGGTATCCAAAATATGATGATGATGTTATTGACTTAATTCAGAATGGAAAAACATCAGCCAAAACTTATTAATCAAATCGATTAGAATTCACACTATCTCAAAAATAAACATTATATACTACTCGTAGATACTTTTTTATCTACCACCTAATGTAGATGAACTGGGTAGCAGTTTTATTCACTTTTTTACATTTTTTTTTTCTTTTGCCTTATGACACTGACACTTTCGGCTATTGAATTATTAAATTTGTTTTTATTTCATTCTTTTATTTATGTATCCTTCTGACTTCATAAAACACTCATTTGTATTCTTTCTTTTTTGATCTTCTGCAAGAAACACAAGACAAAATAAAATAATTCTAGATTTAAACTAACGATCGAGTTATTCCGTTGGGTTTTTCTTTTTTAAGTGGGTTCTTAGAATTGTGTGCAAAAAAGATACAAATTAATCAACAAAAAAAAAAATATGCAGAAGAAACCGAGACACCAAAACACAGACACAAAAATAAATCGTCAAAAATTAGAAAACTTGTTTTTGTGTACCAACTCCAGCAGAAGCCGCACAGAGAAAACACATTTAAATGGCAAAACAAAAAATAACGAAAAAAATTGATTGCGATTTTTACTGTAATTTTTCTTTATTTTTAAAATAAACACTTGAATATAGGGATTTATTTTTTATTTAATAAAAAAGCACTTTATTCTCGAAGCGATACCACGCATCCAAAAGTTTGCGTCATTTTTATAATTATAAAGATTGAACGTATCTATCTATCATAAACAGAAACACAAAAGTTCTATTCTAGAACTCTGAAGTAGCACACAACTACCACTACTTTACCGTTTCTGCTTAGGAGATATTTTTTTTTTTTTATTAAAAACCGAAACGATCGTGCACCCTATGAACGGAAAAAATCCATCGTTAGCTAAATTTGAAATAGCATAAAGTTATCTATCACAATAAAAGATTAAGCACAAAAATCAATTAAGAGAACGACTAAAAAAATAAAAGAAAAAATTCAAAATTTGAAGGAAAACAAACGAGCGCAAAATGAGTTCGCGTATTCATGAAACACCGACAACGGCTAAGAGAAAAGACTGAGTGCCAGAATACGAAAGACTGTGAAACTAAGCGCCAAAAGCTAAAAACGCGAGCAGTTTAGACGGAACACTATATTTCGGCTATATCCACACAAATACTCGGCGAAGAAATTATTAAAAAACAAAAACAAAAAAACAACAGAAACATCGGCAAACAGCAAAATATCGAGTTTATAGTGCACACATGCCCCTTATCGTCGTTGTCGTCGTCGGTGTGATGATGAACAAAATCAGCGAGCGAAAAAACATACGAACTACACTCTTCGATAGACCTCAACGTACAAACCCGAGGTAGAGTTGTGGACATACTATGGCTTTTCTCCCAAAGAGACGGCACAGACACACAACACACGCCCGTCCGTTAAAGCTATATAGAGATAGAGCTACCTCTAATAGTATATATGATGGGATGAGAAGTATCTAGCGAATACAGTTTATACACAAATCTACAAACAAATGAGCCACCTTCGTCTTAGAGAGAAAAAAATAACAAAAACGGAACGAAACAACAGACAACATTCTCAATTTTGCGGATTAATACAGTATTGTTCGATGGCAAACGGACCAGATGGACAGAAGATGATGTTCTTCTTGTTTGTTGTTGACTTTAAAACGCCAAAAGCTTCACAATAATCAACTCAAATCAACTTACCATATATACAAGCGTAATGGAACGGCGGCGGCGGAGGGCACACGACCGCACCGACCGACCGTCTTCAAAAATGATCAGACATTTTTGCTCTTTCTCAAACGAACTTTATAGTAGGTTGTTTGTATGCGTTCAGGAGTGGATTTGCTTCATTCCTTTGGATTGAAGTTAGCATTGGTATGTACAAATATACTTAGCTGGAGTTTATACAGTGGGGTCAGCAGGTGCAACTAAAATAAACTAATTTGTTTGCTTTAAAAAACTGATTTCAATTATACAGTTCCCGTTTCTGCGATTTCCGCTCAGTAATCTCAGCGCTCAGTAATCTCAGCATCATGAACAGGATTCCTCAGTAGATTGCCTGTCAAAAACTGAGCAAAAATAATTTTGGATTCGTCTTTAAGCTTCTGTCAAGAAAAATCTCTACGATCTTAGGAAACCTGAACAGTCTAAATAAAAATATTGGAAGTGTTTTTTTTTAGCCAAAAGAGTAGCTCGCTGAGATTTGAATTTTTATTCTCGATATTCCAATTTCTAGAGAGTGACTCCCAAGTGGATACAGTTGTTGATCACTATCGGAGATAAGCTCAGAGAAATGAAACTCTATTCTAATTTTGAAAGGAGCTCTCGAGAGTCAACAATTCAAAACACTGGTTTTTAATTTCACTTCCCACTTCTCTTGTTATATTTAAATTCCGTCAACACCCGTACATCGCAAGACTATGAGTATATTTCTTCTCATACTATATACGGCAGCCGTATCAGTATAACTTCTAAACAATATTTTGAATCCATTATTTTTAGCTTTATTTAAATTTCTACTTTTATATGAAATTCACATTTGGTTTGTGCACAAATATTATCCACCAGAGGAGGAATAATGTAAGAAATTTGAAGCCCGTAATATAGCTTCGTAAATCGTTCAATTCGAAAAATCGGATCGTTTAGAACCGTTTTGCTTGAAGAGTAAATCTTTTTAATAGATTGATGATTCGATCATTTTCATTTCTTTCATTTTCGTTATGGTCTTTTCGAATGCGATCATTTTGCTTTCATATAAAGGTTAATAATTGAAAATGAGTGAGAATTGGATAAGAAGTCTTAAATCCAGTCAAATAGTGAAACGGTATGTATCGAAAAGATTGAAATTAAGATCGGATTGACTAGTACTTTTATGATTTCGATCATCAATACTTTACGATGATCGAATCAAAAAAATCGAATCGTTCATGATTGGCAAAGCTCTAGCTCGTAAATCTATATTTTTATTTTAATACTCGTAGGTAGTTTAACTCCCATCGGTGTAGATTTGATTCTTGACTTAATATAGATGCCAGGATCTACAAGGATGCTTAATTTTTTAAAACTACTCCTACTGACTTCAAAAATAAAGTTTTTTTTTTTCATATATTCAAAAATCTTGTTTTGGAAAAATTCTATCTACATAAACGTAGTTTTTTTAATTGATTTTTTTATTTACGTAATTATTTGTAGAAAAGAGCTCTTTTAGATTCGATTATACTGGTAATAATTTAAAACTGGTAAGCCGGTTCGGATAGATTTTGGAGGACTTATTCGACACATATGTACCTGCGCTGGCTAGCCTGAAATCAGATTTTTTTTCGTTCATCAATATAAACTCCGATTTTAAAAAATCTCCCTACATTTTAAAAAATTCCGTAGTTTGTGAGATGTATGTATACGTACGTTTAATTTCAGGGATAGTGAAATTTCTGTGCTCTTGATATTTGCGAGGTTAATTGTGTTATAATGAGCGCATCAATCAGAGGAAAATCAATAAAAAAGTATTTTTGCTGTTTTTCAAAAAAAATTTGTGAAGAATACAAAAAATTTCCTTTTTTTTATTTTACATAAAACGTTAAGCAAAAAATTATCACATTTGCAAGCATAAGCCAAAAATAATAAAAAAAAATATTTTTTTGAAGTTTTCTTAAGATTTCTCATGTTCCCGTGATAATATTTTTTGGAAAGCTTTAGATTCGTTCTTACCATCCCAACAAAACATAAAGTTGGTCATTGAAAATTATTACTTAGGAAACTTCCACCTCTAAATACTCTTTGAGTGGACTACATTGTAATATCATTGCGCGATTTAGAAAAATAGAATGCAGTTCTTTCACATCTCATAGTAGTTTTGTAACAAAGTATTTAACAGTGAAGAAATTCGACTGTAAACAGAGTTTTTGACATGTTGATATTATACGGTAATATAAACGTGGTAGAATAATTTTGACTTCAGATTCGGATTCAGCGTGCTTAAATCCCCTAGAAAAGTATAATTTAGTTTAAAGACGGACTTAGTTGCAGACCGAGTATTATTAGCATTTTGTCCAACCTTTAATTTTTTTTAACTCTTTTCCTCATTTTGAGATCAAAGCATTATTTCTCTCTGACCTTCCCTACTCTCTTTAAGCTTAGGACATTTCCCTGGTCATTTATAAGTTTTTTTCTACTTAGTGCTGTCAAATTTACTGCAAAAGCAGTACATGTACCCATTAATTTCGAGTGCACACTTTTATTTTTAACCGCTCTTTTTTTGTAATTCGTTGTTCACAATCTTTCTATAATAATTTTTCATGGGTGTTTGAACAGTTCCACATTTAATAATCTACAATTTTGGTGAATTTAACAAACATGAGTGTAACATATTTGGACAAGAGTCTGTTCGTCGAATACATTGAGAGCAACAAGATT
The DNA here is from genome assembly GCA_948107695.1 of Meliscaeva auricollis. Classification (NCBI taxonomy): domain Eukaryota; kingdom Metazoa; phylum Arthropoda; class Insecta; order Diptera; family Syrphidae; genus Meliscaeva; species Meliscaeva auricollis. Next base: position 57,078,129 of record OX403617.1, read on the forward strand.
TTATTCACCACATGTATTTGTGGGCAAATCGATTTGACAGAAAGGTTTCAGATTTTCGTCTAAGGTTAAAGATTCTAACTAAAAAAGATAGAAGCCCTCAGATTTAAGTATATTGTTCATCCCGAGTACTATCGGTTTCGGGATGAACAAAAGGCATTATAAAAGTGAATGGTTTGTGCAGGGTTATACCACTCCAATCAAGTATCAAATCAAATGTTTTCAGAAAAAAATGTAACACATAAAGTAGGAGCTGGTATAAGAATCCCTTTTGGTTTACTCTAGATCCTTTGGATTGGTTGATTTGACTTTTACATGACTTCATACGGACATAAAGATTCCTCTATAAAGCGCAGGATCTCGGCTTCAACCTACAAATACCTGATCCCTAGCTAGTTGCAACCAGTTATCCACATTAAATTAGCTGAGTTCGTCCACGACTTGATCCTGGCACCACGTGAGCTAGCCATTTCAAGCGCTGAATGTTAAGCTTTTTGACAAGGTCAATATCGCTGTACAGTCCGAAGAGTTCTTCTTTGTATTTTCTTCTCCACTCTTCACGGACACACCCTAGACCAAATATCATTTAAAGAATCTTTCTCTCAAAGCAACCTAGCTGGTTTTCAGTACTGCGATGATGAGGGTATCATATAGGGCCTAAGAGGCAGAATATCAGTTAGGTTGATACTACCACTTTTTCTGAGAAATATGATTTATTAGGACAAAATATTTTCAATCAGAATAATTTATAATTTCTAGTACTGCCGAGCGATAATAATGCGGCTGAAGAGTCACGGATAACCGTTAGCACATTTATATTTTAATAAAACTGAATTGTAGAAGGGAGACTTCTTGGCGTTAAGTAACTCAAAAAAGGAGTAATAGCATTTGTGTGTATCCGTATTCATTTCGCGCCACTTGTTAAATCAAACGACCCCACTGTCTTCCATGGAAAACAAATACTCAGTCAATTTGCTTGAATGTTAGTCATTTCTAATGGTTGAGTTCGTTAAGTGATGGGCAAGTAAATCTGGTTGTCATTCTATAAGCGTGATTTGTTCGTCGAGCAGCTAGTCCGTTCCGTATTGACATTAGCATCCATCCGCATCTGGGAGGCAATCCGGTCGACGGACTAATGGAAGGTTATACTTTTCATTCTTTACACCCCCTGTGTGTCGGTTAGTTCTATACTTCTGGTCTACTCCAAATTACAGATATATCCAGGAATTAAGAACACATAGCGTTCATTTTCCATTATATTTTGTTTTTGCTTCTATGTGAGCTTTGAATTTGAAAATATTTTGAGAGAAAAAAATAGAATCTCTGATTTTAAAGAATCAAGCAAGAATTAGCTTCAGATATATTCGTCGTATGGTCGACGGACGCTCGGTACGCGATGATGCTGGTTGTGGTTGTCTTGTTGATGCCAGATAGTTGCATGCGCTCTGGGATGAGATCACGGAGTTAATTATATAGCTGGCAGCGCACGAGAGGCAGCCAGCGATCAATGTTTTTCGTCTGTCAGTTTTGTGTCGAATATTTTCCACCTATATACTAAAGTCAACCAAAACAAAAACAGCAAGCGGGCAACCGCGCATCATTCGCATCGTCATTAAGGGTGGCGGGTGGCAGTGCGGTAGAGTTTGCCCAGAAGTATTTGAATGTACTCTATAACACAGACTGTCTGTATATCTCAATTCTGAGAGCAAAGTATCCATGAAATTATGTATCCAGACGTCTGTTGTTTACTCTCTTTGTATGGCTGAATCGGGATCGTATGCATATCGTTTGCGATTATATGCGTCTACTAACAGCAAAATGCGAACATGTACATATGTATATTTTTTTTTGTTTACAAAATTGAGTTTATTTTGAGAACTTTTAAAGTTGCATTTATGTTTGATACCCTTCTTTATTTTTTTCTCCTAAAAAAAGTCACTTTCGAAATGCGCAAAATTAAGAACAGACACTTTTCTACAAAAAAAAAATATTTTATTGGATATTAATGGAAAAAGTCAAATCAATTATTTCATTTTGTCGCAGTGGGTTGCCATTTATTAATAAAAAGAGTATTAAAACTGGAAGCCACACCTAATAGTGTCACGCACATGAAGAATTTATAAAATAAAAAAAACTAAGGACAAGTTGCCGATATGCGAGTTTATTTTGGTTTCAAATAAATTAAAGATTTAAAAAGATGTTAGAATGGGTGTGAATGCTAAGAAGCTATTGATTTTTTTAGCTATAGAAAACCTAACCTAATTTACTATTTGGTGAACTTGAAATATAGAATTTAATTTAGCATAATATACAGGGTGTCTTGAATAAAATGCGACGAGATAGTAAAGCGTATAAGAATGCATTTATTAAATTTTGTAGGAAACCAATTTTTCCATCAAACAGTGTTATAAACTTTTGCTTTACACCAAATAGTTTCTGAGACAAGTGAAACTAAAAATGGTGCAACTTTAAAATTTATCCTTCAAGTGTTTTTTTTTTAATTATTAATTTTTTGGCAAATAACTCAGATAATACATAAAACTCAACAATTGAAGATTAGATGTAATCTTACCTTGTAATCTTACCTTACATCTGAGTAATCCAGATTTTTAAAGTTGCAGCATTTTCAATTCCATTTGAAGCAAAAACTGTACAGTAAAAATTTAAACTACTGTTTAATAGAAAAATTGATTTTCTACAAAATTTGTTACATGCATTTTTACTGTACGCTTAGTACTCTTCGAGAAAAATGGAAAAAACTAAAATAAAATCGTTGAAGTATGTTGAAATTTGAATTAATAATTTAAAACAAACAAAAACCGTAAAGTTTCCAATAATTTTGTTAATACATTTTTGAAGAGCAAAATTTTCTCTAAAGTTTGCTCCTATATTCATTAACATCGGTTGGAAGGCAACTGAGCATTAGGCAAAAAATTGAAAATCATTAAGGGAGTTCTAAATTTTGAAATAAAAAGCTCAGATTTGGCGAGAAATTTGTATTTAATATTTAGAACTGTCTGTTCAATAAGAATTCAGAAATTTTTTTAAAAACAAAAGCATTTTAATGTACCTACATACACAAATAAAATATTACAAAATGACGGCAACACTAACAATTTCACTATGTGCCTTTTTAACAACAGAAATTTCCAGTGATTTTTACAGCTTTTTTAAAGTTGTTGATTTTTTTTTTTTAATATCTCATCTGAACGGATACTTCCCATATAACATTTGTAAGTTAAACTTCCTCGTCTGTAAAAATTTTGATTAAAATTTGTTATAAGTAGTGAATACAGCAAATCTTTGTATTTTTTTTTTTTTTTTTTTCAAAAAAGTCGTATAAAGAAGAAACAGAGCTAGCGTCGGAAATATTGCAAATATGTCCTGTTGTAACTGTTCTAATAGACAAAAGATTTGGTAAATGTCAACTGTGAATTTAAATGATGTTGTATACCCGTAGTCTGGCTTATAGACAACATAATCGAATGAGAATTCAACAGCCTAAAGCCATTATTGAATTGGGTCAATGTGGCGTTTGTGTAATTTTTTTCTATTTTAAACTGATTTTTTTTCAAAATTTAACCTTTTCAAGTACTGTTTTTGATTTTAATATTAAAATAATATTTTTTTTTTGTTTTTAAAGAGAAAAAAGGGATTTATTTGTTTTTTTTTTTCACTAATGTAGCACTACTTTTGTGTTTTATTTATTGTTAGTCTTTAAAAAAAATCTATTTTAGCTTATTTTTTTAACAAGTGATGCATGTGAGGATTTGAAAGATGAAGTTTTGAGATTCAATTTTTTTTAAATTGGATCAAATAACAATAAATCTTGTGGGCTTTTAAATTGAGCATTTTAAAGCATACAAACATTCCACTACTGAATTCATTGCAAATATTAAATAAAAATTACAACTCGTAAAACAAAAGCTGAATTTTGACACACAGTTCTATTCTGAAACACCCCAATTTCGAAACTCATGAAATTGATAGCTGTGGATTTCACCTACATTTAAAAAAATCAAAGTATGTCAACTCATTTAAAAGTAATGATGCACAAGTGACCGTGTTACATACATTAATACACTGTCCCGTTATTCTTAAAACTACATGTGGACATCCGATTTTAAATAAATATTCTGTGCCTGTACCTACAAATGAAAATCTGATATATGACGTAAAATAAATTATTTTATGCATCGATTTATTTGCAAAAATATTTTTTTCTTTGTGTGATTTGCGATCGCTGATTTTCCTCAGCAATATATAAAATGACTGGAAATGAAAATGCTAATTAATTCTAAGCAGCTGTAAATTTTACATGTTGCCTATGTATATTGTATAGAATAGAACTACTTTTCATTTTCAATTACAGGACTATAAAATATGGCCTTAGAAGGCCCAAAAATAAATACAAAACTCAGCCAGGATTATCTTGTTTCATTTGGCTTCTGAAATCTTTTCAATAAGTAGACTTACGACCAGCCCTTGAAATTTTTTTCAAAATACGTACGTATATCGAAGAACTCATAAAGATTAAGGCTATTTCTCAAAAAAAATTAAGTATAACTAATTCGTTTATAAGAAACTCGATTCGGACAAGCTTTAAAACACTTTTTGGTACAAAAACAAATATGTAGATAGTTTTGGTATAGGTACCATATTTACACATAAATAATCACATGTACGTTAATGTATCCATTTGACTTAAGTAATATTAAAAACAAAAATAAGATTGTGAAGTTCAACTTTGGATGGAATATTTTTATAGTATCTTTTATATCCAAACATTTGAATTAGATCTGATACTTCTCTAGTGTGGCTACACATACACAGGCTTATTTCAATTGAGAAAGAACATTAGGGAACTTTTTATATCATAAAATTATCAATACATATTTAAAAATATTTTTGATTTTTTTTTTTTTGTTGTTGTTCATATTTAATGTGAATAAAATAGTTGTTAAATAATTAACCTACTTGAGTTTAAAATTTGTGTAATATACTACACATATATAGAGATAAACATTATACGTTTATATTATATGTTAAATTTGGATAAGTATATTTCGTGTGTAGGAATATTCAATAGTTTAGTCATTAGCAATTTTTAATGAAGAAAAGTGGGAAGTTCGTAAATAAAATGCTCAGTCTTAAGGTAACAATTTCTAAGAATTTCTGGCTTATTTATTAGGTATATCTTTGAAATTTTGCAAATGAAATATTTTGATATGAAAAAAAGTTTATAAAAAAATTATAAAAAAAAGGAAAATAATACAATATGATGTTCTACTTTTTTTAAACGAGGATTTTGTTATATTTCTGTATCATATGATGTTAAGCCAATTTGTTGACCTTGAGCGCTTAACGCAACATTGGTAAAAATGCAAAAATGAGCAATTTTTTTGAGCTTTTTTCAATAGTTGACATCTTAAGCGATGAATGAGTTTTTGACTATATAAACTTTGTTCAACGGTTTCACACTTACTTATTATCAGCATTAAAAAATTAAAACACAAATCTATTACCGTTGTATTTGTAAAGTTATTTTTACATGTGAAGTAATTTTTTTTAGAAAATTGTCTCTCCTGCCTGAACAATTCAAGAGGCTACACCTCTTGTCCTCACGATTTTTTCTCTTTCTAATACAACTTTCTATAGTTAGTTTGTAGACTAAAGTAGACTAAATGCCATATGCATGGATAAGTCCTTCTGGTCCTTCTTTATTTGCCTCCCTCTTCTTTGTAATGCCTCCCTCCCTCGTATACCTTGCGTGTAAGCCACCCCTAGACACCATTAATAAGTTTAAGGTCGGGTGAACACGACGGCCAATTTATCAGTTCAACTTGTTGGCTTGCAATTAACGAATTTACGACATATGACCAGTATGGATTGGTGCGTTGTCCTGTTGCAAGAACCATAGCAAATGTAAAAAAAAGTCCTTCACCTTAGGGACAGCTGATTCCAATACTTCCTTGTAGGTTACTCCCGTCATTTTTGTGCTTTTAAGCACCAGTGCTCCATAATAGGTGCATTTTTACAACAAGAGGACCCTAGGAGGTTTAGTCAGTTCCTCGCAAGACGCAACCGCGACCATGCTTGTCAAAGTTCGGTCAAATCTGAACTTTTATCATTACTCCAAGGATTTTCAAATTATTCTGCTAAAATACAGCTTTCAAGTAATTTTCAAGCAGCTCTATCTCGCGTTGAGTTCCAAAGTCAAAATATTAATTTTTTAAAGAATTAATTTCAACCTCATCAAACGAAATATGGGATAAACTATAGAAAAAACTCACTTTTTGTTCGCGTTCCACTAATTTTGTCTGCTTAACCGGAGGTATATATTTCAAAACAGGTACATGTTACAGTCAGAAATGAATCATATCGTCATTTTCGACTCCCTATGGTTTGTTCAATTGACCATTTGCAACCAAACTATTTCGCTAATATGAGGTAAATGGTATTAATGTACCGAATAGGAACATCAAAATAATCCCTGTCTTTAAACAAACGCTAAATTAAGATATTCGAAATAATTTTTAAACTTTCTTCAATTGAATTCAGCTTTATAATAAACAAAAACAAATACATGTATCCATTTAATTAATTTCAAAATTCTGTCGGTTTATTACATTTATTTCAAAATTATTTTTTATGAAAAATGTAATATTTGTCTGCTCCATTTGACGGCTGAAGGCCTGTATCTCACTACTATAACAGTTACTGTTCTACTTATTGAATATTTTATTAGAATTGAGATCTAACCATATTTGTTAAGATGTTCTTCCTAATTGCAAAACTTGTTTAACATTTGAAACAACAAAAATATGGAGTTTTATAAACTAATATCAGATTAAATAATTCGTTGACAAAATACTATACGCTCCCTTTATTTAAGCAAAACGAAAGTCGGGATTAGCCATCACACATGAAAAAAAGGTTACGGTCAAATTTTTGTTTTCATATCTGATCATGCAAGCTAAGAGAAAAAACAAAAAACCTCAGGGCATCAAACACGAATCAAGTTGTTGATCTTAGCTGTGCCAAGAGTGTGAATTCAAAGGTACAAACCAAAGCCAACACACTTTTTCGAACTGACAAATGCGGAAACTTTGTTGCCATCAAAGACACGGACGCGTTCGCGTTCGCGTTCGCCATAACGTTTGCGTTCCTCTTATCCAGTTGACGACCTTTAGAAATATTTCCCTTTTTTGTAGTTATTTTGCCACATTACCAAGCATTTTGCAAACTGGCAAGCATTCCTATGGTGAAACGCTGCTGCTAAGCCAACTACCAAGTCTGAAAGTCTATCTCTGTCTCTGGATACGCAAGGAGATACGTACATGGAGAGACCGGTGCGCGCAGCGGTCCGAACTCCTCCTCTACACTTAAAGCTATAACAACCTTTTGGAAGCAGTAGCGCAGCAATAGAAAAGATACTTTACCCGCCTGGGTTTTCCACGAACTGTGCGAATCTCCTAATATCACACAGTTGTGGCAAGACACGGATGTTGTTGGACGTATAAGTCGTCTGCCGTGCCGTAGCTGGCTAGTGGCTGCTGTTTGCTGATCTATGTTCGTCGATGCATGGCTGCTGATGCTGATGCTGATGCTTGATGTAGCTTCTGTTGCCATCCATAGCTGTTAGATTCCCTTTTTTGGGAACTGTGACTTTTCTGGCTTTGGGAGATCGCTCTCTCGTTTGGATGTACGTACTTGAATGACATAGATGTTTCGTACTCCTCGTTTGATGATCCATGGTAGTACTTTACGATTTTCTAACAGTTAATTCTTCTTTTCTCGCATATTTTAGAGATCAATGGGCGAGATGGTAAATGGGAGAAGGAATAACTGTGTGTTTTTCAGTTCTCTATATTGTTTTATTTCTGCAACCACATTCTGCAACAAAAACAACACGAAGAAAAAGTTACATATACCAAAGTGAATCTCCTCATATAGAATGAATGTGTTGCAGATACAAAATGTCGGTCAGGTGGCACTTCCAATTCGTTCTGAAAATCAAGATCATGGAAATATACTAACTTGGTTTGTGATTTTTTTGTATTTTATAAAAATCCTATTGGAGTTCTGTTTTTTATAAAAACTTCAAGACAATATAAAATGCTGTCGAATAACATTTCTAATTTAATGAAAATTTGTTGTATTGAGTATTAAAGTAAAATGTAAGAAATTGTTATACAATATAATTCCAAAACTCCCACGCCGCCTCCCTTCCTCATTTTGTTCTTATGAAAGGTTTAATCACCAGGATTATAAAAAAAAAAATATTATTTTTGTATTTTATGGTTCGCTTTTTTTTATAAATTTGATATAAAATGAATAACTTTAACTTCATGAGTTGCAAACTGTCGGAATTTTTTTTCGGGTTAACATTTAGATTTTTGCAAGCAAATTTTTTTTTTTTTTTGTGAAAAATTTTGTTACAATTTTATGTGTTCTGTTTAATAGACCGAGAGCCAACATCAATTTTTGGGTGTGAATTATAGCATAAAATTACTGGTACATACTTGTGGATAGATCCTTTCTTTCTATAATCAAATATTGAGTACCTACTTGCATACTGTAGCTGGGGCGTTTCTGAGAAATACTGCATTTAAAATGCGTTTTTGGGCACTCAAGATAATTTTTATAATTTGTTTTAAATAAAATATTCAACATATGAATATGAGACCTTCTGCATGGGACATTCTGCCTGCAAGACGCACTCAAAAAATGCAAAACATAGATTTTCAAAATAATTGCAATAGCAAGATAATTCTTCTATCTACCGACAGAGCGGAACTAGAGTCCAAGGCGCTTAACATGAAGCATTTTATCTGCAAGATGCACTCAAGAAATGCAAAAAATCGAATTTAGAAATAAGTCTATTAGCATATAGACATATCCTTATTCTAACGATAGAGCAGAGCATTTTTATTACAATAACATGGTACCAGACGTATTAAATGCCGTCTTTTGCCTTCATCCTTATGTTCCTCTATTTAGTTTCTAAACCTGACCTGACCTGAAAAAAGGATAATAAACTGTATTAGGAAAATGTGTGCACTATGGCGTATACGTACTTTTGGGTTACAAATTTAGTTTTTTGTTACAAGGTAATTCTTTTTTCATGATAGTGAACAATTTCATAAAGGACACACCATTGGGGGCGTTTAATAATATTTAACGCTTTAAAAAAAATTGATAATAATATTATGTTTATCGAATTATATGAAAACCAAACACGCCCTCAACGGGCGTTTAAGCGAGCTCTAGAATCTAAAAGGGAAGCCTTACCTCAAATTGAATCATTTACAGCGTTATGATAACATTTTCGAGAAAAATCAACTAAAACGTTCAATATTATTACGAAAAAAAATATTATTAGCAAGCACCCCCAAGGGGTCAGTTATGAAATTATTCTCACTTTTTATCTAAAATATAATGAGTTACCCAAATATGAAGCTCTTTTACATTAAATTTCATACAATTGTATTAAGAACATACTTCATTTATAGGAAAAAGGTAATGTTGACGCCCTCAAAGGGACATGGCCTAGATTGATTTTTTTTATGGTACAAACTATTAAAGTTTTACTATAAACACATTACTTGATCGACTCAAGTACGATTTTTTGTGACTTTAACACCCTGTACCTCAAAAATTAATTATAGTTGTATTTTCATATATTGCAATTTTGTTTCTGTTGTAATTCGTTATGAGTTCTAAAAAATATTAATCTTCTAGCGTTTTAGCACTGATTTATTCATAAAAATAACATTGTGTGTTTTTGAAAAAAATTTTTAAGCAAAATGAAAAAAAAGTTGTATGTCTGTCTTCTATGATGTACCTAAAATGGCATGTTAAAAATTTGCTGTCCTAATAATGTTTTCTGTAGGACTAATAAAACCAGCACAAATCCCACTTTTAAGTTTTTTTTCTTCCGCCATTTTGAATTTTCAAATTTTTTGATGAATTCGTAATGAACAAGAACTAAATGGTCTCTTCTGGGTAAATTTCATCCAATTTTCTTAGAAATTAAAGAAATTGTTAATAAAAGCCAATCCCCACCTCTAAGTGGGCGTGCCCCCACTGCTGATATCCGACGCCAGACTGTTTCTATCAGCTAATGTTTCTATGATATTACCGTTAGAAAATCACAAAAAAAAACTCTTTTTCGCTATTTTCGAAGTGATATTTGGATAACAACAAAAAGAGTCTTATGTTTGTTTTTTTTTTTTTTAAACGGGAATATCATAAAACAAGAGCTGATAGAAACATTCTGATGATAAATTTGAGTTCAGCACATCAAAAACCTTTTGAAATGTATAGTTTAAGTCCGGCAAAAAAAGTAGTTTTTTTCATAATCCGTTGCAATTTTTGCTGTAAAAGATTTACTCACGTTATGACATAGTTTCAAAAATACTAAAAAACGCTTTTATATATATTTTAACAGAAATACCTCAACAACTAGAGCCAATTTAAAAATTCTGATTTCGGATTCTAGTTCAGCACATTGGAAACCTTAAGAAACGTTTATTAAAGTTAGGACAACAACAAAAAAATTAAATTTTGTTGACCTGTGTAATTAATATTGTTCTAACATTTAAAAAAAGAACACAGAAATGAAAGTCCAGAGGCCCAGGCAGATTAACGTACACCCCTATTTGTGCATCTGGAAAATCTCTAGTAACAACCTGCAGACTTTGTTTTTTGTGACCTCCGTAACAAAATAATTATATTAAAATTGTCCTTCCCCAGATGACAAAACGTTCATTAGCTCTCAAATTAGATAAGCTTTTTTTGAAATTATTGTAAATTTGAAAATCCGTCAGAGATCTGATTGTCACCAAGATTTTGAAAATTATACCTATCCACAAACAATGTAAAATGTATTACTATTGATCCAAAAGTGATCCCTTGTAGGGAGGAAATTACTAAAACCTGGGAGCCTGTGATAGATAATTAAGATAATTAGCGTTGATTGTTTTAATGGGGACTTTTCACAATTTCTTAAGAACACAATAAGAAGCTACACATGCACATACTAAAATGCAAACTTTCCCCACTTTTGGGGGAATTGAATAATATTAGATATCAGAAAAATTTTTGAGTTTTCGAAAAAACATGTATCAGAAATCGAACGACAAATTTTTGATATGTTTAAATCATATAGTTTTCCAAAGTTATAAGGGCTGTTTGCTGATACGATACTTAAGTTTCGTTTCAGCAAACGGCTCTAAGTGCCCTAATTCATCACATTTCTTATACTTGATTTTGTTTTATGGATTCAGTGATCAATTTAAAACAGAGAAAGACTCTGACAAATTCGTGTTTACCATGAGTTGTTCTCAACTTGTACTGATTAAATCGCGTATTTAAAATGGAAGCAAATACAAGTCTCGCCATTTGTTTTAAATTGCGATAAACTACCAACCAATGCTAATCATAAAACTTACTTTATGATATTTTTTTCCGATAAAAATAAAGGAAGCTATTAACAAAAATTAAATTTATACAGCTTCATTTTTTGTTTAAACAAATTAAAATAAAAAATCAATACATACCTGCAATATGCTGCTAGATCCAAAAACCGACACATCACCAACATCACTAGTACGATCGCTGGTAAAGTAATTTGATGATGAAGCACTCGTTGCACTTCTCATACTACTTCGCAAAGAAGATCCTCTTCCTATAGCTGCATAAGAGGGAGAGTCCCCAAGTGAATACGATTCGGAAGCACTTTCATCGCTTGTGCATGAAATCTGTCGCTCCATCACAGCACTCCTTATGTTATCCTTATCACTAATTACAGGTACGGATTCTTTGGTATCCTTCAGATCAAATGCTTCGGTTATAATGAGTTTTGAACTTCGTTGAAGACCTGATTGTGGTCGCGGTTCAGAGTGCACATCCACATCAGCAATGAAATCCCTTTGAGATTCTTGGTTCTGAGATTCCATTGCATGATTTGGCACAATGGCATCATAGCAACTGCCTTTTGATCCGAAATCATTGTCTGACTCATCACCGTCATCATCACTGGTTTCAGCTGGCACAGCTCCAACATCAACTGCGGTCTGTGTTCCACGCTTCTCCGCTTCAACAATGCGTAGCTTGTCGGATTGGCTTTGGTGCTGGTGGTGGTGAGCCCTTGCAACATCGTCGTTCGCTTCGACGCGAATGCTGATTTTATTTTCGCTTGCACGCAAACTCAACTGATCGTCGTCGTTCGCGTCTTTAATACCATTGCATTTGGTTGCTATAAATCCTCCGGTGACGTTATCTGCGGCGTTTGGTGTTGTTGGTTTGCGTTTTTCTAATGATCGTGTTCGACGTCGTGATTTTCGCTTATTTCGGTTAACCGCATCTAGATCTATGCGTTTTTCCATTTGATTGGAGTACGTGCATTCGCTGTCGGTGAGGTAGTAGTCGGGCTTTGTGATTTTATCTTCGGCCTTAATGCTCGTAAGAACGTATTTGTGGATGGTGGGAAAAGCCAATTCATCTTCGGCACGTAACCACTTGCGATAAATTATAAAAGATGTATCATGATAACGAACACTAGGCTGAAATTGTTTAATGACATTTTTTTTACCATTTCAGTTTATATTGTGTTTGTATACTAACCATTAAAATGTTTGTTTTATGTGTGGGCGACAAGTTTGTTTAAATTTTTCTAACAACCATTAAGAATGCTTGTAAAACTAAAGGGTGCAAGAAAATTGACACAAAGGTTTCGTCTATTAACTTAATAGAAAGAGGAAACATTTTAAAACATTTAAAATCGACTTTTAAAAGGGATAACCACGAGACTTTAATAATGATATATAAACGATTGAAAGTTTTTTTTTGTAGCTGATAAGATACTACTTGCATAAAGGAGAATTTAATATATCCTTCAATACATTTATGAATAAAATAAAAGCAGGTGAATGCAGTCATTTCAAAACGCTTAGATTAAAAAGTTCATTAAAGTAAACAATAAGCGTGTTTACTTTACCTATACAATTGCCAAAAACACACGCCTACACGCAGAGAAATAACAGTTTTTTTTCTTTTGCGGCTAATGCATATTAAAAATCATTTGCTGGAATGTTAATACAATCCCCGCAAAAGTTTTTCATTCGTAGCAACTGTATTAAATGTTATCCAAATTGTAATTCTATTAATGCAAAACAACGCATTCGTTTGGAACTCATTTTCTTGAAATCCTTTCAAGAAAGTAGTTTGTTGCAAAGAACTCCACTTTTCATATAAATATACAATTCGTTAAAGAAGAACCTTTGCATTTATTTATAAATAAATAAAATCTGACAACGAAACGGAAAATAAATTAAAATAAAAAATTGTTTTATTTTAATTTTAAAACCCTTAGTTGCTGTTCTTAGTGGTTATACGGTGGCGTGCAGAGTACAAAGCTTACAAGCCAAATGTAAAGAGGAGTGTTTGAAAAACTGTGTTATATAAAATGGAAAGTTGATTGACGCCAACCTTTTAAATATTTGCTCATTAACTTTTTTCTGTATGTTCCTTTATTCAAGTCCACTTCTCTTTTATTTTGAAATACATGGTTCTTTGCATAAGATACGAAGAGAAGCAAAATTAAGAAACGAATTGTAAGTTCAGGGTGGGGGTCTATACTGCGTCTAGGTAGAATAAATCCAAAGTAATATTAATTTTGTAAATAAAATTATTACATTTGTTTTCAAATTAATTTTTTCTCATGATGCTTAAGAACCATTATTTTTTTGTTTATACACAAATCTTAGTAACGTAAATCTTTGAAAAATTGTTGAAAAATTACCTATATTATTTTTGATTTTTGTTTTTTTTTTTGTTAAGACAACATTCAGCATCTGGTTTTTAATGTTTGATAAAAAGTTTATAGTTGCATAAAATATTAAAACCAAAACTAGTGCTTGTTAACACAAAATTTTGAAAAAGTTTACGTGCAAAGTTTTTTCCCAAAAACTACTTTCTATAGCAGCTTTATTTTATTACAAAATTAATTAATTAATTGTTTTCTAGCTTTAAAAAAATGTGTGATAGCCTAAGTAGTATTCTTCTGTTTTCAAACATGTATTTTAGTTCATTTATTTAGAAAATTATCCCTTTCACCTAAACGGGGGGAACTCCTCTAATAAGTTTTTTAATCTAATCAATTTTCGGGTTTTTTTATGAGACAAAATAAGTACGTACCCAAGATACTTCCTCGTTCTTAGAACAATTGGAAAACATTCTTTTAATCCATTCCTTAGTTTTGTCTTTGCCTAGGTGCTGTTATGCCCTTGGCAGAACAGAACATAAATTATTATATGCTCATGCTAAGTTAATCTTTTTAGAAAATAAACCAACAAAATAATAACTCAGAATTAAATCTGCATTTATTTGTGCGAATATTTCCTGAATGCGAAAGCTAAATCTTCTGACTTACTACAACCTAATCAATAAATCGATCATCTCTCTGCTCCAACTCACATACCGAACGTTACATTATAAAAAAGTTTGAGTTCTCATTCAACTCGCTTGAATGCAAACAATAATAAATCCAAACAATGATGTCATCAAAAAGCTTATGATGAAGATAATCATTGTTGAACAAATATTTGTAACATAGTGTTAGGCGCACTCGCACTAAAATACATGCATGTAGGGTTCGGTGTTTAGTTTACTCCATTCGATGTACAACTTTTAATACAGATTTATTTATTTTGATTGAAATAGTTTTTTTTTTTTTTTTTTGATTTTATATTGAAACACTTATTCAAGAGTAAGAACACAAGTAGTTATTTATTAAACTGTTTTCGAAAATGAAAATGTAAAATTATTTATTATCATTATCATTATCGAAGGAAACGATCAGGATCATTTTATTGGCTGACTTTGAATAAAGAATTGTAAATTGGTGTTTGCATTCAATGCCTTGTTTTTCTAAAATTAATTTCTATTAAAAACTAATTTTTCATATATGTACATATACCCATATACGCATTGAAGATTATATGTAGGTGTGAAAATAACTATGATGCATGGGAAAACACGTTGGAAAATATTGTTTGGCTACACTGAGAGACCCAATTATATATTTGCGACAAAGGAAAAATTTGCCAAAACGACTTTATTGTTTGCTGGGCAATTTTATATGAAGGTAACAATATGAAGGTAACAACGACTAAGAAAAAAAAACTGTTAAACGCTTCGGTGATGGAACCAGCGGCCCCTCGTTTACGATGCGAGGCACCTGCCATTGCAACACGAATAACATAATTTTTGTTTAAGGGCCGGTTATAGCGAAAACGAATCATGAAAAATTTTCTGATGGATTTTTCATCCGGTTTTCACAAATTTAACAATTGAATAACTAGTTTTTGTTAAAAATATAATTAGTTTTATTCCTGACATACAATTTTTTTTCGTATCAGGAAAATAAATAAATGCAGAAAGAACTTATTGTTCGATTGTAAAATTTCTTTTCACAAAATCTTCTTGGAATCATTTTGTCATATGTTGTATTTGTATTTAAAACAAGTGAAAACAATATGAGAAATCCATTAGAAAATTAATCCTGATTCCTTTTTCTGATCGTTAAAACCGGCCCCCGTACATCAATCAATTATTAAAAACTAAATAGAAAAAATGATGAATGCTGCAACCATTCATTAGTTTGTTAATATTTTCTCGTGCCATCCAAATTATGATGCAAAATTGTACATTCATTTAATGCAAATAATTTATATGTTAACATGTAACAAGCAACATTCTGGAAAGATTTCTTCGCAAACAATTTTTTTCGGAACTCAAGCTTTTGAGATAATTAAAAACAATATTTTTGCTTGGGTTTTTGAGCAATGTTACATTCCTGTTTTAAAGGCTACATTGGGTATAATAACTTTACTCCCGATCCGCTGAATTGAATTTCAAACTCACAACCGTTTGTGTTTATTTATGTCAGACTTTTGAGATATTTAAAATTGTTATTACATAACCTTAAAAATACAGGTTTTTTGATATTTCAAAAAACGTATCGTGTTCTGGCAATGTTTTAGCTTTTTGAGCTACAAACTTCAAGATTTCGTTAAGAATAGATAAATCTAGAAACTTAACAAGAACAGTTCACGACCCACTTGTTATTACTTGAACATTTTTAATCTCCTTCATAACCGAAAGTCCAAGACAGACAAAAAAACAACCAATAGAAAAAGCAGTAATAAGTAAGAAACACATAATAACAGGTAACTAATAATACATTCCGAACCCTTGCCTAGAATACTAATTTCCTGATCTCGCATGAGATATCTTTTTATGAAAAATAACATGCTATAATAATACATGTAGTATGGCAAAGTTAACGGGCGAATGAAAGCTTTCTTTGATATTGTTTATGAAAATGTTTAAAAGGTACAATAAATTTAATGTGCGTACGTATACTATGCCTTATAAAATGTTCTAAGTGATCCCTACATTCAAATTGTAGGGGAATTAGATTAGAACCAATTACGTAGGTATAATAATAAATCAGAAATAACTACTGGACCATTCTATCGTTGTGGTAGCTACATTTGTACGCATAAATTGATATTGTCTTTGAAATTTATTTATTATGTATTTATATTTAGAACATCTTTTACTCTTTTAGATTTTTTTACATTTACATTTTTTTGCGTTTCATTTGTTGCGCGAAATAATATATTCTATTTTGATTTGTTTCTTTTCCGATTTAAAATTTTACAAACATTACAGTCAAATATTGTCATATATAATAATATTGTCATAGATAGTTTTTTGTAACATGCAAAAATACCTCTTAATCATGTCTCATAATGGCTGAATTGTATTAACATAAGTTCTTCAGCTTGATAATCCTTGACATCCCAAACTGCTTTAAATGCAATTAAAAAAAAAAAAAACAATTGGGGGGATTTTGGGAGACATTGGAACAGCTATATAGGATAATATACTTCTTCAATACCAATAAAAAAAATTCATGAATACATTTTTTACCTTCTCCATACTGAATTTCATTGGTGTGTTAGGAAGGATTAAAATTTTTTTTTTGTTTTGTTACCAAAATAAATTAAAACAGCTTCTTAAATGAATTTAACCTCGAAACGAAGTATGCAATTTTATTTCTTCTGTAATGATACATTTTTAGAAAAAAATGTTGAAAATCGTTATAGCCGTTTTTAAAAAAAAAATAATTTTTCTTTATAAAATTTTGAAAATACTTTTACAAAAAAGAATTGGTACGACATTTTTAAGATATTATTTATCAACATCTAAAAACTTAATATTGAAAAATATATTCAGTAGTTTTCGAAAAAACGATTTCAAAAAAATGGATTTTTTGTTTTTTACAAAACATTATTACGGCAACTTAAAGGAGAAAATCACAATTAAAAAAAAAAAACCGTTTTATGGCTGGTACCGTTAATACCAATTTTTGAAAAAAATAGTTTTCATTTAAAGATAGACCTTATCCAAAAAAAATGACCATGATTTTTTTAATCAAAATCGTAGGAACCATTTTTGAGAAAAATGATTTTTTCCTAAAACCGGTATATGAATAGTATTGAAAATTGAAATAGTCTCAAAAAAACGCCATATACCAAGTTTGAAGTAAGTCGACACATCCGTTTAGGCTGTGGCTTCTGATATATACAAACAGACAGACTGACAAACAGACAAACAGAATTGTCGGACCCATTTTCATTCTCTATCATCGTAATGTCATGTTTGATTGTTATCTCAACTTTTTTTTTAACGTATGTTAAACTTGATATATAGTACCTATATCGCATTTCCCCTCGAAAAGATCATTCAAAACGTAAGATTTTGAAAAAAATCAGTATTTTTTTCTTCAAAATAGTTAAAATCGTTTTGTATTAAGCAATTAACTGAACTAACTTGATTTAAAATGCTTAAGTATTACAAAAGTTTTTGTGGAAATGAAAAAAATATACATAATTTGATATCTTATTTAACTCCGTTCGGGTGAAAATAGACCCCCATTCTTTACTAGTAGTTATCCTCAAACACCCCTGGAAAGCTTTTTTTTATAAAATTAAAACAAATTTTTTTTGATAAGAAAAAATATTTGTTCACAAAATTCTTAGTTTTAATTAATAATCCCATAATAGCGGCAATTCTTAACCGGTAACTGTTATTTAAATACAGAAATTTGAAAAAATAAATCGCGTAAATCGGAGCAATTTCGCCCTATTTCGATATAATTTGCTTTAGTTACTTCACTAAACATCTGTAACAAAAATTGGGCAGACAAGTAAGCAAAAGTTTTACGTTCATATGTTCTGGTCTAGTACGGCACTGACCGATATGATAAAGCATCAAGGATTTAGTAGGACTTTATAAGCAGTCACATACATTTACGAAACTTTTTAAAGGTCTTAAGAACTATTTTTGAGTGTTGCAATTTGTTGAATAATCGTTACCTACTTACGCGCAAAGTTATAATCAAAAACTAATCTTTATGTATAAAATCACTAAAAATCCAGAATGGTAAACATTTCCACGGTTTCTTATGTCTTTTCTTTTTTCTTTGTATTTGACATAACAATACTGCGTAATTTGTTGGCAAACCTCAAATTTCGATTTAGCACCCCAAAAATATAATTTATGAAAGAAATCAAAACTTCCAAAAAAAATTCCGTTAGGGTCTTTTAAAACATCTCTTTTAAAACTTATTAACAATATACCACTACAAAACGATCCAATCACAATTCTTTAACATTTAAGATTTTAACAAATTTAAAGAAAGAAGCAATTGAATGACTCTTTATCTGATTCGGTTGAATCCCATTTTGAACAGCAAATAAAAAACGTACTAAGTAATTTGATTACTCAACCAATACATATATGCAAAAAAAAAAAAACCACAGCTGCATACAGATATACGTGTTCCTTAATGCAACTATAGGTACCACAGAATCGCTTCAAGATATTATTATGTTAAACAGTCTCTTTTCTTCGGTGTTCGGTACCCTTCTTTGCCAAATGCAATTCCATCGGATTTTACCCCAGATAAATATCTTGCCGTATGTGTGTATTTATATAACCTCAAGTATAGTACTTTAAGTAGGTATATGGTATGATTCAATAACAATCAATTAAATAATGAATAAGAAATATCAAAAAAGTCATTGTACCCTGCTGCGTATAAAGGCATAAACCGCAAACCAAGCAAACCAAAATGAACTCTATAGGTAGAGACTACTTGTGATTCCCAGTTTTCCTAGCTCACACTTAAAACAAGCATTTTATGATTCATACAAATAGAAATAATAGATCTTTGATATTAAAAAAGTTTGTCTTACCATTCTATAGAGCCTGTATAAATAATCCTTTGGTAATTCCATCACTGAAACAATTATTTTTTATTATTTATTCCTCGGCAGCGGCATGCATTTCAAACGTATAGGTACACTTTTGTGTTTGTTTTGGTGCAGGATCTAGAATTCGTTGCACTTTTTGCAATTGCATCTCCACGTTTACATTGGCACTCTTTCACTCACCAACACAGATTTTATAATTTTTATATATTTGAATAATTCCTAAAAATAATACCACTGACACATATAAGTTTATATATATAGATAGTAGGTGTAGCTATGCTGGGATAGAAAAATACTTTATGCTGTGCATCTAGTAGGATGCTATTCTGCAAACCGACCGACTCAAATCATCCACATTCCGCTTGCACATTCTTGTTTATTAATTTTTTGTTTCGTTCTTTTTTTTATTTTTGCGTTCGAAACCGAGTACCGAGCCGACAGACTAAGAGTAGCTATATAGCGGTGGCAATATAATTTCCAAGCGTTTTCGCCGCCTTTATGTTGCACATGCGAAAGCGTCAAAAATGCAACTGGCAGCTCTTTCGCACGCGATTTGCGCGTTAATACCATAAGTTCTGGGGACTTGTGTTAAGAATATGATGATGACGACGGTGAATTCAGATGTAAGATACAAACTAAAAACTGACCACAAAAAAAAATAAAAAAAAAAAGCTTTACGAATGGAGAATGGGACTGGGACAAGACTAGGACTGTGGCTACATCAGATGCTGCAACATCATGAACATTGAACATAACCACCAACGCCACCGCAGCCAGCGCAGCAGCACAGCGCAGTACCAAAACACTATTAGCGTATAGAACTATGCGTCAAAGACTGATGGTGCTAGAGGCGCACTTCGACTACACTCCACCAACAAAATAAAAACGAGATAACAATGAGAATTCGGAGAAGAAAGAACTGTTCGCTGAATATGGTGTGGCAACTGGCAAAGGAAAAGGCAGAGGTAGAGTGTGAATGTCGCTGCCATTTGTAGCATATAATATCGGATGAAGCCCACTCGCATACAACAATTTATAATGTTTTGTTTATTTAGATTAGATAGATTTTCACTTGTTGGATTAGCATTGCACTGAATTTTCCTCTTTGGGGTCTACCTAGGTTTCTTAATGTGGACTTACTAGGATAAAACTCTTGTGGGTGGAAGTAGTTCTCTCTACCAAAACAATTGAAAACAATCAAGTAAGAGATTTAAATATAACATACAAACTCATACATACATTATTATGAATTTTTCAACCAAGCTAGTAACATACAATTTGTGTATCCACAACAATTTGTGTATTTTTGTAATAAAAGTCTGTACACATTACCAGCTGAACCAAAATTCGGATGATAGCAAATGACATACATATTGGGTTTAAATGTCATTTGCTGTTATCAAATTTGTGATTTAGATAGTTATGTGCATTTTTATGATAAAAAATACACAAATTTATATACAAATTTTGGCGGTGTTTACCCAATTCGTGTGATATTAGCTTACTCAGTAGCAAACAACTCAACTTTTTATATAAGAATAATAAATTGGTAAAAATTCTAAAAATAACTGGTTTAGCTCTTCTCTTCAATTAAGAAGTTTTCGACCGATGTTCAATTTTTTCAATGTAAGCCATCAAGATATTACGACCTTAAGCAACACAAAATTTCGAGTTAATTTTATTTTAAACCTAAATAAATAAAAACCCCGAAAAATTGTTAAAAATGAGATTCAAATATCTGGAGAATTCGATATCAAATATCTGGAGAATGGACAATAATATTTACTCCAGACAATTTTTATTCTACACAAATAATATTCTGATAAATGTGTAGGAATTATAATAAAATCTTATTTTTGTAAAGCAAGAGAACTGCTAGAAAACAACAAAAAAATGCTGAAAAAAAAACCTTCAAAAATTCTTCTGTGTCGTCTCTTTCGTTTAAAATTTGTATCTAAATAACAAATATTTTGATTAGGGGATAATTCTATTCTACATAAAATGAAGTAGTTAACTACGCTTGAAACAAATACCAACTGACTATTTTATTTAAACATAAATAAAACTAGCAAAATTGTTCAAATCTCAAATACCTCAGTAGCCAACGGTCCAGACCAAATCTTCGCTTTATTAAATACTGAACACTTACTGAGCTTTTGTAGATCTTGAATTTGTGTAATTCGAAAAAAATAAAAAAGTTCTCTAGGTTCTAATGGCATAAATAGGAAATTATCAGCGTGGGTCGCGCCAAGCCTTTATTTTGAAAATTAAATAACTTTTTTTCGTAAATAAAATTACATTTTTTTGTAAATAAAATTGCATTTTGTCCACCTAAAAGGATTATTGTTTTCACCTGGTATGAATCGAAAAACCGGAAATTTTGTATTTTGGCAATTTGTAAGCTCGCAATATCTTATAATAGTGCAGTAACTAAAGCAAATTATCTCGGAACCCGAGAAAACCGATCCGATTTTGATGATTTTTTTTCTTCAAATGTTGGTATTCAAAAAATCTTTAACAGTTCCTAGTTGAAAATTGCTGCTCTTTTCGGATTTTTTTTAAACTTTACAATTAGATTTTTGTAAGCAAACGTTTTTTTTATCAAAAAAATTTGTTAAAATTTTGTTAAATAAATTATGCTGATGACTTATCATCTTTAGAAACCAACATTTGAAGAAAAAATCATCCAAATCGGAGCGGTTTTGTCCGGTTCCGTAATAATGCTATATTTTAAGCTTTAGTTACTCCCTAATAGCCCGCATCAAAAAGTGTCATGAAAATATTTATGGGAAATATTAATTTGTCGAAAACATCGAGCTTTTTTGAAACTCTTTGGAAAAAAAATTTTAATTTTGAAAGTTTTTACAAATTAGAATTGGTTATGATTTTATTTACCAATTTTGTTTTCGTAATTCTATTGACCACGCCTGTTATTTTAAATTTCTAGTAAAAAAAAAGATTTTTGTTGCATATTGAAGAAAGCATATGAATAATAGTGAATTAATATGAGTACACTGTTTTTAAATATTTATAACACTTAAAATCTAGGCTAAATTAATAAAAAAATATAAAAATGCAAATGCATGTTAAGTAAGTTTAGAGAAGTGAGTTAAATTTAAAAAAAACCATTGCGGTTTGTATTTACTTTCGATTAAAACAAATAATTTAGTTTGTTAAGGAGTACACATTTATAAAGTAAGGAAGAACAGTTTAAGCTTTAATAATTTTATTTGTTTAAAAAAAAATTAAAATTTTCTCTCCTGAAAGTAATGCTTATTGATGTTAAACGACTTGCATACAAGGCGAGTGTACAATAGCTTACGCCCGCAAAAGTATTATTTTTAATTAATAAAAATTATACGCATATAGTATTTCATTCATTAATTGAAAAGGAAATATTGTTTAAACGTTTTAGTCTTGTGTGTACTTTTGAATATCAATTATATTTTGCTATTCATAAATACCGCGAATACTAAATTACTAAATAATAGTAATAAATAATATTGCCGATTATACAAAAATCTATCAAACAAAAATGTCAAAAACAATATAATTTAATGCTTAATCTTCAAGGTGCAGTGTTGTTTGCACATACATATACAAATACATAATAATATTATGGAATACAAGCAACGTGTGCCTTGAATTAAGGCTAAATGTTTAACTGAATTTGCTTAAACTATTAACAAAAAAACTCCAACGTAAAAACAACTTATCAACATTTATTGCTTCTTTTAGAAATGAAAAGTACCACCAATTTTGTAATTGGCTTGATTTTGAAATTGAATGATTAAATTAGCGGAATGATTTGATTTGCTTTTTTCAAAAGTTGATATTCAAAAATACTTTAACAGTTACCGGTTAAGAATTGCAGCCCTTATCGGATTTTTTTAAAACTAAACAATAAGATTTTTAAAAACAAACATTTTTTTTTCTCAAAAAAATTTTTTTTAATTTTATAAAATTAATTTTTAACCGGTACCTAACTGTTTAAGAATTTTTGAATACCAACATTTGACAAAAAAAATCATTCAAATCGCAGTTGTTTTGCTCGGTTCCGCGATAATTTGCTTCAATAAATAGACGACAAGATACCTCGATTTTTTCAAAAGCAGAAACTTTTAAATATAAAATGCACTTATGAAAAATTATAAAAACATCAAAATCGATCATATGTTTGTTTTTGTAAATTTTGAGAAAATGTGATTAG
The DNA here is from genome assembly GCA_948107695.1 of Meliscaeva auricollis. Lineage (NCBI taxonomy): Eukaryota > Metazoa > Arthropoda > Insecta > Diptera > Syrphidae > Meliscaeva > Meliscaeva auricollis. Next base: position 57,101,688 of record OX403617.1, read on the forward strand.
ATAAATCAAAAATAAATAAAAACAAAATGAAAAAAGGTTTTCTTTCTAAGCAAGTAGGTATGACACGGTTGTAAAAACACTAAAATTTGTGTAAGAAATTGTGTATTTTTTTCATAAAAATGCACAATAATATTTGAACGATAAATAAGATAACAGCAAATTTTTGTATTTACCTACACAAGTCGTGTGTTCTAAGCTTAAATCTTATGAAAATAAAACGGTGCCAGTTTTTCTCAGGTAGCCAACCGTTTTAGCATTTTAATTTTCCGTACACGTAGTGTAAAGGATATTTATAGCAATTGGCACATTTTGATTCAGAATTAGACTACTTCATCATGAATCATCATGAAACGTATAGAGAACACGTTTTCAAGACATTTTTATGTGCGTGTGCCGGTGTCATGGGGTCGCTGTCGGTGCCGTTGGAGTTGGAAATTTGTAAACACGATAACTTTCGCTAGAATAATTGGAATCTGTAAACGCCAAAAGTTGAGAAATACCTAACGTTAGGCTAAGTTCGAACTCAGTCATTTTGAATAAAACCTTCTTGGTTTTATTTCATATATCTAAACCCCTTTCAAAAATGTCACTTTTGTACAAATTTACATTTTTGTTTAATTGTTCCAATAAACAATGTGACTGATTTTGGAAATCATGTAGGTTTTGAAAAACCGGAAAAATTAATTAGCAAAAGTTTTGGTAAAAATCAATGTTTTACACTTTTTTGTGAAAAAAATCTTGCAACGATAACAAAAAGTTTGGGATTTCTAATGTAATTCGAATTTTTTTTTTTTTTTGTAAACAAAGGGAAACATTATGTGTGTATGTGAAATATGACCCGTTTAGTTTTTTTATAAGAATATTATTTCCCTTTTTGGGGGTAACTCCTGTTTATGTAACTTCATTGCTTTGCTTAGGTAATGGCATGCTTTGCACAGATGGGCACCTATGCCAACAGTTTTCTAAGCCCTTGACCATTATTTCACTTGTACTTACTTTACCGGCTTGTTGCTTAGCCTCACACCCCTCTTTATATACAGCAAACAGGTGGCCGCGAGCACAGTCATTCGTCTCAAATTCATCTCTCAATGGTCTAACAATTAGTTTGGTAACACTAATATTTTGAATACATTCAAATCAATACCAATGCACTCCGCCTACACCACCCAGTTTTTTGCAAAAAAAATCCTAATCACCATCCCACCAAGATCTACTTGGGATGACCAATAATTCTTGAGAGATGAAGCAATTTATTTCTATACGGATGGTTAAAAAACTCTCTTGGGATGGGTGGTGGAGTTTATTCAGAAAGACTAAATCTAAGTCTCTGCTTCCGTCTCCCTGATTATAAACAGTAGCGTGTTCCAAGCGGAAATCCTGCCGATCAATGAGGTCTTATCTTGGCTCTAAGAAAACGTGTTATCCACGTTGAATATTCGTATCTTCTCAGATAGTTAAGCAGCGTTCCAAATGCTTGTTGCCTCTAAGCAGACCTCATATTAGCTCCACAATAGGTGTCATTACTGGACATTGCCTTATAGGTACACACGCTAGAGTAGGGGTCTTCTCAAACGATTTCCCAACGACGCAAAATTTACTTACGGAAATATTTGTTTGGTGACACAAGCGACTTAATGAAGACTGACATTCACAGTCTCCAACGTTTTATCAAAAGCTCCAACTGGTTTAATTAGAGGAACTTCCTTACTGTTTATATGGTATTACAATGGGCCTATATTATTGACATACTTAGTCAGCAGTTTTCCTGACAGCCACCTTAACCTAACCTAACCTAACATACTTAACAGAATTTCTTCTGAATCTAACAAATTTAAGTTTTCTCTAATCAATACAATCTTTAAGCAGCAACTATGAAACCAATCAAAAATAAAGTGTTTTTAAATATAATACAATCAAACACTCAATATGTGAAGCAAAGCTTACGCTCTCTAAGGCTGGTTAACGTTTTAAAAAAGTCATTCTGGCAAAAGCATTTTTTTAATTTCTGGCTTGGTTAGAAGGTATACCTCTACCCTCAAATTGTCGTTTTTTGACATTTTGTATGAAAATCTGATATTTTATTTAATTTTTGATTTTGTTCAGTCAATGGGGAGGGGGTGGTTGAATCGACCTATGCCCTACAAATAAGCTTGTTTTGACATTTGAATGATCGCCCAATGAATATTAATATTTAGATTGGTTAAGGCTCTTTATTGTCTAATTGCCCTGAGCTAATAGGAAAACATAAATTTGTACTCTAAGAACCGTAAGACACAAATTAACTACACCTTATAGTTCTATCAAAAAAAAGTACCCGAAATTTTATGCGCAACATACATTTTAAACCTTTATCAGTAATTTAATTTTTCTTTCAATAACATTCAATAAGTTGCAGTAAATGCCATCTATATGAATTAGATTTTTTTTGTTTATTAAAAAAATCGATTACCTAAAGCAAAAACCGAGACTTTTTTTAGCGTTGAATTCTCTAAAAGAATATGTAAGCGTATGAAAGTGTACGATCGTTGTTTTTTTAGAGTTCTTCCATAATAAAACTTTTTCGTACTATGTGTAAGTACTAGGCTGATTGTATTCAAATTCTCTTCACTCGTTATTCGTTTTATTGCCAAGCTACAGCAATTATCTGAATGACAAGCACATGTCTCACCCTAATGCTCAGTAAGATGTTAGACACTGCTGATACTGCTAGGTATACTGTTGCTTCAAAATAAACTAAGTAAATGTAGGTTGCTGATAACGTTTTTTTTTTTATTATTATTATTTCAAATGCTAACAAATATTATCTTAGAAAAAGATAACTTTGACATTTCATTCCAAAAAAAAATAAAAGAATACGCAAACAAAGTACATACATTCCAATTCCAAATGTCATTTTTGTGTTTACTAAATTAAGAATAACTTACAATGTCTTGTAATATTTTATTTTATTATTGTTTCAACCTTGAGACGATTTAGTCTGAATGTAATATACATCTACAATTCTACATAGACCAGCAAAAAATATAAAAATAAATAAATACATCTAATTAAAAACTCTCTCATTTGAATTTATTACAACGACAACGACTACGACGACGACCACGACTATGACACAATAACTCACTCCATATAAATGAACACAACCAAGGGTGGGAAAAGTAATAGATAGAACGAGGCGATGGACAGAAAAAACCTCCCACCTCCCATTTAATTTATTTATAAATTATAAAAAACAAACATTCAAATGACGGACAGATGACATGAAATACAATTCAACTAGAGACATATAGTGAGAACGAACATCGCACCACGCTACATGACGCCCATTTCTAAGATAGAAGATTGATATTAAATAAACAAAACCCGTCGATCAAAAACAAAAAAAATGTTTTATACAATAACGTTATCATAATGCAACTTTAATTAAATACGGCATACGCGTTTATGTAAACCAATTGCAAACATAATGGTGTGGCATACAAATTATTGTTGTTGTTGGTAAGAAAATAAAATGTCATTTCGAACTATTCGCACACGAAAAGTTAGTTTTTTTCCGCCTCAAGTTCATTATGAATTCCACGATGAGACGGAAGCACATTTTTGAAACGAGTTTGAGGTTGATATTTTTGTGTTGGAAGATAGCTAAAACTAGAATTCATAGGCGTAGTCACAGAGGAGGGAGAGTTTTTATTTTGCGAATTAAGAGAAAAACGTAAAAATTAACATTTTTCAAAGCTAGTGTTCAAATATAATTTTTTTTTTGTTCTGGGCCCTAAAATACAAGTGTAAACTCAAAAAAACAATAGGTAATAAATAAAGATGAGCACCTGCTCAAATCTTTGCTTTTCAAAGCAAGTAAGTACTTCATTTGGTATGAATACAATTTATGAACATATTTCAATGAGCACCTGCTCACTTTCTTACGCTGAGTACCTGCTCTGAGCACGTGCTCTGTTTTATTCATAACACTTTATATCTTACACTCGTAATTCTAAAAAGTTGTGGTGGGAAAAATTAAAATAAAATAGATGGCTGGGCAACTTGCTTTTGTAGTTCAAGGTTGTAGGTTAAGCCAGCATTGAATATGAAAGCTTTTATTTGAATAACATTTTTTAGAGAGCAGTGGAAATTAGCCAAAAGTACAGACAATATTTTTGTTCAAACTTTGTTGTTTCAACTTTTCAACAGTATCGTTGAACCGTTTTTATAATGTATACAGAAAATGGCCAAAATATTATGATAATTCTCGCAAAAACTGATTTAAAGAGTCACTATATAATTTTTGGTCCCCATGGTCAGGCATCTAACTCGATTAGTGACAATTGTCAGTTAGACACCTAAAAATTTGATTATAAATTGATTTTTCGATATTTAAATTGTATTCTTTGTTGGTGCGACTAAAATATTCGAAAATAAAACTAAAATCTCAAAATAGTTAATTATAACGGGGGAGGGGAGCCTCGGCAATTTTTCAAAACACTTATTTTGGGGACCACCCACAATGTTCTAAATTTCAATGGTTGGTAGCAAACTCTAAAAGTTGTCAAAATCGCATGAAGCACAATTTTTTTTAGTACATTTTTAGTAAGGAATTTTCTAATTAATTGGTATGCAAAGAAATAAATTTGAAAATTTCCTAAAGCCTTGTTTCAAAATTCATATTAACATAACAGCAATTGTCAACTTCTGTGTAAAAATGGATGAATTCAACAAATTTGTTGAATTTTTGTACAGGTTTCTTTTTAAACGAAATTTTTGAGAAATGCCAATTTTATTATGGAACCTTCTTGGTCAAGGTTCCATATCAGATGAAATGAAACAAGAAAAACGTTTTTTTCAAAACTGCAGAAATTTAGACAGTTTTTGAAAAGATAAACCAGTGTCAACTCAAACAATATTTTTATTATGTGACTACTCAATTGATGTAAAAATTGCACTTAAATTTTTTAGTAAAAGCAATAAAGAGCAAAAGCTCAAATACTTTGAGTTAACCATGAATGATTTTGAAAATATTTCACAAATATAACAAGGTCAGAACCACCTTTTATTTAATTCTAAACACTATCGCATTCACTCTGGACTAAACATGAGCAATACCCTTTCAGCACTTGCGATCATTTTTAAAACATCGATATTTTCAGAGTCGTTTACTATGGAGAACTATCGATAGACTATCCATGTTTAAGAAACACTTCTTTAGGATAGTAAAGTTTCATTCTGGCATAAAAAAACTACTGCAAAATATCCATTGCTGGATAAAATAATCATCAGTAACATGTGTTCCGATGTTTCGTTAAATTCCAAGAATGCTTCCCCTTCCCACAATCTTTAGTGAGTTTCATCCGGTTAAAGTGATGGCGTTTCTTAGAAACATTTTTTAAGTACTGAAACAGTTTCAAAACTTAATTTGTACGAATAACAATTTTCTTTGAAATTGTTTACATCGATTTTTTTTTTCTTGAAGTTCACTGTTTGCAAAAAAAACTGTAACATTGACCTTAATCAGCTAAAAATGTTATCAAAATAACTTTTTAACCTTTAATAAGCACCCTCGACGAATCCATGAAACGGAATGAATAACTTTAACCAACAAAAGACTTGTTTGCGGCATCCCACATCCCACGGCGAATAACGCATACCTACATAGTCCAACAGTTGATTTTGGTTTTGAATAGTAAAATAATAAAGTTGACGTTCACCGCTATCGAACTGACTGGTTATACGGCCATGTGTGGTCAATGGTAGGTAAGAAAATTCTAATAAAAGCAAACTCTCCATCAAACATTGTCCAATAGATGATAAATCAATTTTTAATAGGTGACACCTTCCACATACTACGGCCGAGGCTATATTCAATCTATGATATCATACCACACTTTGATTAATTGCAACAACTGATTTTTTTATTTTTTGCTAGCCAGAATTCACCACACTTTATTTTACTATATTTAGTTTTTCCATTATTTTGTATCATTTCTATTTTAAAATAAACACAAAAACTAATAGCGAAAAGGGTTTAATTAAATCAAATTTTTCAGTTGCGAAAAACAACTTAAACCAAATACACGAACATGAATATACACTCAATACACTCATGGATAAAAAATAAAGTGACAAAAACAAACAAAACTCAAAAGTTAAAAGTTAAAAATCATTTTTGAACTTTGTATACACTAATACTCTATACACGGCATCCAACAAAGTGGTGAAATAAAAGCTGTCATTAACTGGCTATAATTACTTTGAATTCTTCACTTCTCAAAAGAGTTTGGAGTCCCTTGGAAAAAAACAACAACAAATAACAACTACACGTGCAAATATAAACAAAAATTGAAGCGGAATGTGGTGCGTTAAACAAAAGAAGGTGTGTGTGGCAGCGGTAGGTCACAAGACTTCTACCACATCGTCGTCGTCGCCGTGCCAGAAAATATTTTTTTTTTTGTTTTTGAAGTATTCCCAGTGATTTTCAAAAGTAAACAAAAACGCACAAAACTTCTTTTAGGTACGGGATCGCGCACAATTAATTACAAATTTCACATTCAATCGAATACAAGGAGACAGAGGCAAGAAAAAAAATAGACAACCTACGTTTAAATAGATAGCGCACTTGGTTCTTTCAAAACAATAATTTTACGATACTCGTACACACGTATCTGTATAGAAAACAAAAGCGTTCGGCGTTTAAAACGATCTAAATGCCAGTTGGCGACTGATCTAACAAAATTGGAAGACTCAATATGGAAGTTAACAATATTTATTTTTTTGTTTTGTCTTCATTCAGATACTTTTCCATACGAAACAGTCTTCTCGGTGTATTCGTATCTATAAGAGAGAGGCATTCCATGAAGATTGGGGAACACAAAACGAGAACGTGAAAGAAAGCGACCGAGAATTGAAAAGAAAACGACAATGACGTGACGCCAACGAGCGCCAACGGCCCCAACAACAGGGCTGCAATGGGTGGGATGCGGGCAAATAAAGTTTTAGGTCGCTTAATTTTACTGTCGCATTTTTCTTAATTTAACTGAGCAAATGAAGATTTTGAGCAAAGTAGCTGAAGAAAAATTTTTTTTTCAGCTGAACGATTTTAAAACTAAAAGTAAATAAAAATGTCAAAACCAAATATGAAAGCGTTTGATGTTTCAAATGTGTAGCTTGGAGCATGTTCTGCAGTGATCAGTTTACTCAGGATAAGCTAACCCTGCCAAACAATATTGAACCCAAACGTAGTTTCTCAGTGCAACAGAGGCTATTTTATGGAGCGTCAACGGATTTTTTCGTAGAGTTTCACTACATTTTAATAGATTTTGGATACTTATCCGTGAAAAACATTTCTTTGTTAATTCCCAAAGTTAGTTCACCCAATTTCTTGAGTTAACATAGGAATCGAATTTACTGAAAAACATTTTTGGGCAATTAACATGTGTGGTTAACTCGGAAACCAGAATGATCTTGCACTGAGAAACAATTGGGCCTTAGTTTCAAATCCAACCCTGTTCATAACCGCAAGTAGATAGTTTTTCGCTCTTATTTCTTTGGTGTGTTATTATTGTTGTTTTTGTGCGATTAGGGGGCAGATGAGGCGGAAAGCGCAGTCTCACACACAAATACATATTTAGATGTTCAATGTCTTTTTGTATGATCACCCGATTGCTGCCGCATAGTGGAACTAACTAACAGTGTGAGAAAAAGAGAGTATAAAAAAGCAACGATGATGCAGAATAAATAGCAAAATAAAAGAAAAATATACATTTGGAAAAACAAAAACAACGATGCGTACGTACAAGCTAAATTTATTGCCAATCGCTCTTGAATATTGAATAGGGTGCTCAAGCCCATCAGTAACTTCTTAACTTGAAACAATTTAAAGATGGTGTTTTTAGGGAATGGTTCGTTAGTGTAATAATACGAGTAGTTAGGTATAATGAGTCATGAGTCATGACCTGACCTTAGTCTTTATTGAAGTAAAATCTTGAAATCTTGTTTGAATAAGAAATCATAAGAATATAAACCACAACAACATGGTGACACATATTTTGGAAGTACTTATCAATTAAATAGGCCTTCTATCAAGAAATCACAGTACAAAAAGTCTTGAACGCCTTTTTAAGAAGACTACTCAAATACCTACGCCTTTTATACTGTTATGTAATTTTATACTGTAATTTTACTGTAATTGAATAATCAAGACAAAAGTTCCAAGTTAGAAGAATAAGCTTCATTAAAAACACAATGAACGACTCGATTGCACTGACTTGCTCTGAGGCTTAAAGAAGCTGTTAACGTGAAAGCACTATAAAGGTCTTAAAAATATATAATTTTAAAAAATGTATATGTTTGTTAAAAAAAATAAATTCATAAAAAAATGACTTAACCCCTTACTGCAGGGTGGCTCATATATGAACCAAACCAAACTATTGTGAAAATTTTGGAGTTTTTACAAAATACTTTTGTTTTTTGCATACAATATGTTCCAAATTTTATTAATAAGCGCCAAATTTTATCAAGAATCGATGGGACTAATTTTTTTTTTTCAAAGTAGTCAATTAGGTTTTTCTCGAAGTTGCGTCGTTTTTGTCGATGCATGTTTGTGCTTCAGGATAAATTAATTTGTAAAAAAAATTAATTATTTAATTAAATGGTTTTTATTTCATACACTACAAATATTTATATGTATTTTTCGACTATAAGTCAATAAAAAGAAAATTCCTGAAATATTTGTCATTTTAAAGAAAAAAAAATGACCCTCAAAATAAGTATGCCATTTGACTCTGTTAAGAAAGGTGAATTTTGAGCAAAATTGAAATTCGTAAGAGCCATTCTAAAAAAAATATTTTTTATGTAAAGGGTTTTCCAATACTGACTCTACAACTTAAAAAAAAAAAACGCGGGCACATTGGCAGCGGTCGATTCGTTGGACCTAATTTTCGACGACTCGGCCACACATTTCAGCTGAAACGGCTGCTATTTCGCGTTCAATGTTGGCACTAAGCTCTTTCAACGTCGTCGGTTTGTTGGCATAAACCAATGACTTAACTCTTAAATAATTCGATTGTAAGGTGTGCTTAAAATGTTAAAATTTAGTGGATAAATTTCAAATTTGTTTGTATGTACTAATAACAGAGATTATTTAAGTTGCAACTATGATCCATTTTTAATTTCTTTTGATTGAAATGTTTTAGACATTCCCTTCACAGGTGGATTTACCAAAATTAGTATAAATATGTATAACAATGGAGATTACGATAGTTTAAAATCCAAAATATTGACTCAGTAACATTTGTTTTTGTCTTTAAAAAAAATTTTAATAAAACATTTAAATTTACACAATTTTCGCAACCTTTTTTAAAAAATATTTAGAATTGAAAAAAAAATAAAATATTCAAAATCAATGGTGACATTTACAATTTTTTTTTTTTCCATCCAGAAATCTGTTTTTTGATGTTGTTTTTAAATAAAATTGATATTAAATTTAAAGTATAGTAGTACATTGTTTTATGAAATTTCAGATTTTACATAAAGAAATAGCTAATTAAATTGCCTTCTATACCCTTATGTATGTAAAATGAACCTGAATAAAAAAAGAAATAATATTTCAAATAAATTTTAGGATCTGTAAAATGTATGAATATTTAAAGCTTATCATTTTGAAGCCTTTTTTGAGATACCAGTACTATCTCCATTTGTTTGTCACAGCACATTTTTTCTACATTTCGATTAAACTCATTCAAAATTGTGAAGCTTTTAGAGAATGTACTGTAATGTGTCATATATTTGAAGATTTATATATAATTGTCTGGATAAAGCTTAATCATGATTTAGCATTTTTAAGGTAAGAAGTTATGTAGAAAAATTGCGCAGCAAAAATATTTTTTTTTTTTAAATTCACATGTGCATTGGGTAACAGCAATATATTTTATGTTTTCATCGGTTTTAGATTTTCCTGTTACTCCCTGATCTTTAATAGATCGAAATCACTCAAGTATAAACACTCAAAAACGTATATGTTTTTCAGAACTCAATTTTTCCGTTTGTAGGCGTTAAAGGAAAGACACTTTATATGTTTTGTGCCATCTCATAGCATATTTTTTTTTTTCCAATTCAAAAACTAAAATAGCTACAGTATCCTCATTTTCGAAGGAATACAAGAAAATAACATTAAAAAAGATTCTTAAAAACTTGATTTTTTAGATTTTGTTCAGGGATGAATTTTCAATTTATAAATCTTCTATAAAATAAAGGTTAATCAGTTGTAGTTTTTGATATTAATGTGTACTTCAAAATCCTAAATCCTATTAAAATCTTTTAATCGTATGGAAATACAAAAAAAATTATATTCAATTTTTATCATATTTTGTATTTACAAGTAATCTTTTGCAAAACCTTTCATTTTTCACCACTTTTTTTTCAATTCAGAGCGCACAAAAAAAACGCAACTTATTTATTTCGTCAAATATTCCCGAGTGTACCCGAATTTTAATTATAAATCCAATCGCCAAAGTTAATTTCTTTTGTTTTAGAGAAAAGGAACTTTAATTGAAAAATTAGCACCTAATGCTTGAATTCAAACAACTCAAATAAGAGAATGTATGTTAGCTGCTTCATTATTTTCATTTAATATCTAATCATCATCAAATATGATGTCATAGCCATCGATTTCTCATATATAAATGCGGGTTATTAATTCTTTCATTGAACACCACCGAAGCACTAAATAAGAGGAATAGATCTTCCGACAGAGAACGATTTCGTTCGATAAAAATAATTCCTAGACGTCAGTGTCAGTACGCGGTACTCCACATCGATATTGAGAAACAGCCCAGCCCTTTTAAATTGAAAATGTCAGTCCACCGCACCGTCAAAGTGCACAGCCTATAATGCGCTGTATTGATTCAAAGAATTAAACCAAAGTTTTTTTTTTTGTAATATTAAAGGGGCAAATAAAAGTTTAATGAGTGAATATTATGGGGGAGTAGGTTAAAAGAAACTTTGATGCATTTATGTAAGTTTTTTTTTCTAGCACAGCAGCGGATTATTCTGAGAGAGGGAATCATATAAAAGGTCAAGAAGTTCAAATTTTAGAACTATTTTGTTACACTTTATATAGAGAAGAAAGAAGCATAGTTTTGTATGGCACTTATCCAGTATCATAATGTCTGTATATTTTTGGTGCCAGACCACTAAGAAGAAATGAACCAGACGAAAATATACACCATTCAAGTGTTCCAAAAAACAATCCGCATAAATAAGAAAAACTAGGAACAACTTGGAAAGTGTATGTTGTGTCTATAGTACATTGTTCAGATACGAAACAAAAGTTTGTACGTAGATGATACTGTACCCGGAGCTCGTCTTTTTTCTCACTCTAGAAAAAAAGAAACAGATTTCACGGAGTCTCAAAATCCAGTCATAATTATTGCATAAAATGCGATTTCCGCCTAGTTTTTCTCTTTTTTATCATCATGCATCACATTCAATTGGAGTACAAAAATTGTATACTTTGTTGTAGGGAGAACCATCTAGTTTGTAGTATTTTATATATACTCAAAAGTCACATGAATTTTCGTAACCTTGGAACAAGAATGGTTTTTTACCCAAAATAACGCAATATGGATATCAAACAAAAGGTATTTTTGTATTGAGTCATAAAATGTTAATTTTTTATTTAAATTTTGAAAATTGAAAAAATGGCGTACAAAATGACTAATGAAATCTTTTCAAGTCAAAATATTTAAAATAATATAAAATTAGAATTAATTTATTCAATAATGTGGTAAATATATTTTCTAATTGTTTTATTTGACTACACTTAATCTTTATTAGTAATAAAAAAGGAAAAGCAGCAAGTATACGCCCAAGTGTACCTTTAATAATATCTACATGCAAGGTTTATCTTCTCAATTTTTTTTAGTTATTCCAAGGTTTAAAATATATTTTTTGAGTGTTTTTATTTTATGTTTTTTTTTTTTTTGATATTAAAAAAGATTTTATAATGATTGTGAATCGTGAAACCTTATGTTTGATATCCATATTGCGTTATTTTTAGTTTATTTTTAACTTTGCCATTTTTGGGATGTAAAGGGTCCAAAAACCATATTTGTCCCAACATAACAATACGAATGTCGATTTTGAGTATGTTAACAAGGAAAGTCTCACCTACATTTTTCGCCATAAATCATTTTTATGAGAATAAGTTCGACCTGATTCGCTGTTTTTACGGAACTATTAGAAGTCTTCTATCCTTAAGCTAATATCACACGATTTGTGTTCGCATAAAAATTTGTGTATTTTTGTTATGAAAATGCACAATATCGTCTCCACAATTTGGATGGCAATTCGTGCTTTTATATGTCATTTGCTACCATCCAATTTGTCGATCGGATGGTTTTGTGCACAATTCGTATCGAAAATGATAAAACAAAAACTTTTTGTAAATTAAATTGCTATAACAGGGTTATCTAATCTTAATTCTGAGTTTTAAATTCTTCAAATAATTTTATTAATATTTATATGCATTTATGAAAGCGTCCATAATCCTATTTTCAGACAAACAATTGGAGGTCGTGATCCTCACTTACCCTACCTTACCTTATCTAATAATTTTACATGAAAGGCTTCAACATTTTATACATAAAAGCAAGTACCGGAAATCAACATGCGACCAATATTATTTTGAATTTATTCCATGAATTATTTGAAATTAAATTGTTGTTCTCATAAAAAAAGTGATTATTTTCAAAACCACTTTATAAGTACCAACCTATGTTTTTGATGTCATATGTAAAGAGATAAAGCATCGCATCTTTCTTCCTAAACATTTGCCAACTTTGAATGTTTGAGCACAAAAAGTGTGGATACACAAAATTTACCTCATAATTACTTCTATGTACGTTCCAAGATAAATTTTTTGTATACCAGATAGAAATACACAATATTGTTGCTTCATCTTTTGCTTTTCCATAGCAACAAAACAAGATTAGAAGAAAGCCCAGTCACACAAGATAAACAAATTCGCGTTAGGCAACATAAAATTGCAAATAACTGATTTGTTTGGGATGTTATTTGCTTATTTTTGTAAAGCTGTATTTCAAGTCCCATTTTGAACCTTAAGAGCTACGGTTGCTCTTGAATTGTAGAAAATTTTGTTTTTTTAACCTCGTGGTTTTCTTCTATAAAATGCACAATTAGGAAGTTATAAGACAAAAACTTAAAAAAGTAAGAACTTTTTTCGGTTTTTGGTGCACAATGCAGTTTGCACAGGTCTTGTGAAGCTGCTGATTCACTACTGGTATCTCCAGTATCAACATCTCAAGAAATCAGTCGAAGCTATTTTTTGCTAACTTGAGAGCCTTGTATGACTGGGCTAAGAAACGAATGAAAAGATTTAAATTTTTTCAGGAACTATTACACTTAGGTATACTATATTCATTTTAACTACACGACGAAACGCCTTGAGACATAAACACTTTCATCATCCCCAACTCTATGCATGTCCCTTTATACATTTATAGTTATTGTCTTCATTTACCTAAGTCATTAACCACAATAAAAAAAAATATACAAACGCGATGATGATGATGATTGAAATCGTTCAGGCTTTTATTTTCTTAAATGCATATCAATTCCATTAGGCAAATCGCCATCATCGCCATCAGGACGTGGTTAGAGGGTTTACATGTCTTCCTTTTGAGCCAAACCGTGCGGCTTGAGTCTTTCAGATATTATAATCACATAGATACTTTTGCAAAGATTATGTTACTGAGGTAGTTTCTGTCGAATCGTTTGATTTTTTTTTTTTTTTTTTCTTTTTTATTATAAACCATCCTATAAACTCAAAGGAAATGATACAAGGAAAAGTTTTAGACTTTCAAAAGCATGACCACAATATTTATTATCTTTGTATGTGACATGGGAAACAAATGAAGAAATTTGTTGCTTTGTATGAGCTTAATAATGAGGAACATATGGCTTGAACACGGGCAAGAGGGGCACATTAAGACTTAAAAACAAATATGGTTATGACTTATGACTTTATGACGAACTACAATGATCTCATTTATTTTGTAAGCATAAAAACAGTGATTGAGGATTAGTATTTTTTTTTAATTAAAAAGTAGGCATGAATTTTTATATAAATCGAAAATAAGAGTAGGTAGTACTCTGAAAATAATTTTTTTTTCTGTTGATTATTGAAAGATTGCAATTGGGTTGCATTTGAATTAACATTTGAAATTATTTTAGTACAAACATATGTAAAAACAAAAAGATTTGTGTAACTATTTTAATTTTGTATTCTATTTTTGATGTATGCGCCAAAATCATGGAGGTGGAAAATTTGATGCCCAGGCTGTTTTTTTTAATTTTTTTTAGTTTTTTTTTTATTCGATCTAATATATCCGACAAATCATGCCGGGAACGCTTCCACAACTAAAAAAACTGAAATTCAAATGGCCTAAAAATACACTAAGATCAATTAAGTTTAGCTACCTATATTCTTACAAACATATGTAATATGTAATATTACTAAGGCAAAATTTTCTTCAAAAATTCTTAAGTGCCTTTTAAAAAACTAAGTAGAATCGATTTTTTTATTTAAGTAAAAGTTATACATACATATTTCGAATGTCTCAATGTAGTTACAGTGACAAAATATCATATTTGTATTCATTTAACGTTCATATGGCGCTACAAATGGTCTTTCCGGAATGGAAAGACCAAATAGTAATTTTCTGCATAAATCAATTAAATATATAAGGAGCGTACATCAATTAAGCGACATTCCGGGAACGCGTGTTTTTGAATGAATAAAGATTAAAATTATAAATTTGTGTCAATATTATGAAAAAATGTCCTCAAAAATATTTCGTTTGATTTTGTTAGAAAGAAAATGAACGATAATAATGATCAAAACGTAATTTTTGAGAACATCATTTTCGGGAACGCTTTAAGACTATGATGAGTTGTACAGCATTCTCGAAACAAATCTTAATAGTTTTGGTATTTTAAGTCAGAATCTAATTCAAATATGGCTTGCATATAGTGTCTAATCATAAGATTTGTGAAAAAAAAAACTTGAAAAAAGTTGAAACGATTATGTATTTAATAAAAATTTAATAAAAAAATTACTAAACTCAACATATGAGAGTAAAAACTTAATTATTATGAAATAAAGTTGATTTTTTAATAATTTGTACAGTGAAATTTCCGTGCATTAATACCTATTTTGCTAATTTTTATATGTTAACTATGTATTTTGTTTAAGTAACAGTTTGAACATCGTTTTGTATTCAAGTTTCAGTATCGTGTTATTTCGATATTGATAATTTTTTTTTTTTTGTACAATCTGTTCAATGAGATTGCACGAGGAATAGAAAAATATCACTTTCCTTAGTTAACACTGCCGAAATTTAAAGACAGAAAAACTACTCTCTCAAAATAAGGGACAGAATCGCCAGCAATCGTGTGGTTGACATAGAAGTGTGCTGTTTTGAGTTAAAAAATAAATTAAATTAAATTTCCACTTCCTGTGTGCCAAGAAATTCTATTAAATCTCAGACTAGAGTTTCAAAAAATATCTTTTTCAGAATTTTTTGTGTTGTTGTGCTTATTAAAAAATGTTGCAATTTTAGGTTAAGCTAAGTCTATTGAAATAGGTAATTGTCCTTGAGAAATAATTTCAATGCCAAAACAAGCTTGTTTGTATGTTGAATACATTAGACCAAATGGTGTTATGAATATAATAGCCGCTAAGTGGGGTATGATAGCCGCTTTTATGTAAGTTCCTATTTTCGATGCAACTAGGATTACTTTTCAGAAAACTTTCAGATCTCTACAAAGTTATAAAGTACTTTTTTTAGGCTTAAATTTTGCGAATAAGGACTTTTTTTACTTTAGTTCATAAATTCTATAAGTTGCTGAATTTCTGAAAAAAAAAACAGTAACAACCTAACACACATAATTTTAAAGTTTTCAAAAGAAAAAAGTACAAATTTACGAATTTGCGCACAACCTTCTGCTCATTCTATTCCATAAACAAAGTATAAATTTCTATCTCAAATATGACGTATTTCCTGTTTTGGTAACGAAATGTCTTCCTCCAGTTCTAAAAATAATTTACAAACACTTGTAGGTCATTTCTATGTTATTCTTATTACACATCAACATCAAATTCAAAAAGTTATGAATGCTTCCCATTCATTTTTTGGTACACCGCACAACACAATCCGCGCCTGCCATTTGCAACTTGTTGACAAAGGCAATGAAATATTATTTTTTTTTTTTTTTTCAAAAATATCTAACTCGCTGAATTCCAAACCAATCATTATAGTTTACAATGGCATTTTTTTAAATCATCCAATACCAAAATCAAAAGTAAACAAAGGATATCTATCTTCAATAATAATTCTTCATAAACAAAAATATTCTCTCCAATAAATGAAATATCTTATACAAAAACCACTCACCAATATCTTAGGCACACACCAGTGGTGACATACCAAATCACAACATCGACATTTCACCACAGTATTTGAGCCATTCGACGCAGACGCATGGCAAACTTGGCAGAGCTTCCCCTTTGCTGGATTCCAAGTTAAGAAATTGTGCACACTAACACCATTGACATTCTGTGCCGGGTTTTGTTGTAAAACAGGGAGAGCACAGTCAGTTGTTGAATGAGAAGCAGTTTCCACATTTCCATTCGAACCGATTACAACAAACTCACCAACACCACCTCGGGGTTTTCTCAATGGCGCGTTGGAAAGTTGCATGCGCTGCAACATTTTGCCTCGCTGAATGGTGGTTTGATTCGAACCAATGTTCTTCGGATGCAGATGCAGTGTCACGGTGCGACTTGTGGTGGCACGGTTGTTGTTGCCCTCGTTGATTTGAAGGTGCGTGCCATGTTTGTCCACAATGCTGACAACGTCTTCCTCATCAATGAATGGAATCGTATTCGAGTCGCCTTCGCCAACGCCATTCGTAATACTAAAACCACCTGTTGTTGATGAATTCTGTTTGTTTTGATAGTGAGGTTGGTCATGGTTGTGTGGCAGTTGGTCGATGTGATTTGCATTTGTCCGTTGGAAGCCACTTTTTTCATTGGGCACCGATGATGATGATGATTTGTCAAAGGGCAATCTGTCATAATGACCGGTGTTATTTAAATCGGTACGTTGTTGTTGTTGTTGTTGTTGATGAGACGCTGACTGGTTATTTGTTGACAAAATATTTGCGGACGATGCATCATTAGACTTGTTTTTGTTTACCTGATGGCGTTCAAATACCAGCTGACTGTAGGTTGTGTCGTCTTCTTCTGTCTCATGGCGGGGACTTGGATTCAATGATGCATTTCCATTTAGGTCAACAGTTTTATTGACGAAATTTAAAGTGTAAGCCGGATTTGAGCTTTGTTGTTCGCCGCTTTGAAATTTCGCATTTGCGTCTTTGGCATTTCTCAAGCTATTCTTCAATCGTTGTTGTTGCTTTTGCTGCTTTGAAGCAGACTTGATTTGTAATTTGCTGTCATTGATTAAATTATTGTTCGCAACAATTTCCACCGTCTGATTGGTATTTCTTTGGAGATGGGGAAAATTGATTTTCTTTGAGTGGCCATCGTTTTTTGTGTTTTGGATTATTTTTGCGCTGCCATCTCGCTGAAATGAATAAAAAAAAATTAAAAAATTAATGCAATTACGTTTTTGTAAAGTTGATGATGATGAAATTGACAAGGAAGCGTTTATTTTTGTTGATTAACGTTTATTCAATTGTGTGGCAATAGTTTTACAAACTGTTTAAACGACAATGAGTATTTGATCATATTGAGGGTAAACCATGTGATTGTTATTCATATCGTGCTTGACACATTAACATCGGCGATAATTATGGCCTGTTTTCTCATGCGGTTTGCAGCACCTATATACAATATGCCTACAGCTTTCAAAACAATTGAGGCCCCAACTAAACACTTGACTAAACAACCATGTGAATTAATTGATAGCTAGGTAGCTGGGTGGGGTAGGTAGGTAGGTATATGCTGAAAATTGAATTGGAAATTTGGAATTCGTTTTCTTTTTTAGTAGAAGGTGAGAGGAGAATTATAAAAAAGTATACAGTAGTAAATAGTGTTACCGACTCAGTGTCAATACTTTTGAAAATAAATCTTAGAGATGATTTTATAAAATGTATCTTCGACATGATTTTAGATAAACTTCTTTCTACGGTAGGTACTCAGAGTAGGCAACTCGATCCCCGAATTTATTCGAGTAGGTATTTGAGAAAATCCTTAGTTTGGTTTTGGTACATCCTGCCTCATGCAGGTAAACACAAAGATCCGAAATCAAATTCTAGGATAGGATGTAGTGTACAGAGAGGTAGAGTAAAAACAGAACAAATTCGTTCAAGAATTTTTATTGTTTAATACGATTCCTATAGCCACTCAACTAAGCTGCAACTAAAACTGCTTATAAATCCACTATTGCATTTCTAATAAAACGGCAACTCTGGTAATTTTTCAGTTGTTTAGATTTATCTCGAAAACCAAGTTTTATCATAAAATAGTACAATGAAACTTTTCTATTAAAATAAGTTGTTGAACAAATTGTAGGCCCTCATTATGAATAGGGAATCGAACTTAGCAGCGAAGTCGTTAATTTCGTATTATGAATAACGAGTGATTCCCTAAAATTATGTTCGTTTTAAGTTCCAAAACCCTAGCAAATTTTACTGCCGTTGTATGACAAATTGCGAACGTTCGATTATTTAAAAGCTCGCATTCAGGCCAACGTTCGATTCGCTATTCATAATTAGGGCCTAAAATTAATTTTGACAGAAATTCGAACCAAAAATCAAAGAAAAAAAAGTTAATATAATGAGGATTTAAAATTTGTTTCGTTTGCCCGAATCACGTTTGACCGAACCACAATTGTTGTACTTGAACATTCAATAAGAAAGGGTTTGAAAGGCTTTTTAGATTGAAAGGTAGCACTCCCTTAATTTCGAATGTTTAGGGGGCATGTTGTAACCTCTGTGCTTGGGGTCACTATAGAATTTGGAGTGTGTGCAAATTGGGTGCAAAGATAAAAAATATTCAGAAATTAAAGAGAAAAAGAAGAGAAAATGGCGATTGAATTTCTCTCTCAGTAAAACAAAAAATGGAAAAAAATCCACATGTTGTGATTAAAATATTAATAAGTATTTCAAAATCCACGGCATGGATTTTTAAAATTAAGGTCCTTTATTTATGCTTATAAGAATATTGATAAATTTAAAACTGTTTATTTTTCAAAATTTTCATTAAAAATTAGCAAAAAATATGTCAAAATTTTCTTGTTTATTTAAAAAAAAAAAAAAAAAAAAAAAACAAATCGAACAAATTGTAGTATGGCTGACTCTGACCACTTATAACTAAATGCAACAATTTCAATATTTTTAGTCTTAAAAAATTTTTCGAATTTTATTTCCAAAAATAATTTCTCGTTCAATTATTTCGAATTTTCGCTCCAGATGTAGCGTGTGGTTTGAGATTATGAGTTCTTTTGAGAACTAATATTTTGATGGAGGTAAAAACTTTTTTCTGAAAATATGTTTTTTAATAACCAAAACTTCTTTTCCAAATAGAAAATTCTGCTAAAAACTAGATCAAATCAAATTGACATACTTCTGAATTCCAAGAGCGAACGTTACTTGGGCAACTGAGCACAATAAAACATACCGTTTCCTTTTCAACTAAACCAAATCACGAATTCTGGTTTTGGTCATTTAGTCGTTTTGAGAATGACCAAACCCCGATTTTCGAGGTTTGATCGTTTGTGAAAAGTCATTTCATTCAGGTTTGGTAGTTTTTTTTGGCCAATGGCCGTTTTCGGGGTTTGCTCCTATCATATATACATCAAAGCTTACACCCAGAGTGGTTTTGATGTTTTGTTATGTAGTTTGTAATGTTAGGCCGATGTTAAATCCAACTTTTCGACCTCGAATCACGAACGCAACATTGTTCAAAATCTAAAAAAATGCCCGAAATTTTCGTACCTACCTAGCATGTTCGGTAAAGGACAAGTTTTTGATTATTATAAACTATGTTCTAAAATTTCACCCTTACACAATTTTCTTCAATTTGAGCCTAGTATTTCTGTAGAACCAACAGCTTCTAAGATACAAATTTTCAAAATCTAGCAATAGACTTGAATAAAATGTTTACAACCAATTCAGTGATATAATTCTGAATAATATTATGAAAAAAATAACATGGAATGTCTTCTGCCACACAAAATTTAGGTAGAACAAGCAGTAGAAAGAATAAATCTAAAAAAAAATGAAAAAGTATATAAAAAAGTTCATAATGTTTCTATAAGATGATTCGAAATAATATAATGTGTTGATTGGATCTAAAACGGAAAAAACAGTGAAAGACGGGGTCTGTATCTCATGGCTTATGCCGGACGGGTAATTTTCAAAAAAAAAAAAAATGGCTTTAGATAAATAAATAACTACTCAAAGACAACGGTATCAGCTGGAAAAAAAAATTCTTAGAGCCAACAAACTTAGCCTTGAATTTTCTTTTAAAAATATATTTTGTTAGCCAATGTGAACAGTTTATCTTCCAACTCAAAATATTGCAAACAAAATTCTATCAACTGGTATAATTGTATTTTAAAAGAAAAGTCAATAATAGAATTTTGGGTTTAAGGTAAGATATAGGAAAGATATTTTTTGTTCTGTTATACTTTTCTCTTTCAATCGGTATTTTCTTATTTGAAGTTATTTTTTTAGAAAATTCCTTGCCTTGTCTGAATGAGGGTACATAAACCCCCTGTATATGTCCCTTTTAGTTGTTTTCTCGTTTTGACCCAATTTGATTTATCTTATGGGAAACATTCTGATTTTCTTAATATGTTATTTATTTCTATTTCTGATACTCGTTGTTGTAGGTACATTTTATATATATTTATATTTAACACTATCACACTCATGTATTCACAAAATACAAAAGACTCAAATAACAATAGATACTCATTAAAAAAAACACCACTATTCAAAATGTCACCCTTCCATCGTAAACCAACAACAATCATTCGAGTTCCAGTAATGAAATGCACAGCTATAGTATAGTCGTATAGTGAGTCTTTCACTTTAGACCGGATGCATCTTATACGCGCCTCTTAATTCACAGAGAACAAGGTATTTTCTTTGATTCGGAATCGGAACCCACTGATCAACGGCAGCTGTTTTCTAGCACTTTTTAGCTCTCTGAAGTGCATTTTTGTACAATCAGAGATCCTATATGTTGTTCCTGCTTGGGGCATTGTAATTCCCATTTAAAACTATTCTCTGATCAATCCGATATAATATATCTGGTTATATTACAAGTAAACTGCTGCTGGTCCTGCTCCTGCTGTTTCTGTTTACACAGAGTGCAGCATCTTGATTGCACACTATTGATACCACTGCCCTGGACCGCTGCACTGCTCTGCTCTGTTCTGCGCTGATGTGATCGTAGGAGATTTCGCACAATAAAATGTTGCTTCCCGTTTATACTGATTTAGAGAAAATACAACAACAACAAAACCTACAAAAATGCACTTTTGACATTCACTGCTAAATGAAAACGTATACGGGCGTGTCACACAAAACACGCGCAGATATTATCATTTAGGGAATTTTGTTCGCTTGACACACAGACACAGAGTAATTAATTCGCATGGGTAGTTAACTCGTGACTTGGTGGTAAAGTTGCTGAAGCATGAGAATGCTTGTTGTTTATTTTTTTTTTTTTTCTAAAATTAACAGAGCATGATATGAAACTGCCTGGCAGATGAATCCAGGAAACGAGAAAGAAACAAACATGAATTTAATTTTTTTTTTAAACAATTTAAGAAAAAAGGTCTATGTTGAATTTATGTAATTAATTGTCAAGGTATTGCGGGTGTGGGATTTTAACCTTGATAGATAAGTAGACACTTGATTTTTCTTCATCAGGTATCGATTAAAGCCTCATAATCTTTCACTGTCATTGTTTAGTTAAAATCAGGATTAAATTATGTTTTATCAAATTACGAATATGAATGGCTCATCTACTTATGTGTACGTTAAGTACACAGGTTTTGACCAAAATTATAAAATTAACTTAAAAGTACCCAACTGTTTGTATGCCTTGTGAAAAGGCATGACTGAACTATAAATACATTATAAAAATTACAATTAGGTACCTACTTACAGAACAGGTAAGCACTAAAGTATTTTTTTTTTTTCATACAATTTAAAAATTATTGCGACACAACCTTTCTAAGACACGTCAAATCCGACAATTAAGTCAAAGTCACGATTTTTTCTTTCGTGATAACTTTTCAATTAAAGTTTTTTTTTATCAACCAGAAGTCCCATTAAAACAGAGTCCCGAAAACGAACTTATCGTGGGTGGTTGTAAGCAAACATTTAAATAAAACGAAAAGAGGAAGCCTACGTGAAAAAAAACAACAAATCAAATAAATTATGTAAAAAACCACCTACAAGTGTTTTTTTTTTGTTAACAGTTAACTTAAATTTTCAGATTTTGTTCGAATAATAATTTTCAAAAAATTTAATTGAATGATACTAAAAATATAACTAATTGATAAATAATTTAAAGTAGATATTTATTTGTAGACAAGTTGTAATTAAAAGTTATTTATCCTTGTAATTATTTTTGTGTTAATTAAAAAATCAAAATAATCAAACTGTATAGCTAAAAAAAAACTATCGAAAGCAAAAGTAATGTGTTTTTTTATGTCAATTTTCCTTGGAAAGCAGAAACAACAAAACAGTACTGCCAGTACTGCGGCCAGAAAAAAGTGTTGTCGATTGAGTTTTTGTGTGGTGAACGATAGAGGACGAAAATTCTATTTTTTCAAGGATGCCTCGGAAAAACTTTGTATTTTTTTAAAAGCTGATTTCACATGAAGTGACGAATAGTTTCGCAGTATTGTATTAAAAAAATAATAAAAATTATACAAATGGCAATAGGTTCCTCAGAAATGGAGCAATAGAATTCATGGCTACGGCTTATTAATATATAATGAGTTGGACATAGCAATTTTTTAGAGCATTGAATATTTAAAGAAACTTATTCATTAGTGAGAAGTGAAAAACATTTTGTTTCTTAGGTGCCATTTGGATCCTGAATAATGGAAAAAAGGTTTCAGAACGATCCAAAAAGTTTTAGAGGGTTCACAAATAACTTAAAAATGTTTAAAAGGTCTTATGGTTAATTTAGACATTTTTTTTTATTACAGCTGATTCTTTTTTATGTTTTTCACTCAACATTATAGACCCATATTACCCTCAAGACTGAGGTCCTTCTTTAGTAAAAAAAAATTTGTTCACACATTTTACTTCAATTTCCTTAATACAGGATATCCTATAAGTTATGATCCAAACTTAAACTGGTGTTGGCCTTGGGACAACTAAAAACAAATTCGACTACTCAGCATTTTTTTGTTTTTGTTTTGCGAATAAAATGAAACACTTAGTAGATATTCAGTGTTGAATAAAACACGGCTAATATCTGCTATGGCAGGGCGCTGCTATTTTTACTCAATCTCAGTCTCAGAAAACAGACAGGATTCAACGTCCCCCAAGCTTCCAAAATAATGAT
Organism: Meliscaeva auricollis; assembly: GCA_948107695.1. Lineage (NCBI taxonomy): Eukaryota > Metazoa > Arthropoda > Insecta > Diptera > Syrphidae > Meliscaeva > Meliscaeva auricollis. The sequence goes on from OX403617.1 coordinate 57,125,317, forward strand.
ATTATTTTTGTGATTTCATCCTAATGTACATGATTAACTGAAAGTTTTTCGTAAATCTTAGAGATTTAGAGGGAGCTCAGATACTAGAGCCCCCTCCGAAATTTTTTTCGAGCCCTCCCTCATTTTAAATTTTTTTCTGGATACGCCACTGTTCATAGGCGATTTTAACCTTCCAAAGGAATAAATCAGGGTTGTAACATAACTCAAAAGTGAGCTGCACTCAGCTCACAGCTTAGCTCTTATTTGAGCTAGCTCACTTTTGAGCTAACTCATTAAGTTGAGCTAGCTCACATTTGAGCTTATAAATCAGCTCGAATTAATGAGCTAGCTCAGAACTGACCTGTGAGCTGAGCTGCCACTTGAGCTGAGCTGTTGTTTGAGCTCAGCTGTCACTTGAGCTGAGCTGTCATTTGAGCCTAGCTTCATTTGAGCTGAGCTATCATTTGAGCTGAGTTGTTGATTTGAGCTGAGCTGTTGATTTGAGCTGAGCTGAGCTGTAATTTGAGCTGAGCTCTCATTTAGGCTGAGCTGATTTGAGATGAGCTGAAGAGATGAATTAAACCGAGCTGAACCGACCCAAAATATTCTACGTAAAACTGAATTCAGTAAAACTAAATTTTGGTATAACATAGATTAGATATAATAATGATATAATATAATATTATATAATTGGGAAGAAAAATGATTTGGAAGTAGGTATAGTAAGTTAAGTTACGATTTGTACTATTTATGCAAGTTTCAACATCGAGGCGGAAGAGAGGGCAAGTGAAATATATATCTTCAAAGAAACACCATAAATATTAATAAAAAAAACTTCTCGATAATAGAATTTTTCCAGAAATCGATAATTACCCATTTTGACCGCAAATACATTTGATTAAATAACTGAGAAGGCTGCTAATTGTTAATCTATAATGTAACAAATTTATGAGGATAATAAAAATATGCTGGGTTACGATCAGTAAGGGAACATTAGGGCAATAAAAGTAAACCGATGGTATATATGAATGGGTCTTGCGGTTTCAAAAGTCAGGTAGATTTTCTTGAAGTATTTGCAATCAATGGTCATCAGTGGTTTTTCCGATATCCTTTTGGTGAATGAGATATACACTAATGCAAGTTTAGGTAACTGATTGGTAGTGAAAGGGTTGTAATTGAAAAATAAAATATTTGGAATTATTGTTATAGTACTATTAAAATTTAAATGATGACAGTTAAATGACGAAAATTTTGAAATGCAACTAATGTTACACATCAATAATAAAAACATTTAAAACTAATCCATGCGCTTTTATTTTTAATACTTAATTTTTTTTCAATTCGTTGATATCTACATATATTATGTGCATCAACCGTCGTGACAACTTATTCTCTATCAAAAATAATCTTTTATTATGTTTGCTACGCAATAGTCAACAAATCTACCATACTTACAAGTATTACAAGTATTTAACTTCAATCTACAAACATGCAATTCATAGAGCAGAAACATGTTTTAAGATCCATCCATAACGTAAAGTTACGACTACACCAAAATATTCAATTTGCAATGTTTTACCACACAAAAAAATTAAATCAACTCTTACCATAGAAGAAATCAGCTCAACTGAACTGAATTAACTTAGCTCAGCTTAGATGAGCTCAGCACAACACAGCTCAATCAGCTCAGCTCAAGTAACAGCTCAGCTCAAGTAACAGCTCAGCTCAACTTACAGCTCAGCTCAAATCAGCTCAGCTCAACTAACAGCTACATGCTAATAGAATAAACAAAAAAAAATTACTTTAATTTCTGCTGGCTATTTACCCACTGTATGCCCTCGTTCCGAAGTTTAGCTTTCCGCCTCAAATCAGCTCACACTGAGCTAGCTCAAAAAAAGGGCTAGCTGAGGTGTGAGCTGAGCTGAAATTTGAGCTTTTTTCATCTCTTGAATAAATACAAATTGATGATGAAGATAACAACAAGGTATACACGCTAATACATCAAGTCTCGATGAGATGTCACTAATTTGTATGGTACAGGCAGCTTTCTGTGAAAGTCAATTTAAGGGATTAATATATTTAACGTCGAAATCTTTCCAATTATTAGGAGATTGCGTGTATTATTATTATCTTCATCAATCTATGAATCAATACAATTATGAAACAAATTATTTAATTTGCATTTGAAGATATCAAAGTTCAATATAATTTAGATTCATATCAAATTATACTCCCTATCCGAAATAAATATAAATTAATCATCGAAAGCCATCTGTGGCCATAAGTGAAATAAACTTGAATTACGATATAATTATCTTAAGATGGTCACGTTCATGCTCTAAGCTCTAAATCCATCCCCAGAGTGATAAATCTGAAAACTGAAAACTGCGGTCTCCCCCTATATTCGAACCTCCATTACAATACCCGCTTCACTTATCACAAACGCATTATTATACCATCTATCACATTTATACATAATGTGCCTGTGCCCTACAATATCGCAGGGTATGGGATAATTAAAGTCTATTTATAATCCATACATCCCCACAGTTTTTAATTTCTTCTTTCTTATTGCGTCTGCCTTTGCGTCAATGATGATACAAAAAACAAATGTTCTCTCTGAAGTTCAATTACCAATAATTCCAATAAAAAAAAAAACATGGATCAGTTACTAATCGATTTTCAAGTGCCTTTTAGTTTTTGTTGAATCATTTTAATTGAAAAATAAAAGAATGAAGGCTCTCTTGACTTAGTGAATTCGAGTGCAAGTGAGGAAATTGTCATGTTTAGGATCAAGCAACTCATTAGAATAGAAAAAAAAGCAATAACAATACATTTATTTATAGCCTAAAATGTTTATTTTGGTTTGAGAAGTTCATTCCACAAACGGTCAAGTGGTTTTTAAGTAGGATTCAACTCTATTGAGTTAAATCAATATTTTCTTACCGGATTGCATAAGATGTAGGAGGTAATTTTTTTTCTATCAATTTTGAAGCAAATAGCTTCAAAATTGATATTTTTAATTTTTCTTTCTATAAACAAAAAATTTTTCCAAGGAAGTAGCGTTACCCATGATAGAAGAAATCAGGTACCGAGGGTATACAGTGGGTAAATAGCCAGCAGAAATTAAAGTAATTTTTTTTTGTTTATTTTATTAACATGTATTTTTTCTTGACATATTACATAATTTTATTTAAATTGGAAAATTACAAATATTGATTGTGTATCTAATCCAGGCAATAATTTTCTGTTTATATGTTGTTGTCTGTAATTACGACCAAACGTTTTGCTATCCAGCCACTACCGTACCTGAACAAAAGAAATTGTAGAGTGACCTACACTTGAACTTTTGTAGTGTAAAAAATTAGGTTTATGCTTTTTACTGTCATATTTTTAAACTATTCATTTGCGTGCGTCCTCTTGTCCACTTCGATTTTGTGCGTTTTCTGAAATTATTTTAAAACAAACAGATATACATTAGACCAGCAGTTTCCAAAGTGTGTGCCGCGACGCACAGTGGTTTGGTTTGTATGAGAGAATTTAACAGATTTTGGCACACATGTTTAGATTAGCCTCATACATATTTGGTCGAAATTTGGTTATAAAAAATAATAATAAAAAAGTTATTGACATTTTTCTAAAATTCGAGGGCTTTGATCCTGTACTGAAACAAAGTTTTTTTTTTTTTTAGTAAAATCTGAACGTTTTATTTTAAATAATATTTATAAATATATGTTTCTAATTTGGCATCTCTTTTATTGTGTCAAAAAATTTGTGTCAAAAGAGGCAAAAATAAATCATTTATGATATGCTGTTGTTCTACGATATTCCATTGTGCGCCGCCACCGTGGGCTGAAAAAAATTTGGAATTACTGCATTAGACGGTTGGTTTATCGATTTTTTTTTTTGCGATCAAACTCTATGATGGAAAAACTATTTCCAAATTCCAACTGATTCGAAAAAAATCTTTTGTTTTTTCAGATTTTTATTTAGACCCCTGAACCCCGTGTAGATAGGTAAGGGGTAGATGGTTTCTTATGCGAAATACATAGGATTTTTTGTATACTTCAGTTTTTATTTTTTATCTATCCTATATCAGCAGCTCAGCATACTTACTCCAAAAAAAATGGGGATGGTTGGTCAATGGGCATGACCCTAAGGCGGGCATTACACGACACAATATTATTGCACACTACTCAGTATTGTACAATAATATTGACCGTGTAAGGGCTGTATTGCACAATATTTTCGGTTTGCACAATATATTGAGTGTTATTAAAAAAGTTTAATATTTTATGAAATTTTACTCAATATTTTTCGTTCCAACAACGAAGCAGATGCAGAAAAAGCCAAGAGACATAGAAATATTGCGCAGTAATATTGAGTCGTGTAAGGACGACCCTTTTTCGCACAATATTTGTGGACAATATTATTGCACAATAATATTGTGTCGTGTAAGGCCGGCATAAGTGTGTCACATGACGAGGAAAAAAACCGTTTTTTTTTTATATTTATATATTATAAAAAAAGGCAAGTATTTCAGACAATTCTTGTTAACATACTAAACTTAGATATTTCCTTTTTTGGTGTCAAAATACTTTTGATCAAATATTAAAAAAAAAAAATTTAACGGCTCTATCTACGTTTTTAACCGATGAAAAAATATGTTTTTTATTTGAAAAGTACGACCTTGTCTGTTGTTTAGTTTTTCCATATTGGTTGTATGGCAATAACAACTACCAAGTTTGAAAGAAATCGCTTCAGTAGTTAAGGCTGTAGCTTAAGATATATAGAGACAGACTGCGAGACCCACTTTTTTTCGTAACGTCATGTCTGATTGTTATCTTGAGTTCGGTTTTCTTTTACAAGTTTAATCCCAAACTTGCTCCACAGTAGCTACATATATCGCAAGCAAAAAGAGGCTGGGTGCGACTCACACTGACAACTTGCTATTGGTGATAAAACTAGAAACTAGAGACCCATGTTATTTTAGTTTTTTAAAGTATCATAAATTGAAGATTTTCGAAATGCTAAGTAAGTATGTGTTAAGTATTAAATGATGCGAATATTTGGCCTGGGCCGTTTGTTGTTGAGGTACCTATTTGAGTTTTGAACAAATTTCTATTAATATAATTTAGGTAATTTTAAAGAAAAACAGTTAGTTGGTTTTTGTTAGAATAAAATTATCGTCTAGTCAAAATCAGGATTTTGTTATCGAGATATTTGAAATTTAAAACACGATAGAAGAATTTTGAAGGTATTTTTTTGCAGTTTTTTCGCTTAAAAACAAAAAAAAATAATTGAGCTTTCTTTATGACCTCGATAATTCTTAATTACGGCTTTACCTGTAGAAGAAAATTCAACCGAAACCAATGTCCTTATTGATTTAAGAGATATTTGAGAGAAAAACCATTTCCAGCTATTTTTGGAATTCCTTACCTGTTTTTTTGTTAGAAAAAACTTTTTATAGCATTATTGTATAGTTCATGCTATGATAACCAGAAAACAAGTAATGTTCATTAGTTTTTTTGACAGTTTTTCTGTGAAGTCATAGTCATCTATCTCATGGGCAGTTCGCCTGAAAATCAGTTATGAATTGGAGAAAAGGTTAACAAATTTTATTTTAACTCAAAACAACATCACTTTTTCTTCCTGAGGAATAATTTAATTCCAAAACAGCAAATGAGACCACTAAAAATTTGTATTCACATTAATTTGACTGAAAATTGATAAAATAATAAAATCCAATAGAAATTTTGATCTTAACAAATCGATTTTCAGATTCGTACTTCGGAGATGTTTGCTACGTCTTCACTTCTTCAAAATGGCGAAATGGTGCTTGCAATAATGTTTATCATAGTTCCTACCAATTAATTAGAACATTATTTTGTGCAGAATATAAATTGTTTGGAGTTAATATTATTACCAGTGCTCCTATTACATTTTTAAAAGTTTTTTGTATTTTAATTATTTAAAAAAATACTGGGCGTTGATTATTTTTTTTACTTGCGATATACATAGGTAATATATATCAAGTTACAAAAAAAGAGACAATCAAACATGACATTACGATGATAGAGAATGAGAAGAAAGTGGGTCCGACAATTCTGTCTGTCTGTCGGTCTGTCTGTCTGTCTGTCTGTTTGTCTGTATGTATGTATCAGAGATCACAGCCTAAACGGATGGGTCGATTTACTTCGAACTTGGTACCGTTTTTTTAAAATTCTGATTTTTTCCTTCATGACTCAATCAATTTCAACCATTTGTTTACATGAATGCTTTTAAGTATTTAATAAAAATCGAAGGCACCGTTTTTGAGAAAAATGAGTTTTTCTAAAACCAGTATATGACAGATACCGTTATTTGGGGTCAAAAAAAAATTCAAAAAAACGTCTGGGAATATTCTCCAAAAAAGTCAACATACCAAGTTTGAAGTAAATTGACCCATCCGTTTAGGCTGTGGTCTCTGATATATACAGACAGACAGACAGACAGACAGAATTGTCGGACCCACTTTTTTCTCATTCACTGTCATCGTAATGTCATGTTTGTTGATATATGCTACCCATATCGCAAGTAAAAAGCTCGAAAAGTGACATACTTTAGGATAATTTTAATCAACCTCCAATATTTTGAAGTATACTGAACATAAGGATAAAATATTTCGAAATAGTTTTTTCTGCCTTAGAGCTTGATCTTAAAATAACAAACGGTTAAATGCACATTCATACTTATGTCATTTGGGTTTGGTAAAAAAATCAATTTATTTCGGCTACAAATTTGTCAAAACACTGATTTGATCAAAGGGTTAAACTGCCAAAATCAGTTTTTGCCAGATTTAGATGCGAGAATAAATGGTTCTTCTTTTGTTTTACCAAACAAAAACCCTATATTGACTTCATAACTTCTTGACTTCAAGTAGATAGGTGTTTCTCACTTAAAAAAAGCTTTACACATCTATTTTTTCCTCATAATAAATTATCAATTAGCTGTCTAATTTGACTTTGACAAAACCATCATCTTAATCAAATGTATACATACTCTCATGAAGTCATGACCCTTCCATACCTCACTCATACTCAAAATAGAAACAATTAAGTGAGGAAGTTCATACTCAAACAACAACAAACAACATTATTTCCGATTCGAAATGACTGCGTGCTTTAAATTTAATTCAAAACATATCCAAAAGCAGAACCACACACCACTTCATAAATTGTGCTCATCTTCATTTATTATGTAGAAAACCACAACATGTTTCCATATCAAAAGTATCTATCTCTTAATCAGTTTTTTTTTTTTCAATTTTTTTTTTTGTATATTTGGTATTCAAACGATTCACTTCAGTATTCAGATTCGACTTCAACATCCAATACACAAGTAGTGTCCATTAGTACTGATTGAAAAAATGTTTAGGTGTACGATTTGTGTTTGCATTTAGCACGATGAAAGAACGTTAAGCTGATATAAATCGTATCTGCGGTCAAATGTTAGCCATGCTACAATGCAAAGGGTATGAAATAGGCTGTTTTAGATAGATAGATACAGTATCTACATGCATACATACATATGCTCTTTACGTGTGCATTTACATGACATCAATGCATTGCTTTCAGCGATAAGAAGAAGTTTACATTTGAATGTGCAGTTTTCTGCCTGGCTGACCGATGATGACGCAGCCGCCAGCCGGCCGGTATTTAATTGGCGCTGATGTCAGTTTCGGTCTATTTAGTTCAAGTATAATGCGAAAATACTTTGATAAGCGGTTTCCTTAGATTTATTTTACTTTTGATTCTGCTAAAATAACAACAACAAAAAAAACGATCGTTTAGAGCAAAGATTAGCAAATGGAAAATTATCTATCGTTTTTTTGTTTTTAATACAAAATCGACCTCCCGAGACATTGACGGATTCGTCTTCAAAGTTCCTATCAACTATTAAAAGTTGCTTTACCAAAAATTTAAAGATCCAATGGTTTCAGCGATTCAAAAATATTTTTATTTTTTACAGTTTTTACGCAGAAACTTGAATATTTAAAAAAGCACTTGATCCAAAAAGGTATTTTTTTTTAATTTGCTCTGTTGGCTTCAGGAAGTATTTAAAACTGAAAATTGTAATAGAAAACGGGAGCTACAAAATTAATTTGTGCTCAACAAATTACCATTAAAAAAGCTAAAATTTTGAACGTAGAAAAATAATAATTTTCTGACTTTCGTCCGCTAACTTAAGTCCTATTTTAGCGGAATTAAAAAAAAACTATTGTAGCCAAAAACGTATTTCATGCTACTAAAACCATTTAAAAAGCTACAAATTTGGATGCTAAACAAAATTATTTTTTAATTATTTAAGATTTTGTCCGCTAACTTCAGACTTATTTTAGCGGAAATTTCAATAACTCTAAAACCATGGGAGCTACAAATTTTTGATTTTCGCAACAATTTAGCATTTAATTAGCTACAATTTCTGAGATTAAGATTTTTTGATTCCGCCACAAAGTGACCACGAAAGTAAGGGACTTATTACATATTAGGTACATGTTACACTTTTTTTTGGAAAGCTAGAAATCTATTCGCTTGTTCAAGTTGTTTAGCGACAAGTTTTTGAACAAATAATTTTTAAGCTTGAAACATGGAAAAATTAGTGCAGACATATGGGATGGCAACCTCTTATCTCGTCTTGCGTATAAAACACAAAAAAAAGTTTTGTGTGTAACTCGATGAGATGTTATGTTATGAGAATATTTAAGACGCCTCCGCCCATTTTCTTTCTCTAAAAAAAAAAAAGATTATTATGGAGCCCTCTAAATATTTTCATAAGGTTTAGAATTGTCTTAATTCTGCCCTGTTGATGGGGTGTAAAATGGTACCTAGTACATGCATCCATTTGCTGTATCGGTTTGTTTTGAAATTGTTTCCACATGTTGCCGCTGCTGACTCGGAATCTTAAATCTCAATATAGTTTCTTTGTTTTTTTTTTTCTATTTTGCATTAAAGAGAGGAAACATTTTCAATAAAATAAATCATTAGCGCTGTGGTTCAATTAGAATTTAAATATGGGAACGAGCAATGACAGATGTTCTACTTTTTTTTCTGTTAAGGTCGATTGAGATTTTCTTCGCTGTAATACCTAAAAGTATTTGATGACATCAACGATTGATTTATTTAGATATTTTTTTCTTAAGAACTAAAGAATTTGACTTTTTTAACCTCTAAGATTGAGATGCATACCGTTGTGGTGAAAGTGGTCTATGTCACTGCTAAAAACAATTATAAAGTTAAAAAGAAAATTAGCTTTAGGTGAAATAAAAGATGTTACCTATTACATGTTTTGTGATGTTTCGAGCATGTTCATGCTTTTTATTTAACAGCTACTTCAATTTCCCTTAAAATTGGAAAATTTATGAAATTGGAGCATAGAAATGTACGTTAACACCAAGTTTCATCAAAATCACACTATTTTTGTAAATCGAAAAAATCGTTTTTGGCATTTTTCCAATATTTTCGAGGTTATATAGAAAAATTATCTGAAGATCTTTTTACCATGCACAACTCTTGTATTTATTTTTATTTTTTAAGAGGTCTACTTCCGATAGAAATCTTTAATAAACACGACTTTCAACACCCATCCTACTTTTTCGCCCATCCACCCCCTATACCGCAATTTTTTGGTGGGCAATTTATGTTTCCGCTTTCATATACCATTTATCCTAATTTTTCCCACCACCCTGAGGGCAAGTATTGGTTTCGTTTAAAAAAAAAATTCACTGACCCAATATCAAAAAAGTACGTGCGATCCAGTCGTGCATTTTATTTTAACTGTTGCCCTCTGAAACTGGGTTGGCACTGGTCTCATAATTTGTTAACAGCCTCATACGATATCAACAAACCTTTGAGTTCATTGACTTCCTTTAACAAACAAAAAAACCGAAACATCAGTGCTTGAGTTAATGTAAAATTTAAGATAGTTCAGAAATAAAAAAACAAAAAAAAACAAAAACAAAGAAATAAAACCACTTTACAATTTTGCCGCTTCATTGTCTTAAAATACTCATCCATTTATTTCATTTTATTATTTTCAGATAAATGCTATCAACATAAGAAATTTGGAAACAATTTCAATAACAAACATAATTTAACAATGCATTTTACTGTCGTGATTCATACAAACAAGCATTGAGACACGTGCCTGGGTCCTTTCAAATTATTATTAATATCCAAATATTCTGTAACCCAAGACTAAGCGCCAAAAGTGTTAACATGTATGTCACATCTGACATTAAAACATTTTGTTTCTTGTTGGTCGATCCGATCCCACATCTTATTTACAATTCCAGTCACCACAGCAAATGATTTTCTTGTATACACCACCGCATGTAAGTTGTAAGCATTTTAAAACAAAACTGATTCAGAGTTCAATCGGAGTTAATTTTCCAGTGCGGGATCAGCTTAAAGATTTTGTTGTATGTGGGTAAGGGTCATACATGAGATCATGAAGTATTTTTAAAATATGTTATTAATCTTTTAATCTTTCTATATTAAATGAAAAATGAGGAAGTACGAATGTGCGGTTTGTCTTTATTGAATATTATTGACTTTTTTTAATTAGTTTATAAATTTTATTAATTTTAAGATAGTATGAGCACTTTTTAATCAAACGTTCACAAATGCGAAGTTATAATAATGTAAAAGCTTTTATCTTAAAAGTTCGACTTTAGGGATTTATTTATTGGAGTTTGGGGAACTTATTTTATTCATTGAACTGGGAGGTGATATAAGCGCTTCTTAATTTAACTTTAAAATATGTTAATAAATTTTAGAATTGTTTTCAAATTTGTTTTTTTAATTTGTCTAGAAATTTTTGAAAACGTTCCGACACTTTTTCTTAATATAAGCCTTAAATCGAGTTTTTTTGTTATTAGAATTTAAGTATGTTCTTACTTCTTACTAAGAGTAAAAGCGTAATAGCTTGATACAGACACCTCACTTGCCTTTAAACTATAGCTTGTTTTTAGAGAAAAATTGTAATCAATAATGATCATTTTTAATACGATCACGAAAATCTCAAAACAAGCATAAATTCTTAGATTAAAAAGAAAATACGTTAAAATTAATCGATTTTTTGCCTCAAAATGTATACACAAGTATCAAAACTGTTGTAACAGAAATATATACTTGATCTTAGAATTTATGAGCTATGAGCTACCTGAAAACACAGAATGCTATTTGATTTCTTTAATAAAGATGATTTTTTAGAAAAAAAATTCAATATCAGCAGAGCCTTTTTTTTTTTTTTATATTTTTTATGTTCAAAAAAAGCTTATTACCTATGCAATTTCTTACGATATTATTTATTTACATCTAAAAATCTAATTAAAAAAAATCATGGACTCTTTGAAAAAAAAAAATTAATTTTTTTTAAAACTAAAAATTCAATTTTTGAAAATGACAATTTCCCGAAACATCCCATGTTATATGATCGCCTGTGAAAATCGAACGTATAAGCCGTAAAATTGAAAAAAAGTACCCTTTGACCAATGATATATGCATGTGGTGTTTTTTATTCTTGATTCTAATGAACATCGGAATATATCTTCCATTTTTTTTAAATCTAACATTAATTTCACAGGGTCTTTTGCAACTCGTTGAACAACGTTCTTTCTCCCTTAAAAAACACCCTTTTAACCAAAATATTTCGATATACTCTTTTGTTTCTTGTTTTTCATGGCAAATTAATCGTTCATGCCAAATTTTATTGCTGTAGCACTATTGAAAGGGGCTTTTCTGAAAAATTACCCCTTTTGCACTGAAAATAGGAATTTAAATAAAAAGGAATATTCAAGGCACTTACAGTGCCTCGGTTTTGATCTTAATAAATTTAACATACCTACAAATGAGCTTGTTTTCACATTCAAACGATCTCGCAAGGACAATCAGTTTAATAGATATAGCCTAACCAAAAATTGCATTATTGATGCAGTTTTTTTCAAGATGGTGGCCAAACCCCAAATGGGATTCGTTGGGACTTTTGAGGTATGATTGAGGACATTATTCCCACCAATTTTCACTTGTAATATTCCCGGTTTATTATAAATTCTTGATTGAATAAAAGAAAAATTTTACACATCGGAGGTCGTTTGGTAAGGATAAGGCCAGTTAAAGAAAAATAGAGCCAAAATAATAAAAACTCGGTATAACTCGAAAACGCAGCGAAACTTAAAATGACCTCAGAAACCATTGGTTTTCGTCTGCGGCGGCGGTGACTGTGAAGCACCCGGTATTTATAAATTATAAATAATAAGTACATAGTTGAATTTTATTAAGTACTAAATTTGAAATGTTCTCTTATTTTTTAAAGGCCCTTTTCAATTCCCTCTAAGCACCCTTTAATGACTTACTTCAGCCCTGAAGTATCTAGGTAATGATTTTCAAAGCTTATCCCAAGTACAACCCGTCCGCCCACCTGTATTGCTACACACATAAGAGAATTGGTGGCTTACGGATTTGTAGCTAAGCGAGACATGGAACATTCAAATAGACAACTAAATATTGGCAACATCAAAAATACGGCTTAGCACTGGGAGCAATGTTCGAAAGGCAATAGTATCGTTGTAGGACAAGCAGTCTTGGGGGATTGTAACAATTTTTGTTTTTGTTGTTGTTGTTGTTGTTTTTCTTGTTATTGTTTTCGTTAGATGTAGGTACGTGGTTTTGCATTTATCGATGACGCCTAATTGATTGGCATTCTATGCAAATGCACAAAGACAATTATTATCGAAGATAAAGAAGAAGATGTGAGATCCTTGCAACACGATTAGTTTTTTGTTGTTGCACAGAGAGAATTATAGGCACAGTAAAGGCAAACGGTGTGCATTTACTTTGCTTCACTATAATAATACACGATATTTCCTAGGATTGGAGCTACCTGGTTAAAATTCCATGAGAGTATCTAATGTGTGGTGGCAATATTCTAAGCATGGTATCCAGGAAGTCTAAGAAATGGAATTCTATTTGTGGTTATTGACATTGTTTGGGTACCTATATGCGAGTCTGCATTGAGTTCTATGGAGCTTGGAATGAACTGGCAGTTCGGCGTACACACGAAAAGTGTACGGTTATTATTAAAAGGTGCGACGGGGTTCAGGTAAAATTATTCTTACTTTGTTAAGTATGATAAAGGTTTAATGAAGGAAGGTGGGAGAGAACATTTGCACTTTGAGCCGTTATATAGAAGGCGAAATGATTTAAGATTTACACTTGTACCTAGACTAAACTGGCGTTTTGAATATTAATCAATAATCACTTTAATAAGATAAAACGTTTTTTTTATGTTTATAACACATAGAAAACTAACCTCAAAGGGATTTCGATGTGAATAGATTTGTGAACTGCAGAGGCCTATATCACCTATAACTTATAAAACATTTCCCTAACAAAAAAAAATCGTTCAGGTACCAATACCCTTTTAAGAATTTATATTTATGGAAAACCCAGGCCAAACAGTTTTCAATTATGTATTTTTACTTCAGACTGTTTAAGATGACTTCTTAAAATTATAAACCTTCGTTCTAAACATAGTCAGGGCTGGGCAAGTCTATTTTTGAACAAAGATACACCTAATACAACAAATTCTGTTATTTTGAATATAAAGTAACTTAAATTAAAATTTAAAAAAAAAATCCCAAAAACCTATATATTTCTTCTATAATAAAAATAAATAATAAGCGCCATATTGCATAATAGTTCTTACTAACAGTTCTGTCAAGAACTGTCTATTTGAAAAGTTCACACAAAATTGAAGTAAAAAATCACAGCTCCTAATGAACGAATCTTTAGTTTGGCATTTCAAATACATTTAAAATTTATTTTTAGTTGACTCCATGCAGCAAAACTGTATACCTAAATAAACTTTGGCATTTTACTCAATGCAAATAGAACTGCATTTTTCCATTCTTGTTCAATTCAAAATATGTTATTAGTCATTGGTTACTTTTGTTTGGTTTTTTTTTTTACAGATTCGTCATTTGTACAAGAAAATTTCTATTTAAAGTTACATTGGGTGGCTCTTTAAGATTTGTAGATTAGTCAGCATCGCTTTTAATAAATGCAAGATTTTAAAAAATAAAGGAACAAATTTAATGTACCATGAAAAACAAAACTCCATTTAATAATAGAATGGCAATTTTTTTAAAGAAAATGAAAATTTGGTCTTTTAAAGCTAAAATTGTATTTTGCAAATTGCATTTGCGTATCTGATACATGAGATAATGGAATCTAAGTGGTGCACTTAAGCTAAACCAAGAATATCTCTCTTATCTGAAATTTATATCTAAACAAATAACAAAGAACCAGAATATTTGGGTGCTTTAATAAATTATTGCGAAATTCTGACGAATGCAAAACTTTCATAAATGCAAATGATGAATGTCGGTTTTATAAATTCAAAGTGCATATATTTGCAACGCAAATGTGCTAATTTAAAAACTCACATGCTTTCTCAAATAGACATGGCTTGTCAGACGAATTTTTGGGGCCAAACAAATATTTAATTTGCAAGGCTGGGGCTGTAAGCCAAAAGTCTATGGACCATTCTTTAAGGGGCCCCAAAAAAAAATAACTAGAGTGTGTAGATGACAAACAAATATTACCTTAGGAGCCCTAAGCAAATAAATAGGGTTAGGGTATGTAGACTCCAAAAATATATTATTTAAGTGACGCAACTATTAGACAGACAATTTTCTGTGGCTCCTTCTATTTGGTGATCCCATTTATTCCCCCGCAAAAAAACTTTATGTTTTTTGGGGTGCTGACTGCTGAGCACGAATTTGAAATTATATATACGATTTTATCACGGGAAACATGAGAAAGCAACAAAAAAACATCAAATTACTGTTTTTTTTATGTTTTTGGCGTATAGTTGGAAATGTGATCAGTTTTCTCTGAAACAATTTATGCAGAATAAAAGAAAAAAAAAATTGAAAAAAATGTTGAAAAATCCATAACATCAGTCCTTTTTGAAAAACAGGAAAATGTTTTTTTATTTATTTTTCTGTGATAAATGCTCTTTTTACATCATAATCAACCTGTCCAATACCAATAGTAGGTATAAAAATTCTAATGTCTTCAAATCAGATGTTTTTTTTTCAGTGTACATCCCAATAAATACGGAATTTCAAAATTAACGGTGATTTTTTTTAAATAACCGTTTAACACACAATGCATTGCATTGATGAATAAACACAAATCCGATTTCTGGTCCTAGCTTATATTATGTAGGTACTCCAAATTTGAGCCGAATCGGCTTAAAAAAAGTTTCGATTTTTTTTTCCAAAAATCAATTTTTCGAGAACCTGTAAATGTTTTTTTTTTAATTTTGATTTTAAAAGTCTGTTAATATTTTCTCAGATATGGCATTGCAACTTTTTTTTAAACATGATTTTATATGCCTATAAAAAAAAATATTAAAACGGCTGTAACGATTTTCAAAAAAAAGGTAAATACTGAGGATCTGCACCGGACTTTTCTTCAACCGACAGAGGCAGAAACATTACAGCAACGACTCTACGAAGAAGCCAAATTCATCCCACTGGACAAGTTTTTGCTACTATCAGCAAAGAAACTGGTCGAAAGTATCACTAAACACCCCAACCAACTGATTAGAAGGATGATTACTCAACAAAGACAATCCGAGCCAAAAAATGGAAATCCTAAACGAGGATATTGTTCCAGCAATCAACGACGACGAAGCAGTTAACTTCTACTCTGACCCTGGGTCAGCCCATTATCGTGGCTAAGCGTCACCACCATCCCAACAATCGCTAAGCAGCATTGTCATTTGACAACCGGGAAGGAACACCCCAAGATGAACCAAGTCAACCGACTTTAAATATTAAGATTTTTTTTTTACATGTAAAATATAACAATGTATATATTAATTTTAATTTATGCCACTGTATAACGTTAGGCCCCCAATGTGCCAACAATTCTAACATTTTGCAACTGTATTATATTATTCGTAAGTTTAAGTCAAATTGTAAATATTATGTTCAATAAAACAAAATTGAATTGAATTGAATTGAAATATCGAGTTATGCATTCATATATAAATAAAAGTTGAGATATCAAACGTTATAATTTTTTCAAAAATGGCTTTTCCGATTTCGATTAAAAAAGTCGTGGCCATTTTTATAAAAATTATCTTTTAAGTTCTCGTAATAACGTTAAGTATAAGTATTAAGATTGTTTTTTGGATTTTTAAAATAAATTTTGATACAGCTCATTTTTTTTCAAAATTTAGTTGTTAGAAAAAACTCGCATACATACCAAATTTTTATATATAAAAAATGTTTTTCTTGCAACGATTTTAATTTTTTTTTTTAAATTCATTTTTGTAGAAGAAATGAAATTGCTTCGTATTGAGGTCAAATTTATTTAAGATAATGTTTTAGTCATTTGAAAATTGTTTTTTTTTTTTTTTATTTTTTTTCACACTGCATTAACAAAATATTAATTAAAAAATTTTAGCAACCTGAATAACTTTACCTGTCCCTTTTATTTTTTTGTTTGCATGTTTCTTAATGATTTTTGAAAATAAAATTAATGTTAAATATTTAAACCTAAATATGTATAGTATGTTTTTGCTTAAACCACAGCGACCGTACAAAACATTAAACTTCTATTCTACGGAACAATTATGTATACATATGTACCTACATACATAAATCAACCAGTATATATATGTAGGTACGATTTTTTCTATTATATAAAACCTATCTTTGAAATTAAACTGAAGAGAAACATGGAACGCTGCACCCACACACATATTAAAGATTGAAGTGCATGTCCCCGATTTTGTCCAACAACTTTAGTACATTCTTTTAACTCATCGATAAAACTTTACTTCAAGTGAAAAACTCACGACAAAAATCTAGATCAAGTAGTGCGGCATGAGCTATATTAATGAATTAAGAAAAAAAAACATTCACACAATGATTCTATAGAAAAAAAATGAACCCAAAGCTGCACCTATTCATCTTATGTGCTTGAACAAGTGCTTCGATTGTTCAACCCTTCATGCGGTTAGGTAATTCTTTTATGATGAGTGACTTGCTGAATTGTCCTCAAACAAAGTATGCACGCCTTTATGATAACATGCATGCATTTAGCGACTGCGGTATCTTTCTTTTCGGATGGATTTTTTTTTATTATTATTTTCAATTTTCGATTCGATGCATTCCCTGGTAAATTTCTCAGACTCACGTTGTGTATAGTCTTGATGTGGAGCTAGGTCTATTGAACTCATAACTCCAGAGTCCCGACCCAACAGTTAAGGCCACAAAAGACGAACGGGGCCACCATAACCACCACCAAATGGCTGCAGTATCACATCACATCTTCGTCGTCAGTGCTTTGCGAAGAACCCTTTTTATTCAGTGATATCTGAAGCTTTGTAGAAGCGTACATGCAGTTCTTTATAAAACAGCAATTACGGTAGAGCACAATGGGGCAGAATTGCTTTAAAAAAGGAATCCAACGTCGAGTTTAAAAATATGTTACCAGGTGCGCATAGCTAAGAACATTTTCTTTTTTTTTAAATAGTTGTCGCTTAAAAGTTTATAATACGAAAATGAGAAAGTCAAAATTTGTGTGCCAATTTTTCCTCTACTCAACTCGAACAAATAACTCAACACGGATAAACTCGACTCTAAATTTCGTTTGGAGAACTTATTCAAATGTAGTTTCTTGAGTTAACTTTGGATTAAGTTCTCTGAGGTGAGGTGATCCGAGTTGGGCTATCCCAACTTGAGTTGAGTTTGTGTCAACTAACTACACCTACACAGGAATTGTTAAAAGTACGTGCCGTACCAACAGGCCCTGCTTCTTTGGTGCGGAGCGAAAGGTGAGAGTTTAGATTTTGCGCGAGCCTTAAGCTTTGGATGACTCATTACTGTTCTTAAGGTCTCATTGTTTTTCTGTCCAAAGAATTTCTTAACATTGTCCCACTGTTAAAAGTAGAAAAAGTTATACGTGTATTTACGTAGACATACCTTAACTATTTATATGCCTATAGAGGAAAACGTTGATCTCTCAATGGCATACGACGAATAACTTTGACTCTGAGGCGCGACGATACTCGTGCTGGTCGTGGCTGTTTTTGTTAGAGAAAATAATTGCTGGGGATGCGGTGCGGCGCTAACTGAAGAGTGCGGCGCGCGGTGTTGTCAGTGAACCGGCGCGCCGCGGCGCGCAATACCACCCACGATTTTTGGCTCAGTGAACCCTCTCGAACGCGAACGAAAAGTCTTGCACTGCTGAACCACCAAAAGACTCTCCACTATTACTGTGAACTATATCTACACATATAGCCTTAAGTATATAATATACAAATATGGATGTATCGGCGGCGGCATACCGTGTCGATTTTCATTTCATAAATTCTTCTACTTCAGTCCAGGCCAAAACTGAAAACCGAGTCGTAAGGGGCAGCAGCAGCATCGGGCAGGGCTGGGAGAGTGTGTCTCTTCCGCACAATAAACACGGAAGTTGTATACACACTGAATGTGACTTTAAAATTACCTTCCAGATTGGATGAACCTTCTTTACGCTGTGCTGGTTGAAATGAAATGTTTATGTATCTTCTTGTGCTCCTTTGGTACTCTGTAAGATATAAAGATACCATGAGGCACGACTCGCAACTTTTATAACTAAGTGACAAATGGTCGTAGTTCGGAGTAGATTCAAGAATGCTGATGATGATGATGGGGATGACAATATGCGAAAATACTTGAATTTACACTCAGAGAAAAATAAAATAATCAAGAAACCACAGTTCCCTGAAAAGTTCAACGGCACAAAGGGTAATTTAAATTTTTACTGTTTTAATATTTTTTTTTAATGAAACGTTGAGGTGCCTTTTTATTATAAGTTTTATTTAAAATTATATTAACATTTTTCAAAAACATATCATTAATTGCCAAAAAGTTAAACAACCTGTTTTTTCTTAATACTTCACCAGACTACTTTTAAAATTTCGTAGACATCGGTTTAGTTGTAGAAAGTCAAAAATCAATTAGGAACAAATCAAATATTGTAACTCTTGTTAAGAAACTTGTTATTAACCGTAGACATGACCCTCAAGTACCTAAGCTCTAAGCATTACAACTTTCAAATTTCAAAAAAGTCATAATTGGCACCCCCCAAAAAACGTTAAAATCACTTGAAAATCAAAAATAGTGCAAGTCAATAACTTTCGTCGTTTTTTAGTAAATAGATGGCGCTGACAATAATTCAGATTAGTACTAATGAACGTATAATTCTTCTTTTGTACCTTTGTTAGTACTTGTTTTAGAAAATTCAGCTGTTTTTTCATCTCAAATTACATCGAAATTACAAAATTTTTTGTTTAATAATTTAGTACCCCAATTTAAATTTGGCAGACAATAATATAATCACGTCCCATATTTTCGCGAACACTTTGTGGCGGAATCAAAAAAAAATAATTTGCAGTACTTTATTGTAGCAAATTAAATGCTTATTTGTTGCACAAAAATTATTTTTGTAGCTCCCATGTGTCATTTTCTATTCCAATTTTCAATTTTGAAAGGATAATTCCGGTCAGCTGCAAAAAAATTAAAAAAAATAACTTTTTTGAAATTTTTATTTCGCCACTAATTGTAGCTTTTCAACCTAAAATTTGTTCCCCAAACCTCAATTTTGTAGCTCAAGCACTTTTTGAAATATTTAAGCTCAAAAGTGATCTTCAAAAATCTAACAAAAATAGAAAATTTAAAAAAAAAGAATGATTGGAGAAATTTGAAGTAACCATGGATTTTATTGTTGTTCAAGATTTCGATGAAATAAGACGAAAGCCCTCAAGCGCTCAAAATTTTCAAAAAAGTTGATTTTTTTTTTCTTTCCAGAAATTGCAGCTTTTCAGAACAAAATTGTTGCGCAACAAATTTTGGTTTGAAAAGCTACAATTACTGGCAAAAAAATTACAAAAAAGTTAGTTTTTTAATTGGACAACTCCAAAAATATTTATTATTTTCTTATTTTCGTCTGCTTCAGTTAGTCCAGTAATCTCCTTCGTAGGAAGGAGACCTTGCGTCCAACCCGGTAGTTCTGATTTTAAGCTAAGTTGTTTATGATGTTAAGCCGATGTGAAATTCAATTATTCGACCTCAAGCGCCGAACGCAACATTGGTAATGATGCAAAAAGCCAAGAATTTAATTTGAGCTTAGAACAATTTCTGTAGATTCAACAGTTTCCAAGACACAGCTTTTCAAAATATAGCAATAAAAAATGTATAAAAGAAAGTAGAACAAATTAAAAGTATATAAAGAGATTTTGAATGCTACCCATAGCATTAATCAAACTTTTAGAACGTGTTGACTAGGTCAAAAAAAGAAGCAAATGTAAGCCTATATCCCCTCCTTTAGGTCGGAGGTGCAATTTTCTAATAAAATGACTTCACATGTAAAAATAACTTTTCAAAGACACCGTTGTCACACACGAAAAAACATAATTACCGGATTTGAAGCAAGGTCTGATGTACATAGTTACTGTACTAAGTCTCATTTTTGCAGAATTTTGTATAACTAAAAAAACATAAAGGAACTTAAAAACATTTAAAAGGCTACGAATTTTAATGGCAACCAAAATTAATTTTTTAAATGATAAAAGATTTTGTCCGCTAACTTCAGACTTATTTTAGCGGAAAATTCATTAACTCAAAAATCGTGCGAGCTACAAATTTTTGGTTTGCGCAACAAGTAAGTATTAAACTAGCTACAGTTACTGAGATTCAATTTTTTTGATTCCGCCACAAAATGTCCGCCAATATAATCATGTTTGGACTTGTGCCTCAAAAAAACATGGCCTTATGACGATTTCGGAAAGCCACACAATACCAAACGTTAAAATTTTGCCACTTTTCTAAAGTCAAAAGGCAAAACTTGCCGTCATGTCACGGCACCCGATATATGTAGACGCCAGCAAACAAAACAGAACTGCAAATCTCTATTTATGCAGCCCCAGTGAGCCAAGGCCCCCACCCATATGAGCGTATAAGGGTTAGGAATGTGCATTCACCAAACCTGCGCAAATCCTATAATATGCCCATGTGCCCAAGCAGGGGGGTTGCAGGGGGCAGCATATTCCCCATACATACACTGGCCCTGGCTCCTTTCTATACTGAAATTTCTTACTTGTAAAGTGTGTTGTTCTATACAATGCAGCAAAAATTAGGGACTTATGTCCCATTTTATGAAAAGAAAAAAATATTGTAGAATTATGGGCTTCTGCCTCATGGACTAATGTCCCTGCGCTGTCACTATCGCTCACGTAATTTGCTTATTTCAATTTTTTTTTGAAAAAATAAAAATAAAATTAGGGCAAATTGGCGTTTTGACGCTTTCGGAAAGCGACATAAGGCCAAACGTTAAAAATTGGTCTTATATCACTCTCTCAAAAAGTCATAAGACCAAATACCGAGATTTGGCCTAATGTCACTTGGCCTTATGTTATGTCAAGGCATGACTCACCTTTTGGATAAGTGATGATAACTCCACACATAAACATTTTATACACTGAAACAACTTCGCTTATCTGAATTGAATGCGTCCATCAATATTGAATCGACACATTAATTAATTTGACATGCTTCATTGTTAAATCTTTTCAATTATTGTTATTTATTTTGATTTGCAGGCATATTAAAATGAATTTGTTTTGCTCAGAGCTCCGCTTATGTGAAACAAACTGCACTTTGCTTTACTGAAAATTCCGCTTTATGTATGTATTACATATTTAAATTATATGATTAACATGGGAAATAGAAAAACGCCATAAGTGACTGATAAACGGCCATCATTTTAAAGGGCATCCTTTTTTATCAATGTACATTGTACCTTCTACATCGATACCTTCCCCTCCATAAGAATGTATTAAGTGACATTGCTTCGAAAAATAATTTTTTGATCTTCACCTACTTATATTTTGACCTAAGCGTAAAATTTCGGTTTGGGTTTGGGGTGCACTAGTACTTAACATGTAATAAAATTAAATCAGAAGAAAAAATAATTGAATCGGACCCCAAATAAATGAAGGAACAAGAAGTTTTCTTTGGGTCCTCTACGATTTTTAAAATGTCCCTTAATACATTCTACATATGTATCGATATGTAGCTGAAAAGCTGGGGACATTGCTCTATAGAGCAAGTATTGGTTTCGTGTCAAAAAAAAAAATTGAGGTTTTAATCAAAACCAACATTACGATGATGGAGATGTCCGAAAAAGTGGTTTTTGTCATGCCGCCCGTCCGTCGGTCTGTGCGTCTGTGCGTCAGTACGTCTGTGTGTCCATCTGTACACTTCTCCACTGCACAAACGCGTGGACGGATTTTCTTCAAATTTGGAACAGATGATTTTTACTTAATTTCCAAAGTTGTTTTTTTTGTTTTTGAATACCTCGTCTAGAACTAATACCTCCCATATAACGAATTTGAGTTATTAGGTTTTTCTGAAACGGCTCAAACGATTTTGTTAAAAATTTGTGTATATATTATGTTCAGTCACTACAACAAAACTGCATTTTTAGTTTTTCTCAAAAAACTCGAACATCGGAGAAACAGCGTTGTCGTTTTTTTTTTTTGCTAATTTTTTTTTATTTTGTGAATAGCTCGTAAGCGGTAAAAGCGATTTTGACCAAAACTTTTGCACAGATATTTCATATTACTTTAAGGAATCTCTTTAAGTTTAAGAAAAAAATATGTATTAATTAAAAAACTAAAAAAAAACTAAAAAGTTAAAATTAGTTTTATTCTTTTAAATTAAGCAAAACCCTCTATTTTGTTAATTTATATCACATTTTTTTTTTTTAATAAACTTTATATAAGAGGCTTTAACGTTTATAGCAACTTTAACTCAAAGAGCAAGTACGTGCGATCCAGTCGTGCATTTTATTTTAATACGCTTTTTTTATGTTGGATTTTTTCAAAGTAGGTACATGTACTAATAATATAAATATAAATATCTGCTTAAATAGTTTCAATTATAAAACTTTACTGAAGAAATATTAACTTGCCGTGTTCGATAAAAGATTGCAAGCCAATTCATATTTCTCAAAGATTGGTATAGGTAACATGATTCAATTTTCGTTCAGCTTGTATGATTCTGTCACATAGTGATTTATCAACACCAGAATCATGTTACTGGTTGACAAATGGTAAGAAGTAGTTATTAAAAAGATGAAATTTGTTAAGATTTTTAATTACGATATGAGAACAATAACGCTGTTCAATATGTTCGCTGGTTTATTCACTTTTCAATTTGCAGAAGTTTCATTCATGTGGATACATAAATGTATGTTGATTCATATGCGTAGGTATAAGATACATTAATATGCTAGTTTCTTTTTATCTTGAGAATAGATGTAAAAAAGAACTTAACAGGGCCTTAAATTCAAACAAATTTTTGGTAAATTTGTTGCTTCCAATACAATGTTGTCTGCAAAATGAAAAATGTTGCAACCTCTCCATTCTAAGTCCTGACGAACCCCTACAGAACCTACATCATTGTATTTATTTATTTATTTTTTTTTTTTTTGGTATTTGTTTGCAACATTGCTGCCCTTTGTCTTTTATGTTTATGTAGAATTTATTTAATAATACTTAAAACAGTCCGGTCTAAGATAAACTGAAGTTTAAAAACGACTTTATGAATAAATTGCTCATCAATTTTACCTAAATAAGCAAAGACAAGCATTTTTGAACACAAGAAGTGCCACAAAGTCAGCTGGACTTCCACAGATTGACAAGCCTCCTCCAACAAAATTGATCACTTTGCGATCAGTCGAAGTTATTGAAGAAGTCTCCTGGACGTCACGAACATATGGGGATCACCACTTCACCTGTTTAACATTGATTTTGAAAAAGCATTTGATATTGTCAACAGAGAATTTATTTGGTTTGCCCTACAGGGGCATCATCGCATATCAGATAAGTAACTTGCGATGGATGCATATGTCACGTTCTGCATAGAGGAAGGCTTTCGGAGGAATTTGAATTCCAATGTGGAAACAAGCAGGGTTACATACTATCGCTAAGACTTTTTTTTAGTGATAAGCGATGTGCTGCTCGTCATAGCCCTTACTCTGTTTAAAATATGGAGCAACAATTCTTTCAGCTTAAAGAACAAACTGCGACTGTTCCAATTTTGAATCAATGCTTCTTTATAGCTTTAGCACGTGGTTAATAAGATATACTGAAACAAGAAAGACAAGAAAGCTGCAAACGTTCGTAGTGGAGAACCTATACCAATGCCCTTGACAAGAGGCCACCACGGAGATTATAATGTCTGAGGGCTTAAGAATTAAGTTGAAGAAAAGCGTTTGACAAATGTATGCACGTGAAAAAATCGAAGACTCAAAAACGTTATGACAGTTAATTTAGTTGATAACATATGGCAGAAATTTACGCATTCAAATAAACAATTTTTTGAACAATTTCATAGTTGAATATTCAATTTTCTATAATAACTAAAACTTCAATCCATTTACTCCCCTATTTATCTTACTTTTATTTTTACAGCTCTGATATCAATTAACGAATAACTTCAAATGCAAACCCTTGACAATAACGCTGATCATAGGTTTCTTAAATCTATATAATTCCAAAAAATAGAAGGGAATTGCTTCAAGTCATGCCATGGATTGGATAATGTACAGCACGAGATTCGGTTATTAAAACAAACAGAAAAAAAACAACACACAAAACATCCCTCTGATCATTATAATTTCAAAACTAACACATAATCAAAACGCCGAGTTTATAGTACGATGGGTAGAGTTTTTAGGTAATTTAAGATGGATGAGATTAAGTACTGATACCTGGCAAATGTTTTTAAATAAATTTTAATGGGAATTTGCATTTTTGTATCGATACTTTAAGACATGAACCAAGAGCACATTTTTTTCAGTAGTGTTTGGGTACTCGTATGTGTTTTATAGATTTTTTAAAAATTATTATTATTTATACAAAATTAACATCCAAAAGTGAAATAAAATATAATTTCAAGGTTTTTTTTGTTCATAATGACAAAAAAAAACTCAATTCACAACACTGCTTCGCGAACTATGCAAGCAAACCAGCTGGAGTTAATTTTGAAATTGCACTATGTGGCACAGGACTAAATAAAATGTTGAAAAGTGCTTGATGTCGATGAGGTACCCTCTGTCTTAATTAGAGGAAGTGCCTTTAGTATTTTGGGTTTCCCATTATTATGACTTTTAATCGATGGTGTTGATCAATGTGGGAGCGGCAGCATAGCGGCCGGCGCGCGGCGCGGCTCACACATCCCAATAGGCGGCTGGATGGAATTCTGTTTTTTTTCAATTTTTGTCCTTTGGATTATAGAAAAATACTCGCATGTATTTACTTATCAGGAAATTGGTATAGTTTATGACCAGTAAAGTTTATTTTAAGCAAAAAAAAAATCGATTTCAAATTGTTTCAAATGGAGACAATCGTTTAAGTGTTTACCTATCCCATTTTAATGCTGGCTAAAGGTTTAATGTCAATACAACGCCAACGTCCTTGAAGCTTTACGTTTTGAGCCAATATCAATATTTGAACGGAACGCTGTAAAGAAGTTAGTGAAAAATAAGGAGAAGTACATAAAATGCGTTTTTTAAATATGCTCAGAACAGTAGGTAGGTACTACGAAAGACAAACAGTTATATGGCAAAAGTAATTTAACTTTCTACCTAAAATGTGTTGTGTACCTACATAATAATGAAGATCTATGAAATACATTCGGGGCATTAAGAAAAAAATATATAATTACCATTTAAGTATCTAGATTTCAGTTTCGGAACACACTTACGACCACATTTTCGTAACCTTTCGCATGCATATTTGTATGAAATTTATGACTCGACAAAGTAATTGTGCAGTCTACGGGAACTAAGTCCACTGAGAAGCTTAGTTCGTACTCAGTGGAACGAAATCCACAAATAATAACAAATGTCACTGTGAGAAAAAATATACCAAATTTAATTATTATAAACAGTGAGGTCATGTAATAACTAACTTTTTCAACGCTCATAGGTACCCTGGCCCCTTTCCTTGCTAAACTTTCTAACTTGTGTAATATCAAAAAATTATGGTGAATTGAAATGCGAAACCTTTCTACTTGCTCATTTCTCTTTAAAAAATGAGTTTTATGTAACTTGACACACAAGTTAGCACTACCACCCCTCGAAAACAGTTAAAATAAGCTAAAGTTTGAAAAACGAGTACGTCAGTAATTGTCGTGATTTTGTCGCAGATAGATGGCACTATTAAACATTTTGTTACATCCATATTTTGGAAAACACGACCCCTTTATTGAACACAATTTCCAATTTCCTATAAATTTTGCTATAAAAAAATTGTCGCTCACTTTTTAACAAAAATAATACCTATATAGGTGTATTATAGAAACCTAGCACTACCATATGGACATATTTTTGTTTGTTTGCCTTTTTTGCTATAAAGTTGCAATAAACAATTGTCGTTTGACGTATAGAATTAAGTTGCATCATAAAATAATTTGTGGCGTATTTACTTTAGAAACAACACCACCTTAGTAAAACACTATCAAAAACTATCATATCTAAAAAAAAATTGTTCTTATTGCGTTTTTGATTTAAATTATGCCATAACTAATTGTCAATCAATGACTTTTAGCAGGTTAACAATGCGTTTTTTTAACACCTGATAGTGTTAACTTGACGGTTAGCTTAGCACTACCAGCCTTGGAAAAATGTTAAAACGATCATAAATACAAAAACCGGGTATGCAATATGGATATTATAAAACAAGGGCGCGACAAATTTTTTTATGGCATAACTTACTATAAATTATCGAGGGAGAATCGATTGTAGCAAAATTTATAGGAAATTGTAAATTTCAAGCAGATTTGTACCTTTGATAGTAATAATCTTAGATATTTTAATTTAGGGGACGTGGTTTTCACGCATACCCTGTTTTTGTATTTATGGTCGTTTTCACTCTTTTTCAGGGGTTATTTTTAAAAAAATGAGGCGCGACAAATTTTTCCTTTCACGACAATTAATTTCAACACTACTTTTTTTTTAATTTGTTGGGCATTAAATAAACTCTGTAGTCTTTAGGTTGAGACCGTAGTCCATCATGGTTACAATCCATCTAAAGTCAGTCTGGAGAACATTTAGACGATATCAAAAACACTATTCGACAACTCTAGTATAATTACTGTAGGCAAGTGCCACATTATGTGTACCTGGTCCACCCTAATGAAATGATGACATTCATACCTATGTATGTTTCTCATTTCTTCAGACATTAATCAAAACTTTCATTGTGAAAACTAGTTACAAGATAGGATTAGCATTTCACAATTGGTTTTTCTTATTTTAATGGTTGCTTGTGAAAACTAGAGCAAAGTCACATACTTACCGTCATTTTAAACTTCTCCTTTAAACGGTAAACAAAAGGTAAGCTCTTTACCATTTGTCATACGAGCCAGTCAATGTCAATGCGGTTTTTGCGATTAAATTACAAAAAACATTTCTTCATTTCTAGACAGTTGGATTAATAGGTAAAGATCAGTGTTCGTTTAAAAAAAGAGTAGATTTTATGTGCAATTTGACCCTTTTAAATAGGTTTGTCTCCTTTTGGTTTTAGAGGAAGAAATTATTATTATTATCATTGTCAACGCCGTCTTACATTTAACATTGCCCACGATAAATTGTGAACTATCATTACTCATAAGTATGCATTAGAGCTAAACTTAAAAGATCATTTGAGGTCAATCATTGTACGAATTATTAATATGTATAAACAAGACAATAATAAATTATTATAATTGATTGCTTTCATCAAAGCAGAGTCTATACCTATTCCATTATTCAATCACACGTCCAACTATTAAACGCACAAAATTGTAATTGCAAATTTCCACAACTAAACGAACGAGCCAAGTCAGCTACTGTATGTTCTATTTTCTATGATCACTGAGTCTGAATTCGCTTTGCGCTTTACAACTTAAAAATTACGTCTAATTTCAAACTTCCGTTGCTATACCGAATACCGCACGCACATCAGCAGAAGGAAACATTAAAAATTCATTCGCGGTACTTATGGGAAACCGCTATATAGACTCAAAGTTGTTAAGGCAGCACGCACTATTATCGGCAAATTGTGTCATAAATTCTGAAATCCTAACATGGCAAAGTAATAGATTTATTTACTTATTTATTATAAATATTTTATGGGTTTGTTACTCTGTTTTATTTCATGAAAAGTTTCAGTTTTTAGATTAAATTAAGTTTTACAAATAAAATAATGTGTTCCCATACGTATTTTAAATTTTTTTTTAATTAATTTAGTTTAGCTTACTATAGGTGCGGAAAGGTACGTCGGTCGCGTCGTAAGTAAAGTTGTTGGTTTATGAAAACAATTAAATTCGGTCAATTATAGTTTGAGAACTGGTTAACGTTTTTGAAACGCTATCCTTGCAAGGCCAATTTTTGTACAGAAATCTTAGTTAGCGACAGCTAGGAAAAGCTTTGGATAACTATAGGATTTAGGGTAGGTGCATTTTTTGGTTTTATTTTTTAATTTAATTTTAATTTAATTTTTACACCTGCTATTCTACCAAATAAAAGAATCGACGTAAATTCATGCTACCTTAAAGGAAAGATGAGCCAAAATTTCTCATCTCCCAAATTCTTTTTATGATAATCAGAAACTTCCCTATAGCAAACAAAATAATTCCCACACAAAATCAACAAAAAAAAGCCATAGTTTAAAAAATTACCTACATTGGTAGCACTAAAGAGAAAGGTAAAAATAAACAACAACAAAAAATGTTGTTCAGTGAAAATCAGCCACGTTTGTGAGCATTTGTATGCAAATTAAAGAACTTCAAAAATTAATTAAAAATAGTTATTAATGTTTACTCACTTTAAAATTGTGATATTTGTAAAAAGTCCTAATTTACCGAATAAAAGTATCCGCGTTCGGAAATTCCTGCCCTTAAGTTGAGCCCTAATTTGGTTAGACGCTGTAAGGCCCAAAAAGTTTTTAATTTTAAATAGGTATAAACAATTCATTCAAATTCAATCATAATTACCTACCTATTTTATGTTGAGAGCTTTATTGGATGGAATTTGTCCATTTTTTTTTTCTAAAAATAAATTAGGCAGGCAGGGTACAATGTACATACCTAACCTATACCTATACCAACCTACAAAAAGAAATAAACAATATTTTTATCTATTCGATCAATTTTTGGCACAGCTGTTTTGTTTGTTGCCCTTACAAAAAAAAAAATACATACAATCTACATACAATATCGACCCTCATCTCAAATCGTCATATAGTCCAGTTGGAATAAACATTTGAAATAGAAAAAAATAGACCCCACAATTTTCTATTACAGAACGTTAGAGGGGATCAATAGACACCCCCGTGTCACTTTTCGGGAAAATTGTGCCAAGGCTTCAGCCGCCATCTTGGATTTAAGGGTGAATACGTTTTTATTGAATAACTCGGCCATTTAAAACTTTTGATAAAAATGACTTAAAGAAAATTTTATTTTTTGATCTTAATATGTATTTTTTTTCTCTACGATCTATATTTTTCGAGTTAAATTTAAAAAAAATGCTTTATTTCACTTATTTCGATGGTTTAAATAATTTTTTTCTACAGGTACCTACAATGAAAATGTCGATGCATACAATTTGATAAAAAAATCATTTGAATATATTGTTATGACTCGAATAAAGTTTTTTTTTCTCAATTAAACCCTTTCCCGCACCTCCTCCGTTGAGCTAGAATACCAGGCGTTTTTTTTTTTTGTATGTTGATTCCCCAGTAGGCCTAATCCACGTATTTATCTTTTCGAAGCTATTATTTTATATGCTTAAGCTCTTTGTTGGCAATGATGACGACACCAGTAAATAATTTTAATATATGTAACTTAAATATATTATATTTGAGTGTCACAATAGATAAGACGTCTATAATAGGTACAAATTAAATTTTCGACCAAGCACTCACATTGTGCTTATATTCTTGAAACCCGTTTTCTACGGAAAATATTTCTCTTTTGTATTGGACTAGCAAAAAAAAAGATATAATAAAATTCAAAAATAATAGAAAAATAAAAATTAAACCATTTTTTAAAAAAATTATACGAGTATTTGTTTAAATTGTATTATCATTTAACGCTTGTACATGAAATATACTTATTATTTCGACAAAAAAACGGTTTTCGTGGTTTATGTCCTTACTTTTTTTTTCGTTTTAATTTTTATTTTATTTTAAAACTAAGCTTATATTCCGTTGAAATTTGGCCGAATTTTATATATTTTATTTATCTTTTAAGCGTACTTAGTGCGAAGTAGATGTATTTTTCGACAAAAAACGGTTTTCGTGGTTTTGGAATTGTCAAGCTATTATATTTTAAAATGAAGTTAATATGTTCGGTTGAATTTTATTATATTTGATTAAAACTTAATGAGTGTTTAATACAAAGAAAAAAGTATTTTCCCGACAAAAAAAACGATTTTCCAAGATATAAGCTCACCTTTTTATAAAATCAATAGTAAATTGTCTGTTGTTTTAAAATTTTACGCATAGACGTGTTATATATTCTGATTTTTCAAAAATAATACAATTAAGTATACAATGGTTTAAAAAAAGTATTTAAACTATCGAAATAAGTGAAATAAAGCATTTTTACATTTAAATAAAAAAAATATAGATCGTAGAGAAAAAATATTAATATCAAAATTGTAGAAAATAAATTTTCTATAAGTTTTACCTTAGTCATTTTTATCCAAAGTTTAAAATGGCCGAGTTATTCACTAGAAACGTAGTCTCCCTACAATTTTCCCGAAAAGTGACGCATACGTTTCTATTGATCCTCTTGTGGGCTCTAATTTTTTCTATTTCAAATGTTTATTCCAACTGGTCTAAGCTAGGGGAAGCTTTACCCCCTCCCCTCCCCCACAGGGTTCCATTTAAGGCCTGCAGCTCACCATCATCAAAAAGTCGTCTAGAGTCAACAAAAAAATGGCAACTGAAAATTACTCGTTTAAACGGGGATGTTATAGCCCGGCTCACGACAACTCGACTCCGGTGCAAAGTTGAGTTGTGCTTTTGTGTACAACCCCTTTACTTGGGATTACTAAAGGATTTGGGATAGGTGCGAGTTTGACTGTATGCAAAGTTTTATCCGTCGCACTTCTTAATTTATGTTCACCTCAGTTGAGTTGTTGTGAGTAAATATATGGTAGAAAGACACTGTAGTTTCAAAATTACCCAAAATTACTCTGGTGGAGCATGCTTGAATTCCACTGTAAAGGCCGGCACACACTGATTTTTAAATTTATTTTATTGGCCAGTAAAATTAGAAAAAAAGTCTGATTAAGTTGAATTTAGTTTGAGAACCTTTTTTTAAAAGTTCGGTACATGCAATTAATTTTGTTTTGGTTCAGTAGTTTTTTTGTGAGTGGGGGTAAATAATGGGAAAAGGGTATTCTTGCAGCAGTTTTTTTGATTTCTCAATTTTTATGGAAAGAAATTGTTTGCAAAGTTTTACCTAATGCAATTGTACACTAAATTGGTCATGCAGCTTTTTTTAATTCAAAGGTCATATGAACGCATCCAACTCACTTTTATTTTAAGACTCAATTGAAAGCTCCGAGATACTTTTTCACCTTTTCAAAACACAAAAGAATTTTTGCTGTGAAAAATAGTTAAACCATAATTTAAGGGTGTCAAGATAGCCCTCACGGCAACTCGGCTCATGTTTAATTTTTGCACTTGAGTCGAGTTGTCGTGAGTCGGGCTATACTTAACTCACCCCCAAATTTAAGGAGTTGGAAAATAAATAAAAAAATAATTCCCTTTTAATGTTTCCTTGCTTTAAAAATGTGATATTGTTCTACCAAATGAAAGAATCTGCGTAAATTCATGCTACCTTAAACGGAAATTGAGCCAAAATTTCTCCTATCTAGAATTCTGTTTCTTATGATCTGACAAAAAAAACATTCTGTGTAGGTATGTAGGTATTTATATTGATCATCGCGCGATTTTCAAGTTATTATTTTATCAGTTTTGCAAAATTTTAATCAAAGTTTCGCTTACGTACAAGCAGAAGCATGAGCAACTCGGTGGTTTATGATGTAATTCAGGAGGCCTTCAAAGTAGAAAGTAGTAGAAAATCGTTATTCGAGGGTTCTCACTCAGGATTTTAGCTCCCTATTCAAAAACTTAAAGAAAACAAGGTTCAAAAACTTCCCTATAGCAAACAAAATAATTCCCATACAAAATCAACAAAAAACCATAATTTACAAAAATTACCCAAAAAATTCCCTACTCTGATAGCTTTTAAGAGAAATGTCAAAACAAACAACAAAAAAACATGCTGTTCTGTCAAAAGCAGAACTTCAACAATTAATGAAAAATAGTTATATGTACATAATTGTTTCCTCACTTCAAAATTATGATATTTGTTAGGTACTTTAGATTGAAAGCTTTATTGACTGGACTATAATATCTTTAATAAAGTTATTTTTCTAAAAATGAATAAGGTATTTGGGTAGGTACATACCTAACCTACATATATGCCTATACCTACCAACAAAAAGAAATAAATAATATTGTTATCAATTCGATCAATTTTTGGCACAGCTGTTTTGTTTGTTACCCTTACAAGAACACAATACAATACAGATACATACAATCTATACATACATTATCGACCCTCACCCCAAATCGTCATATCAGAAACAGACACAACTGCTTTTTAACATCTTAGGCAAGCATGTAGAATTGAAATTGTAGATGTACCCAGTACCTATTAACCTTTTTATATCAATGATATAAATAAATTATTGTTATTAATAAAACAAAACAATAAATTATCAAATTGTTGTAATAAGACTTGCAAACATGCGAAGAGCTTCCGTATAATTAACAGTTTAAAACCATATTGCTTACTGAATCTGAGTATAGGTCAGTTTATTCTCCGAAGTAAACAAAAACAAATCAAAAAGAAAGAACTTACATTTAAAATAGGTGCACTTATCTCAAGCTTGTGCCTTTCCTTATCCGAGCTGCATAAGCAATTCCAAGGCATTTTACGTAACCAATTGATTGTATAATCCTAAATATTTGTATCCTCGATATTTTTTTTTTATTTTGAAATTGATACACATTTTTGTCGAAAAATGATATATGTATGTATGTATTCTTAATCACTTCACATCACTTCACAATCACATCATGAACCATCAATCAATCAAATTGATGATGAATCTAATTCAAAACTCTCGCGTAATTTACACGTCAATCGTTTTGCTAAACTTTTGTTATTAAACTTTATTTACTCCGCCGCCAAATCGAGATAAGAATGGGGGGATAGAAACAAAATAATGGGAGATCAGACACGACTGCTTCCACTTCCAACCATGTCAACGTCAAGAGATAATGAGCACACATGCAGTTCTACGTTCTATCCACGTTCAGATACTAAGGGCAACTATTTTTTATTCAATCCCTGAATTAAAAGAAACCACCACACCAGCTGCTAGAGTGCTAGTTGTGATTGTGAGCTGTACGAACTCTAGCCGGCATCGACTATCCATCCGACAACTCTACCGCAATAATTGCTTTGTATGACACAAAACATGTACGGTGTACCAGCAGCAGTACAACACAGCAGTACCATACCATTACCATGTAGACGGCTACAACACTGTATGTAGAAATGTAGTTGTTGTATAGCGCCGTTTGCCATCAGGGCATTTTGGGTTGGTTTGGTTGTCTAGTAGTTTGAGAAGTATAGTTGGATCTTAGAAATCGTTTCTTTATACTTAGGAATTGAGAAAACTGTCATGGCGACAAAAATTATATGAATTCAAATATTGTTTACAAAAAACTAAATAAAATAAATTTAAAATAAAATGCATTTCGATATGACTTTAAATACAATAGTTGTATTTTACAGCCCTGTCATGAATTCCGTTCGTATCGTAGATTTGTTACAAATAAAAAAAAAACTTTTGTAATAAAAAAAAAATCATGGAAATAGCAGTTGCGAATGGATTCTGTGATTGTTTTTTACGGGATTCATGACAGTTCCACGAAATGAAATTCTTGATAAGGCTGATTACAGCAAGAAAACAAGATCCATTTCTCATCACTCTCCCTTACCAATTTTCTAACTCATCACATTCGTCAGCATTCAGCAGTAGGGAAAAAGAGATAATTAATAATAATGCTTATAAAACAGGATACTGAATGATAGAGAAGAATAGACAACACAAGATCCGTTTGGGAACTTTTTGGGCCGAATTATGAGTCCATTTTTTTAGAGTGAGGAAGAAATTCTTTCATATACGCCCAAAACTGCTCAAAAAATTATTGTTTTATTTATTAAATAATTCCTTTTTGATTGCATTTCAAATTTTTGGTAACTGATTTAAAATACCCGATATTAAAAAAATATTTTCATAACCTATTTTTTTTTCCGATTTGTTATTTTCTTTTGCCTATATTAAAAGGCTACTCTTTGGACTCGCATGTATAAAGTGCAAAAGAGAATGTTTTATGAATGTTTTATTACCTTTCTCTTTTGTATACAGGCGAGGTTAAACATGCCCCATATATTATATCGGTCTGTATGAAATAATTTTGATAGACTTAAAAAAAAACTTAAATTAAGTTGTGTAGGTTGGCAACAACGGTGATAATTTTCTTATTCGCATTTGCACCATATTGAAAGTTAAACTTTATAACCTCGTAAGTCGAAAAATTCGAAAAAAATATTATTAATAGAAGAAAATCAGAAAATTCAGAGCCATCTTTTGGCATTTTAAGGTCAATGACATTATTCTGAACATTTTTCAGAAATACTTACGATGTTCTGCATAAATTAAAATTTTTATTTCTGAAAACTTGCAATAACGACTTACGAGGATATAAAGTTTAACCTTCGATATCCAAATATTTAAATTACAACCATACTTCTCTGACTATACATCACAATACAAATATAACTTAAAACTGAAACCAGTGACTAGAAATGTTGTAGGGATCAGTATAAGTCACAAACGTACTGATACAGTACTTTTTGCTTAAAAGCTTGCAAGTTTTTAATAAACACATTTTCTATCAAATTTATAATAATTGGTTGATTTTAACAACTAACTATGTATCCTCAGAAAAAAATTTATTTAAGTGGACATTCGACGGGTCATGGATTAAAGATGATCAAATGTGAACAAATTTGCCCTAAGTGCCTTCTGTGTGAATAGCGAATGTATTATCTTTTTCCGTTTTCATAGCTCTGAAAGTGTTCGGAATGAATAAAAATGAATTAAACAGTACTTTAAATTTTATTTCTCATAATATTTATTTTTCGAGCCCTAACGCTTATGAGTAATAACAATACTACCACTAAGTACCAACTGCAACCACCGGATATGCCACATTTGTTGTTTACATTTTGCTACTATTCAGCATGTTGCACTCGGTTGTATGTGGTTGCATGTCATATCAGCTGGGTATGATTCACTTATGTATTTTTATTTTGTATCTATCTGCTTCTAAACATTCATTCATAAACATAAACAAATTTAATGTCATGCGAGAATATAGAAAACGTATATCAGTATGAAGAAACTGGTTGGTATGATATTAGTTGTAATATTGTACTTACCAGGGGTGGGATGTGTACTTTTTACTTCATTTCCTCCCGTTGGGGTTGTTTCATTTCTAACTGTAAGAAAAATAAATTAAGGACCTTCTCGGATACGACCCTTTTCAAATCAGTCGATAACATGCTGAAAGAGAATACGAATTTTAAAGTTTGAAAAATATTTAATTTAACCTTTCTTCTTTAAAAAAGCCGCCGCCATGTGCACTGATGGAACAGAATACAAACACCGATCGCTGTCAGAATGGAATTCGCTGTAGTAAAGATGTCAAATAAATCACCCACATGTCAAAGAATTAAAATTCTCGTTAAAATGATTCTCTGGATTTTCTATTAATTGTGTTTGCAGCATTCTAAATACATGAACAGTTTACTAGTACTAGTAATTCAAAAAAAGAAGTACTTAAAAATGAAGAGTTATATTTTGGTACATAAAATCTGTTAGTACTTCATTATGTTTCAGTTATGACTAAAGTGCTTATTAATACTTTTAAAGACTCTGTAATTCTTTTTGTGTTACCGCACTTCTACTTCATTTAATAAAAAATAAAAGAGGAATAGTCGTAAGTGAAAAATAAATTAAGTACCTAAATCAGTCGGAACCGACGACCCTTTTTAAATCAGCAGATAAATGGATACAGCACATTTATAAATTTATAAATCAGTCGTATAAAATAAATTCTCCCACGCCTCCCCCCACCCCCTTTCCAGAAACCGCATGCGCTGGGGTCCATTATCACCGAATATGATAACAATATCGGTTTGCTAGTCAGATCGGCACTTAATTAGAGTTTTTTGAAGATGAAAAATAAAAAAAATATGGCAATACAAATTAGAGTTGAGCTAAGTCGTGAAATTTAATTCGCAGGTATAATTGTGATTGTGATTTGAATTTCACCGCGATTTTAAACAGTGAACGTGATTTTTCAAAAAAAAAATACAACGAAGAAGTTGCAATTGAGGAACTTTTTGATAAATATTGTTATTAAAAAAAAAATGTAGATTTTTTAAGGGAAACTAAAAAAATACTAACAAAGTCTTCAGTATTTATTTAGTGAAAAACCATTGTTTGTATTGTAATTCAACATTTTACAAAACTAAAATACATAATTATAAAAAAAAAGGAATTAAAAAAAGGTATTATAAACGAAAAATAAATTACATAAAAAATAAAAAGCACTTATGGGTTCATCATTCATATTATACGTATTTTCTGAGGTTTAACAAAGAAGTTTGGATTGGTATATACAAAACGAGAACCTCTGAAAATTATGCTAAAAACTTAACCCAATCTGTAAACAAACTAACAAACATAAAAACTTTTGATGACTTTCACACCAACTCATAATAGCGTTTTCACACCAACCAGATTTCGCAACAAGATTACGAAATCTTGTTGATCCGCTCACACAGCAAATAAACTAGATTTTTTTGACATTTCCATTTGTTTCGCTGCTAAATCATGCTATAACTGTTATACAAAAGAAAACAATTTGTTATAAATGTGTTTTGGCTAACAAAATCAAGTAGATGTTGTTGGAGATCTCGTCGTTATCTAGATTACAAACAAAATTTTGAAAACCTATGAGAAATCTAGTAGATTTCGATGAGATTTCGTATTTTTTGCACGAAATTTAGATTGTTCGGTGTGAAGGCCATATAATCTAGATTTCATGCCAAAAGTACGAAATCTCATCGAAGTCTTGTTTGTAATCTACATGACGAAATCTCCTACAATATCTACTTGATTTTGTTAGCGGAGATACATTTTAACACATTAGGTGTGTTTTTTTGTACGCCTGGGCTAAGTTGGACGAAAAAAACGCTGTCGGGGCTAAGCAATTTACTTGTCAAATACAACAACAACTTAGCCCGAGGGGCTAGCTGCTAAGATCCGAGAATTCTCGGGGCTAAGCTCTCTGAAGGTGTTAAAATCTGTGCTACCAACTCATTTTCTGTTAAATCATCGATAAATTGCATGAAAACACCAAAACTATTGATAAATTGTATGAAAATAAATACAAAAAGATGGCGTTTGGTGTAGAAAAAAAAATTAAATTGTTTATTTTTCGTAACTCTTACAAATTATTTCATTTAAATTTTAAAGTGTGTGCATTTAATGCTCTGAAATTTCAATTTAGCCCGGGTGTTTAAGAAAAACACACCTATGGTTCTCTTTTGTAAGCAGTCGTAGCATGTTATAGCAGCGAGACAAAGGGAAATGTCAAACAAAATCTAGTTCTATGTATGGTGTAAGCAGTTCAACGAGATTTCGTAATCTTTTTGCGAGATCTGGTTGGTGTGAAAAGGCTACAAAAGCCACATTAGTACTCGTTCTTTTTTAAAACAGTATAAGAATATTATTAAATATCTTTCTTCTGAAATATCTTTATTCTCTGTTCCTTCTTACATATTCGTTCCATTCGACCCATTCGACGATTTTTCTTTGTTTTTGTGTCACCTCATAAAGCTGACTATCTAGTGATAGAGTGGGATCGGAGTATTAACATTCTACGATTTTTTCCAGTGAACAATTTTTATTTCTTGTTATAATCTTGTGACATTTCGTTCCACAGGGAAACCGTTGTCCTTCTTTTTCTCACATGATTCCAACGAAAAATAGAAATATGGAGCAGTTTGATGAATTTTCTTTGTCTAATCTCTTTCAGAAATTTTTTTCATTGAAAACAACAACAATGCTGTTGTTATTGTTGTATTTATCACTGAAAAAAATCGTTTGTTAACCTTTCCACCAAAGTATATTGACCAATAGGAAAGTACGCGAACTACTCTATCAGTATTTGGGAAAATCGTCGAATGTAAATCCTGACTTTATTTCCATTTTTATTGTTCGGGTGATAAAAAAATCGCTGCGTATAAATCTAACAAACTGTTATAATCCTGGAATATTTCATTGGAAAAAAGTTTCTTCTCGAAAGAACGAATGGAAAAATTGTTGATAGATGTTGGTTTTATTTATTTTTTACCTGTCATCATCTGTCAAGAAAAAAAAATTCGTTTGGTGAATAATCACGTACTTTACTGTTGTTGTTCTCCGTAATTATTGTTGTTGTTCAATTGTTTGTGTAATTTTTCTGTTTTACATACAGACACTGCTGAAAAACCAACATTTTTACAACACTACTTAAACTTTTGAGTATTTTCTTATATCGTTGGCTTCTCTATCAAAAGTTTATTTTTCGATTATCTGCGCTCCTGAATCAACAACAACTCGATTTAATTTGTTTTTAACTAAATAAACAAGGTTGTCTTTTTCTTTTTTGCCAGCCCTAGCCAGCTGGAGCTGACGGAACTCAAACCCAAATTAATTGATTTATTCCTAATGCAAGGCAATGCACCTCAAAGCTTCTGCTGCTGTTGATTGTAGATCATTTCTTTGGCGTGTATACGAAACTTAAGAAACTAGAAAGAAACGGAAAGTCGATTGATCGCTCTGCTGTGCTGGTTCTACAACTGCTGCTCTGATTCGTCGTCAGTATTGTTGTGCGCACACCAAAATTTTGCTGCGATAACGTGAAACGTGGCGGATGTAAGTCAGTTTCAAAGTTTGTTTATTTATTAGACGTTTAGGTACATATATGTAAAATAATTGAAATTAACACTTTTCGCAACCCTGACGATAGTCAATTTGTGATAATACTACCACAGTCAACTTGTACACACAAAGACGCGCATAAGTTAATTGCTCGAGAATCATCAAAAAGCCAAAACAAAGAGGAAAACGTAAGAACAAAAATGTCAGAGGTTGCAGGAGGAACATCTGTGGTCGAGAAAGGTGATCCGGAAATGAAAGGATGGCTCCTCAAGTGGACAAACTACTTGAAAGGCTACCAGCGACGTTGGTTTGTCTTATCGAATGGTGTCCTCTCCTACTACAGGTATGAACTCAAATCCCCGCCCATCTTCACCCCTGTTCTTTCTTGTTCATGGTGTATTTTTTTAATTTTGTTTTCGCAATCATTGCAAAAGAAAATCCAATTCTAGGAATCAGGCTGAGATGGCCCACACATGTCGTGGCACCATATCATTGCATGGAGCTTTGATACACACCGTCGACTCGTGTACATTTGTCATTTCCAATGGAGGTACACAAACTTTTCATATTAAAGCCGCCAATGAAGTAGAGCGCCAGAGTTGGGTTACAGCGTTGGAGCTGGCTAAAGCTAAAGCTATGTTGGTTTTCTGTTTGAATCATGCATAGTTTTCATTTGCTTATTTGTGTTTTTATTTATGATTGCAGAAGAGCTATGGAAAGTGACGAGGATGAAGATGAAACTGCTTCGATGGTGGCTCCAAGTCAGGAAATTAATGTTGCTGTTAAAGAATTAACAGAAAGGTTTGTTTTATTTATGAAGCTATTTTTTTTTTTTAATCACGAGGAACTTCTATAAAATATTAAGTAGGTATAAGTGAAAAGAGGACAGTTCCAACCATTGTTTCTTTACAAATAGTACAGGTAATAGGTAGGTGTACGCAATAAGCGATATATGTATTAAGAAAAGGTATACCTACAGGTTACATAGAGTCTCAAAAAATTCTGAATTTACCACTTAGTTTCAGTTCTTTAATTACAATCAACCACTTTGTATTAATAGACTTGGAATAAATGTGGATCTACTACAAATAAAGTAATTCATTGAGATCAGTGATTAAAACAAGCGATCAAAATCAAAGAACATATCAGCAAACTGTCAAAAGCATGCGTACACATTTTTTTGCAACAAAGAATGTACCTCTTTCTATCTTAATTCTAAAATATCCCTAATTTTCACAATTCTGTTTCCCCATTGTTGGGCGTTTTAAGCAATGAAGGGCGTTGGAGTAGTATTATGTGATTTTATTAATTTTGTTGGTTAAAATTTGGACAGATTTCACATTAGACTATTAGAGCAATGGCTTTTGTCGTCAGCCGTAAGCCATACTAATTAAGAACGAACTCTATTGGTGCGGACTGAGACTTTTGATTTAATTCTTTTAACTTTAAAGCACATACTTATGATATTTACGCTCTTTAAAATTTTAAAGTAAATCTATACTTGGTGAGTTACTGCTCAATAGATAGAAAAATAGTAATGTTAAGATCATTGAATTTAAATATCCAGTAAAAAAAAACAACGATAAAATATGAACTACACACTTGAAATGTGAGAATTTATTGTACAGAAGTACTTCTGACTGAAATGCCCAGTCAGTACAATTGAATAAGAGAATTTGTGTTCTTAAAAGTTGTACTGGATTCTAAATTAGTGTACACACAGGTTAGAGGCTTTTAAATTCCCGAAAAGCAACAAAGAGAGAAAAATACAACACCAAAAGTGGATTTTCTTGGTCTGCAGGGATGGGGCAATTTATTTCCTGCTAGTAAGGGTATTCTTGCAGCCGTTTGCTCTCAATCTGTCAAGAAATTAAAGCTAAGACAAGACGGTCCCTAGCAGAAGGTTTTTGGAGATGCCTCGCTCACAACCTCCAATGATGTAAAAACATGATTTTCCCGAGATAATTACTAAAACATTTGAAATTTACAGTTTAAGCTAGCTGTACCAACATCACCGCTATAATCAGCCAAAGCTAGAGCCCTATAAATATCTATCAATTCTATTTGAAAATAGTTTTCTATACATGTGATTCCTTTTTATTGTAAATACACGGGTTAAGAAATGGTAAATTGTACTGTCAAAAAATCGAATTGTGGCGATAGTTGTTGTAAAGCTTGCTGTTACAAAATAAAATAAAGGTTGACGGATGTAAACCGAGCGCTTATAGGATGGATTCTTATCTCTCTTCACTATATTCCCTGTATCCCAAAGCTATATAACCTCAAATTAAATAAAAAAAAACTTCAATTTG
The DNA here is from genome assembly GCA_948107695.1 of Meliscaeva auricollis. Lineage (NCBI taxonomy): Eukaryota > Metazoa > Arthropoda > Insecta > Diptera > Syrphidae > Meliscaeva > Meliscaeva auricollis. Next base: position 57,166,910 of record OX403617.1, read on the forward strand.
TATTTAAAATCTTACTAAGTTTGCTTTTTTTTCTTTTTAGATTAGAAAATCTTCGCACCTGCTCCGATTTAATAACAAAGCATGGATTGGCTCTTCAGCGGGCATTGGCTGACCTCGAAAGCGGTGATGATTTTGCTAATCGTAGTAAAATAGTCAATGAACGTGCAACATTGTTTCGTATTACTTCCAATGCAATGATTAACGTAAGTAAATGTATTACTATGAATATCTTTTTGTATTTACTTAATAAAATTGAAAAAAAAAGATTTCTAGGAGCAATAAAAGATAACCCATGGGCTCAGTCATAGCAATTTAATTTTATGTATTTAATTTATTATTACTAACAAAGAGTTCTCAGGGTTGTAATAGTTATTATTGATCCATTTGCTTCCCTTATCTTCTATTAAAATGTATTAAAATAAAGTTATAATGTTTGGACTTTTCAATGAATCAGATATGTATGTATGTATATATATGTTTCTTAACAGTGAGACAAAGAAAAATTTGTATGCATTATGTCATGTGCCGTTAGAACCTATTTTAAATTAATTAAACAAACTAGTGTTAAGTATTCTATTTTGAGTTATGCATTTCCGTTTAAAACCTTCATTTAAAACAAAGCATGGCAACTCCACCTATCTCGATCTTAGAGTAAGAGTCGTTCTCTTTTTATATTTTATTATATATTTTTATTGTACAATATCAAATTAAAAGCAGATCCTGGTACAAAAAAAAAGAGCATTAATAACAAGCTTGCTTTCATCACGTAACCTGTTTACTTTTATTTTTTTACTTGTCCTTATATATATACATATGTATTTATATTTTGCATACAAAAAAAACACACAAAGATAATATAACTATAAGCTTAGGAAGTAGTCAAAACGCAATGGCGATGTTTAATTAATTAAGAGATACCGCTAAATTTAATAATTACTTGATTGTTTTTTGTTGTTGGTTGTGCATGTGCATTGTGCATGGCTTCTGCTTTCTCCCTTACCTTAAATGACCGGTTATCCAGCTCAGTTGGCTAACTTAGGCAACTTTTTCGTCGTTTGTTGCAGTTTTTGGACGTTCTTACGTTCATCGTCTACCAAGATGGTATAGCTGGTTTGAATCTAGTTCGCCAACGTTTTACCAACGTAAATAATGGTGCAAACTTTGCGTTTACAGCCTACGACTCATTTTTGATTTCTTTTATCCGTATTGTCTTCCAAAAAAAACTTAAACATCTCGATACACGATTTTTTCCATTAAAAAAACATCACATAAATTCACTCATATCTGTTTTTTTTTTTAATAAAAGTATAAGTGTATTATAATGTGACTAAACGATCCATAAATATTTAAATTTTTAGGCTTGCTCGGACTATCTTAAGACAGCCGAATCTCAAGGGCAGAAATGGTCAAAGATGCTTCAGCACGAACGCGAAAAGAGACAAAGTTTAGAAGAGATGGTCGAACAACTAGCTAAGCAACACACTCAGCTGGAACAAGCGGCTCATCGGATTATGCCAAGTAAGTCCAAAATGTTCTTTAATAAAATTGATTTATTAATTATAGTTCTAACTAAACATTAACACAAAATGAAGAAATTTCTTTGAAAAAGAGTCAAGAGCCAAGGTTCTATCGTATCATGCTTTCACAAATAGAGAAAAAAAAACATTCTGGGAGAGTTATAAATGCTTAATAAACCTTCTTCCTGGTAAAACAACTGTACTAAGTATATGTACTTGTACAAACATAAATATATTTGATTGTTACCTATAATATTTTTGTTAACATTTTCTTTTCCGTTTTGTGTTTATATTTATATTTGTTTTATATGCAAATCTGTGTTGAACAGACATAATTTTTTTTATTTTTTTGTTCACTTTTACCTTTAATTTTTCATTTTTGTTTAATTTAGTTTTAATTTTTTTCATTTGCAGACTCTAAAAACACATCCCTACCAAACCCCGATGATTCCCTTTACATACAATGTAAGTCCATTTGTTCGTATTTGTAACTTAGTGGTATAGAATCCAATTTTAAATCCATATTCTGACATTCTGTCTGAAAAAAATCATTTAGCCCGAACCGAAATGATAAAATCCGCTCAATATTATATAAATCGTCTTCCATATGCCAGAATCTTGACTGTTTTAATATACCCAATTGTTTACTTGAAGAGTGTCATAGCACAAAAAACGGGATTTTTAAATAAATGATAAATATTTATTCGTTATACCATTCTTTATATTGTGAAAAAAATTCCTAGTAATAATCTTGCCTACTTCCTTTTTTTATTTTGTTAATAATTACCAATTTGAAAAATTTAAAACACGTTTTTTTGCAAAATCGAGTTTTTTGAATTATGACAGTCTTCAAGTGATATTTGCGGTAGATGTGGAAACAGATTTACCACTTTACTGCGTTTACCAAATGTTTTAACATGTTGCATGAATACTCCTAATTTTGTTGAGTATCCCCGGTACCGGGTTAAAATACATTAATTTCAGCTCAGTTGAGAGGCTCTGATTGGCCAAATTTCACAAAAAAATCTGAAAATGTTAGATTTTTTGCGACATTTAGCCTCTCAACTGAACTGACCTCAATCGTCTTAAACCCCGGAATTGACAAATATTTCTGTAGTCTCTTAAAATGTACAAAAAGTGATGACAGGTTGATATTAACGGTGAATATTGAACTCGTTCACAATTTACCATAGCGGTAAACCTTGAAAAGTTACCTTTTCGAAATGTTCAATTTTGCACATTCATGATTCTGAAATGAGAGGGGACCTTTAAGATCAGCATAAGCATTGTCACTATAATGTTAAATGACAAAAAAAAAAAACAGCCTTCGTGGTTCAAAAATCCTAGACAATTTAGTGGGAGTGATAACTGTTTATTCATCTATATTGTCGTTATCCACGGTGTGTAGTGGCAGTCCTTAGTTCAATTTTGATGTAAGCATATACAAAATTTTCAAGTAAATTTTAAGTATAGTTTCTGGGCACCTAGTGTGTAAAACACAATAAAATGCTGGCAAGATACTTCTTATAAGAGGAAAATTTTGAGGCAATTTCCTGAACTGAAATGCAAATCAATTAAAGCCTTCAGATCGGGAGATTAGTAAGCTAAGTATTCGAATTACTAATCTGATGGAACGGAAAAAAGAATAAAATATAATCAAATGTCTTCAAACAAAGACTAAAAAGTCATTATTAAACTAAAAAATCATAAAATCAAGTCTCAAAAGTAAAGGTTAAGTGGCGTTATTGCCAATAATGGTTACAAAAAAAAAAGCTCTTAAATACAATGTTTTTTGAAGTTTTTCACGTATTTGCATTTAATGTGCTTGCCTCCAAACTTACCCTTTGGGACAATTTTAATATTATTATATTTTTGGAATAAGATTCGCTAAACATCGAACCAGGCTTAAGAAAATGCAATAAATTTCGAATGTTAATGCAAAATCTCAAGCTACCTAGGACAAGACCATATCATTTGGTTTTCTTTTTTCAGTGCCAAGGGGGGTTGTATCCCAATATTGATACAACGATAAAATTAGGAAAGAATGTTTCATTTGCAATAAGCAACCAAAGAGTACATTGACATATTTCAAGTGTAAGGGCTTTTTTTAAGGGAAAAAAAACGTTGTGTAACAAGAATACAAAATTTCAAACTATTTCCCATTAAAAAAAAACGACCTTGATTGCTGTAGTACACATTCAAATTTGAATTTTGATAAAACTTAAGTTTATCCACATTAACCTTTCAAACTCATATTTGTTTGAAATTGTTCATCTATTTTCTAGAAAAAAACCTTTTTTTTTGCCGATAAGTGCCTCAACATTTTATAGAAATATCTTTTTCATAGATACAGAAAGACATTAGACATTTTTTTGTGAAACTTAAGGTTCCCATGATATCGAAAGAACACTGTTACACCCAAGAAGATGGCCAAATGAGGGCTTTCAACACCGGAAATGATGTTGTATGCTCACACTAACTCCACCTACACAAAAAAAATTTGAGTTTCGGTCAAGGTTTTTTACAATTTCAATGGGCTATAAGATTTGCTAACAAAAAACTTTTGGCGTTCATACAGATTCAAGTTATTTGGGGTCTAACAAAAGCCATGTTAAAATATTAACTTAAATGCTAGTATATTATTTTATAACTGTACCTGGCTAGTTTCCTTCTTATAACCATTATTACTATTTTGTCAGTGATAAACATAATGGTTTTACTAACCTAGGCCAAACGCGAGCACGTATTTACTCCTCAAGTGCATGCTCAATAGTGTTTCGTGAGTAGAAAAGGCACATGGAAGTACGCTATCGTACGACACACACACGTTGAAATATTTGAGTTTGAAAAGTCGTTGCAGTCTCTGAGACCGCTGGCAGCTGGTTAAGGGTTATACTGACCCTTTAGATCACTGTAGCGTATGTGTAACCTTTTTTTATTGAACATTTTACATGTCAATATATTTTTTCCAGCCCTCTTGAATAATAAATTAGAAGAGTTTAGGTACCTAGGAATATGGTTATATCTTTTAACACAATTATTGTCAGGCTGAAAAAAATGTGGTGTTCGTTTTTACTACAACTGGTAGTTTTCGAGATGTTTGAATTTTTGTGGCTCCCGTCATTTCGTACAAAAAAATTGGCAACGCAATTTCCGATATGAAATTAAATTATCTTTTTTTAAATACCTACTTCACTCTTACATGCGTTAAACTTTAAAAAAGAGCCCTAAAAAAGTAAGTCCTTTCATATTCTTAAACTTTCCTAAGCATTTGAAGGGTTAAAAACTGAAGCGATAAATACAGAAAAAATATTTACTTTGTTGCACTCTAACTCTGAAATATTATTTCTATAAGAATATGATGAATACAAATGAAATATAATTTATTTTCTTAACAATGAGTCGTTTGTGAAATTTTAGTCAAAGCGAGTTTTTTTTTTCAAAATGCGGGAGCCACACAAATGCAAACATCAGCGAATTACCAGTTATACTGAAAATGATGATGATGTGTGGTAAAATTAAAAAAATGTAATTTATAAATACATTGGTCTAATGGAAAACTAAGTCAGTTCTGTCAAAAAATACAGGACTCATGTGCAAAAATTGCATATACCGCGATAAACACCTCTACCTCTTTTTTGCTGCAAGTTGCTCAATCTCGGTTGTATTTTAAAAATTAAATTTCTCGTTTTTGCCATAACTTTTTAAAATTGGACCTACCTCTTTTTTGCTGCAAGTTGCTCAATCTCGGTATTTAGTACCGAGTATCTCTTAAACTAATAGTACATGATCATAATTTTCTTGAGTTTTCTTCCGAACACTAGAGTAATTGAGTAATCTACAATATTATAGTAGATGTAGGGAAAACTAGTTAAATAATAATCTTTTCATATAAATTTCTTAATACATACTTCAACTAATCTTACACAAAAGCCTTTTGCTGTTTTCGACACTCCATTATAATACTCCTCTTAAAAAATACTTTTATTACTTAAACGACTTCACTGCTTTCTCCCAACCACCCACTACATTTCGAATACTATGCATTATGCAGTGTTAAAATATGTAAGAAAGAGATACACACAGCTGTGAGTAAGAACAATTACGACGAAAAGCTTTCTCCGAAAGCTTTACCATTTGAGCATTTTTATCTGGCATTTTATAAGCAATCTTTTCATTCTACTTTTTCATCACACAAGCCAGTTTACTTGCTTCGACCAACTAAACATATAACATTACAAAGAGAAGAAAAAAATGCTTAATAAGCACTAACCTGTCAATTGGTAGTTTAATTTACATAAAAAAAAAAACAATACCAACCGTAATTGCCTCATAAATAAGTTTTGATTGTTCGTCTATTGTTTAATTATTATTATTACCATACGATACGCATAAGGTGCAAAAAAAATATTCATCAATCTCATTGGAACAACCTAAAGCTACGGAAAATTCAAGTTGTCGACATCGCGTCGTCGAGTCACACTCGTCGGCCTCCAAGTCCAACAAAAGTTGGTGACATTTAGTCATTTCGCGACTCGCGAGTTAGGTACTCTCTCACATATTTCTCAGAACAGCCCTATCTCACAAACACACAGTTCTGTTGATTTATTAATTTACCTATATAGTTTTATTATTATTATTAATTTTTATTTTTTTTTATTTTAAATAATTTTAATATTCAAATTAAATTCTCTGCTTGGTGTTAATCAAACAAATTCTGTGAATGCATAATATAATTCTTTGCGATTGGCCGACACACTGTGGGGTATTTGATATGAAAAAACTGGTTGAATGTCATAAAATTAAATGCACGACTGGGTGGCAAATACTTGCTAATGTTTTTTTTTATGAATTCGCGCAAGGAAGAAAACAACATTAAATCGGAGATATTTTTCGAAATGATTTAACTTCAAATTCGAACATTTTAAAATCAAAGTGAAAAGAATTGGATTTGAAAAATGGTTCAACCAAAGTTATTCACCTTTGAAATATATACTTTTTAACATGTATGTATGTATTTTACGTCACTTGAGTTACCAGTCAATTGCCCTATCAATCATGATACCTTTTTGTTCCAAATAATTTTTGACTTGGACATTAATATTTACGTTGAAAAAACTTTGAAATGCAGTGGATTATATTTTGGAACTTCGCTAAACGACTTTATAACAAATGAGTGGGTTATATGTAGTTTGAAAACTATTCAACTTTGAAACTAGAAGAATGCACTTTAAAAGCGAAATAAGTTAATTTCACTTTGAAATTAGGTTGAGCATAATGCATATTTTAATTAAATATGCTTCCACATAAATTAAATTTGTTTAAGGTAAGTTATTCCATAAAATAAAAAAAAAAAATTTTTTTAGCTCGCCTAGACTGACACTCTCAACAATTCCCTGTGTGCGAGTAGTTTAGCAGGAATGGAGGGGACCTATAATTTTCTGCAAACGGCTAACTGAGATGTACTTTTCATGACAACCAGTATTTGGGTGTTTTTTAATTCCTCCGGCGGCGTACCTACTAGTCTATCGCACTCACCATTAAACCATGGGGAATAACAAAGTTGTTGATTTGACTCAATTTTGAGTTTCGTTTTATCCCTGAGTGTATAATTGAAAATCGTTGGGTTCAAGTTATGCATTAGTACAAAAAAAATATTAAGATAACAATTAAACAAGACCATTCTGTCTGCCTGTATCAGAAGCCATAGCCTTAATGAATGCGTCGATTAACTTGAAACTTGAAAAAAGTGTGTCGAAAAATTCTTTCTGTCTGTCTGTCTGTCTGTATGTATCAGAAGCCACAGCCTAAACGGACCCATCCGTTTTGATTTACTTCAAACCAGGTAGTGACGTTTTTTGGAGACTATCCCCAGACGTTTTTTAAATTATTTTTTTTTTTCACCAAAAATAACGGTACCTGTCATATACCGGTTTTAGAAAAATTAATTTTTCTTAAAAATGGTTCCTACGATCTTAATTAAAAAAATCGTGGTAATTTTTTTGAAAAATAGTTTTTTAGAAAACGAATCATTCTTTTCAGAATTTTGTTTTTAGATGCAGAGTAATAATATCTTAAAAATAGCATACCAATTTTTGTTTTGATAAAATAAAATAAAGGAGAAATCAAATTGCATACTTCGTTTTGAAGACAAATTTATTTAAGAACCGTTTTAGTTAATTAAAAGCAATTTTTTTTCAAAAAGGGTAACGGTACCTGCAATAGAAAGGGCCCAAAACTTTGTCAGGCCCGGAGGCCCCCACATGACCTAAGACGACCCTGATTCTGATTCTTCCCTTCATGACTCACTCAATTATAATAAGGACTCTTAACCAAATTTTTGAAAAATGTTTTTCGGATAGTAATTTTTTGTTTGAAAAAATCGTTTTTTCCCGAAAACGCACAATGTTTTTTTTTTTATTAAACTAGTGGGCATTCATTATTCTCTCCTCAAAAGAATCCTTTTGTGATCATAAAGTGCAAATATTCAATAACATTGTGTGATAAAAAAAGGTACAAAATATACGCGGGTGGAACCCTATAACGTTTTGAAGAGCTTATTGCACTGATTACAAACAATATGTAAAAATTCCGTAACACCCCAAAGTCTGGACTGTTTTTTTGGACCTTTATCTATTGCAAAACATCTAGCTTAATTAAATATTCACGAATTTTGAAAAGAAGACATTTAGACATTTAAAAAATGTAAAAAATACATGTGGTTTGGTTAAACCACCTAGACTATAAAAACTCTACAAAACATGATATGTCTCCGCCCGCTTATATTTGTTTTCACATTTTTTTGCCACGCAGTGTAATAGAGACTCATAAACTCTCGTTAATTGTTCCCAGTGTTAATGCGATAAACGTAGACGATCACACAAATGACATAAGTCAGTCAATAATATCGCAAAATGCAAAATCTGTGTCAATCTGATTTTGATTTCTCATTGTGAATTCATTGACACGCTGAGCTATAACAATCATACTACTTGGCCACATTAAAACACGTTGAGCCTTGATTAGACTCTCATTAAACCTTGTTTGACTTTATGACCAAGTAACTTTTGTTCGTGGATGTTTTAAAAATAAATACATTTATATAATTTAATTTCACTCAAAAAAATGTTTAGTCAACACAAAAAAAAAAAACTTAGAGATACGGGGAGAAATACAAATTGAAAAGAATCTGGTCTGAAAAAAGGGGCCTGAAATGAAGTCATTTATAGCGATCAGTAAAAAATATCTTTTGTATAATGTAATACAAATATATGATACATAAAACTGATACTAAAAGATGGCAAATCAATTAAAATATTTTTTTTTAAAGGGGCATATTCGTAGTCGGTTTAAACTCCAGTTTATCTTAGATTGGGGTCTATCCCACGTTCTTTGAATAGAATAAAACTCAAGTAGACAACGTTTATTAATATAATATGCCCGTGATGTTCAAAACTTTTTTTAATGCACCTACTCGTAAATACTTATGGCGGTAGCAAAAATGTTGTCTTACAAATTTGTTAAAAAAAAAAATTAATTCGTTAAAAAAACTAACGTTATAATGCATTTATAGAGAGATTTTTCAATATAAATGAAAGCAATAAGAGATTCTTTGAATTTACTACATTTGAAATTATAAACAAGATAAAACAATTTCAAACCAAGTTTAAAAAATTTTGGCCAGCATTTCTATTCAAATACCCCTCTGTGTGATGACAAGATGGAAGTTTGAAAAATGCTTCTTCGGAGCTTTTATTTCTGTTGTTGATAAAAGATTTCGGTAGTACAATTAGTTACAAATTAGTGAGTGAGTGCTTTTAAAATAAAGAGAAACAACAAAAAAATAAGAAAAGAATTATTGCAAACAGTATCTAAAAGTTAACAGTAAAGGTCGTATCGTTTTTTTTTTTTTTATTGTTTCAATTTCAATCAACGGTAAGGAAATAAATCAAAGACACTCAATTAAATATGCCATCGAGTCGCTATAATAAAAGCTACACAGGCAGTCTTGCTGTCAGCTGAATGCTGTGAAAAAATCATTTTTTGTGTTTTTTTGTGTTGTCATTTATTATATTGCTCCAAAAAAAAACCATTAATTTGTTAAAAAGGAGGCAACGCAAAAAATGAATTCATAGAAAAAAGGTGAGCAAGTCAGCGCCCTCTGTGTTGAATTTGTGTTCGTATTCGTATTTTTGTATCAATCAAAATCAATTAATAACTTGAAAGATAACAAATTTCTGCTTGTTTTTTTTTTACGTTTTTCATTTGAAGTTAATCTGTGTATGAGGGTTATAAACCTTTGTTTTCTAACGAAATCAGCACTACGCCCAAATTGAGTGTTATCATTCCAGTTTTTCCAAACAAGTACCTACACATTTTTATAATAAAAACGAAAAAGAAAAAGAAAAAAACTTCCCTGTTGATTACAAGTGCTTTTTAACCCAGGTACATATTTTGTGGTGTTTTATAGATTCAGCGACATCAGATGACGATGATATTGAATTTTATGATGCTCAAGAAGATAATAATTCGCTAAAAGATGAAGCAGTAGAAGATTCATCGTTCATATTGAAGATACAAACAAGACGTCTTTCTCGTGATCGAACTGGTAGCTCATCGGAGAGTGAAGAAGTTAAAGCCGAAACAAAACAGGTAAGAAATGCAAAAAAAAAAAAAAAATACAACAGTGTCCTAGAGCTTAATGAGAATTTAATGGTTAAAAATGGTGACGTGGTTTATGGTTGAAGGTAGTACTTTGTTGTTGAGAAAGAATGACTAATGGAACTCATTGTAACAGGTTACGGCCTTGAGATTTTTTGTCTACACACAATTCAATTGCAACGGAACAAAAAATATAAAAGCCCTACTGTGATGTTTATTGTATACATTACGAGTTCTGTGCATTTCTCTTCTTTTGACATAAGATTTTTTGGTTTTTGGCAAAACACTTATTTTAGGAATACCAGTTTTGTTTTGCTTCAGAAATTGTGCATACAATTTTTTTTTTAGTTATGAAATGAAATCATAAGTGTTAAGGAAGAATTTGTGTTATATTAGAGAAAAAATAATTGAGATGTTTATTGATTATTTTTTAAGAATTTAATGTTATTTTCAAATGACACTGCTTAAACTCTGTGACGAACTGACAATGCAGTCTAAAATTCCTTCCTTAGATATATAAATCTATTATTTTAACAATTTGCAATCTTAGTTTGTCTTTATAATACAAAAAAAAAATTTCAATGTTTCAGGCTACAAATTCGTGTTTCAGGCTACTTGTTTTTAAAATTTGTTTATTATTATCCAGAGTATTTAGATTGTTTTTTTAATTAATAACACATATTTTTGGCATTTGAGGTGTTATTTAACTGCAATATATTTTTTTAAATACCAGTTTCAGAAAGGACTTAATAAAATTTTAAATGAATTGCGAATAAATGAAATCCTACTTATATTATAAAACATGTACACTCAAAAAAAAAAAAAAAAAAAAAAAAAATTGCATCCTAGATGCTGTTATGCATATTCTCGTATAGTTTTAATCGCATTAACAAGAAATGTAAATTAGGTAAATTGGTAATCCCAAACTTTTGCGTACCGTTGCAAGAATTTTTTTTAATAAAAAAGTGTTCAACATTGATTTTTACCAAAACTTTTGTGAATTAAGTTTTCCGGTTTTTTGATAACTTCATTAATATTGTTCATTGGAACAATTATAAAAATGCAAATTTGTAGTACTCCCAATACAAAAGTGACATTTTTGGAAGGTTCATTACAAGAAGCTTTTGTTGAAAATGGCTGAATTTCAACATTTTTGGAATTTCTTTTACAAGTGTAACGAGTACGAAATTCAGGAACAAAAATCTATTTTTTTTTTTTAAATATTTGCTTTTTGGTTTAATAAACAAAACTAATGACACAATGACGATGAATTATGCCTTCTTTTTCTTGTCTTTTTAAGCAGTTTTTCTCCAAAATGTCTTTAAACAAGTCTTGCCCATATTAAATTCTAAACCGTATTCATTTCTCTTTTTTCGGAGTAGAATTTAAAAATCACATCTCAAAAACTTATCTATAATATTTAGTTCGATGAGATTTTCGAGCTCTACAGCTAGAATCTATACGAAAAATATAATGGCACTTATAGTGCTTTTAAGTCTGTAAACTAGTATAATTTATTTTTTTCGGCAATACCTACTATTTTCTATTAATAAAATTGGAAAACCTAACGGTGACATAGTTGACCGTAAATAAGTTTTTAAAGGTACTGAAGATTCTTAGTATAAGAGCTCGGAACAGATTTTTTGCGTCAGAGGTAAGCGATTCATGTTTGTCTGCCTGCATGTGTTAGGGGCCTCGTAGAGAAATAGTGCATAATTACAATATTTCTGAAAATTTAACTAGTGAGAGTAACCAATAAATATGTTAAATAACCCACGCCACCAATTGAGTGATGACAAATACATAATCTGTCAAAGTCATTTCATGCAGCAAAAAAAAAAACAATAAAAATAATGAAAATGTTTTTTTATGTAGAGAATTTTAAATGAATAAATTAAAAAATTGAAATACAATCAAAAAGTGAATTAGTTAATAAATATAACAAAAAGTGGCAGATATTTTTGATCATCGTGATTTTGACAGAATTCATATTTCAGCCGCAAGAAATTCTTTGGGCAGAAATTTTCAAAAGAGGGGAAATAACTTTCTATATCTCTTGACAGATTTTACAGGACTTGGACTCAGAAAAAGTAGAAATTCGTTTTTTGTCGATTACCCAAACAGACCTATTCGCTACTTTTTGTCTTTCAAATTTTGACATTTAGGTAGAATTCTTCGATAAAAAATTCTAAATGAACACATATGGGAAGCATTTTTTTAAATCCGCTTTAGTCATAAGCGAAGAAATTTATCGAGGATATCGTTGTTATTGTTTTTACATGCTAATTTTGTTTTATAGCTTATAACTGCGTGCAAAAAAACACACCTAATATCAACAAAAAAGAAGTCAGTCACTCCAGCTTTTAAAGTCACACTTACTGTCTTGTAAGCCCCAAAAATCTCACATTGGCTACATTTTTGAATAGACAAGGAGGACCCTTGTAAGTGTCGTATCATTTTTGACATTAATTCGTGTTCCAAACCCACTGTATTCCGAATAGATTTGCCAAAAAAACACCTATTGTAGGGGCCTGCATTCCTGCCGACTAACTACGCGTTCCCAGGAAACGATTGAAAGCGTTACTCACTAGACCTTGATTCTTCGTGAGTTATTCGTGTTAAATAAAATATAAAAAAAATGTTTCGTACAATTCCTGCAATTTTTTTGAAAGTGCTATTTGGAAAAAATTTCAAAAAATTCTAAACTTTTATTTTTATTAAACTTAACCTTCTACCACACAAACTGAAACTGTACTGAAATGTAGTCATTATTATTAAAAAAAAACTAACTCATTCGAATGTTTTAATGAATAAATAAAATTTCTTATAGGTTTTAGTTGTTCCCGAAAACGACCAAAGCTTAGAATCTGTTGATACAATGGATCATCAAATTCAAACAGTTTTGCCAGGCAGATTTGGAAGTACGCTCAGTCTAAATCGTGTCATTAAAAACCGACGAACTAGAGTTCCTGATAAACCAAATTACCCTCTGAATCTGTGGTCGATTATGAAAAACTGCATTGGCAAAGAGCTATCTAAGATACCGATGCCAGTCAATTTCAACGAACCTCTTTCTATGTTACAAAGGTAATAACGGCGATAATGTTTTCGAATCTCAAAAATGTTCTTATATAGTTTTTTTGTACCATTTTATAGGCTAACTGAAGACTATGAATATGCTGATTTGTTGGACAAAGCAGCACAATGTTCCGATCCATGTGAGCAGTTAGCGTATGTTGCTGCTTTCTCCATATCCAGTTATTCAACTACAGCAAATCGAACTGGAAAGCCATTTAATCCATTGCTTGGCGAAACTTACGAATGTGATCGTATGGATGATCTTGGATGGCGTGTTATAGCAGAACAAGTTTCCCATCACCCACCGATGGCAGCAATTCACTGCGAAGGAAAAACGTGGAATTGCTGGCAAGAGTTTACAATGACCAGTAAATTTAGAGGAAAGTACCTTCAAGTGGTTCCACTGGGCAATGCATGTGTAGGGTTTGCCTCTGGCCAGAAGTACTCATGGAGAAAAGTATGTTATTTTGTATGATATTCACAGAAATGCAATAAATAATTTTGTTTGTCCTCAGGTAACTACCACAGTCCACAATATTATAGTTGGTAAGCTTTGGATCGATAATCATGGAGAAACAGAGATCATTGGCCAGAACAAGGCAAAAGGTCTCAAGTGTCATTTAAAATATATTCCATATTCATACTTCACCCGAGATGCACAACGAAAAGTAAAGGGAATAATAATGAATGAAGAAAATGAAGTCAAATGGGTGCTACGTGGCATTTGGGATAATAAAATCGAAATTGCGTCCGTTATATCAACTTCAGGTTCTGCAGAAAGTCCAGTTTATAAAACAGGAAGTTACCGCACTATTTGGACTAGAAGGCCACCACCCGAAGATAGTGAAAAGTAAAACAAGTCTTTAATTTATTCATTAATTATGAAAATAATACAAAATCTATATTTTGTTGTTTATTCTTGCAGGTATTATAATTTTACGACACTAGCTTGTCAATTAAATGAAATGGAGGAAGGTATCGCACCAACAGACTCCCGATTGAGGCCTGATCAGCGATTAATGGAGGAAGGACGATGGGAGGAGAGTAATGTGGAAAAAATGAGGTTCGTAATATAAATTACTTGGGTTCGTTACTTTTACATTTTTTTCGAAATTGCGAATTCTTAAATTTATACTAAGATATATTGTAGATTTTTAATAAAACACGTTGAACCAATAATGATAATGAGTTGATCTTAATCTAGGTCAATGTGACAATGAACTAGCCTCTGATACCACACCAGGTGTGAAATGGCTAAATTTAGTGAAATATTGTATTTAAAATGTTTTAACATGCAATTCTCTGTGTAAATACTTTGATAACCTGTCAGTAACGATTTATGACAAACGTGCCGTTATGTTAAAAAGTAAAATTATTGCCCTTGAATTCAGTCCTTGGACAATGAATGTGTGACCATTTTTTTTCTTTTTTAGTTTGTTTTAGTGAGCATTTCTTTAAATCGTATGATCCTCGTAAGATCCTGTCAACCAACTTAAGTGTTTTTCAGTTCTTCCAATTTTTAAATTGAGCGCTTGTTTGTGTTTCTTAGGAATCATACCAAGCGGGTGTTGGAAATGAATCCAATGTTGGTTTATACCAACCTTGTAAATATAATGTAAAGTGATTGCTGAAGTCCAAGAAGAGCAGCTATGTCCACAATGGATAGAAATATGTGAAAATTCAACAGACAACAACAAAATACAACTTCCCTCGCATTATTGAATGTATTCATGGAACCCACGTAATGATTGTTTCCCCTTCCTTAAATTAGCCTTTTTCTCATAGAAAATCATGCAAAATTTGCAGCTGTGATTTACAAGTTGTTTTCGACTCATAAAATTATTAAAATTTTAATAATATGCGATGCATAAAACAAAAACTGATATTTTTTTTTTAATTCTCCAGCAAATTTATATCGAATAATTGTGCGGGAGATGAATACAAATGTTCCCTTTTTTGGCATTTAGAATGTCTACTTTTTTCCCGGAGAGTTTTTCGCTTTTTCGAAGTTGGTTAATAAGGAAAAGGAAAGAGGAACAGAATTCCCGAAGATTTTTTGTTTGTAATAAGAGAGTTGGGAAAAGGGAAAACATTGCCAGGGAATTGTTGTTTAGAATAAGGCAGATAAACGGCCGAAATTCGATCACAACATTAAAGCTGCATAAAATTATTGCACAGATAGTTGAACAGTTAACAGTCAGATTTCCAAACAGGCAAAACTATAACTGTGATTTGATTTAGTATCTCAAACCTCACATGAGAAAATTATTTTCTGGACTAAGGGGCCGGTAATAGAGATCAGGAAAACGAATTAGGAAAAATATTCTAATGGATTTTTTAGGTAGATTTCAATCAATTTGAAACACAATTATTACACTAATCGATTACAAATAACTCAAATAATTTTTTGTGTTAGTAAATTTAACTATGCAATTAATTAACTATGATTTATTGTTAAAAATGTGTTTCTTTTATTTCCTGATGCAAATTCATTTTTCGTGCCAGCTGACTGACATTTAGGATATAGCTTAAAAAAGAGGGTTTTCATTTTATTTTTAAAATGCAACATTGCATTAAATTTTAAATAATGCTGCTTTTATATTTATTTTCATACCAAAACTCATGGAAAAACAGAATATTTATAAAATTTGTCACCTTCTACGAGAATCAAGAAGGGAAATTTTGTTCCGTTTTCGTTTGTAATTTGATCTCTGGTATTTAGAATAACGGAAAAATGAAAAGGGAGTGACTCTCCCATTTTTTGATTGAAAGCCCTTTTCCCCAAAAAAATTCCCCGGGAAATTTCATTCCCGGTAGGAGGGGAATATGTTCCACAAAAATATTTTAAGTTTCAGCAAAAATCTCTTACTAACCCGGTTTGTAAGTTAAACTTACGTGTTAATAACCGCTTTAAGTTAATATTTAATTTTACAGACAGTTTAATTCTCCATAAGTTTGTTTTTAGTCATTTTGTGCCAAAATGAAATGCGAACGAAATGCATAAAAAAAAACAAACCAAACTCTTTTTCAAGAGGCTAGGAACTAGGAAGAACCCAGTCCTCTAAACCTCACCATGCCAACTTAATTTTCTAATTTGACTTTACTAAAAAGTAATTTCAAAATGAGTTACGAAAGAAGAGAACATTTAACAGAAGGAGTCAACCGTTTTTAAATGCTTTTAACGTTTTTAAATTTTTAATTCAACCCATTAAACAAAAACTTACCAAACAAACTACAGGGAGTCGTTGATAAGTTATAAACTTTAGGAACAATACAATTTTTGCGATGAACTCCTGATTTTTGGATACGGTGTTAGTGTTCCACCTATCAAGTGTTCCATCAAATGTTTCATTTAATTGTATTGTATACGCATACAAATTTAAAATATTAAAATTAATTCGATTTGTATTTAACAAAAAAAAAAAAATGTTTTCTTTTTCACTTTCAGGTTAGAGGAAAAGCAACGTATCAAACGAAGAGCACGAGAATCTGATGCTGAAAGTGCAGCTTCCCAAGGACGACCCTACCCGCCTTATGAACCCTATTGGTTTGTCAAGCAACAAGAAGACGATAGTGAAAATGTTGTCCATGTTTACAAAGGCAACTATTGGGAGCATAAAATGAAACAAGATTGGAGTGTGTGTCCGGATCTGTTTTAAACAAAAGAAAAACCGCAAAGTCAATAGTTAATGTTATATAAAAAGCAATGTGTTACGGAATAAATTAGAAAAAAAAAACAATAAGGGCCCCTCAATCGCGAGTCAGACGTTTTGTCCATATGAAAAAGATTGCTTGGCAATTAAATTGCCATTTGGTATGAATGTTGGTGAACTAAAACGTTCAATAGTCGTCATAAGACCGAGAACGGCTTGGCTTTCTGTTGCTTATTTGCTTTCTTTGTCACAGAATAATTATATTTTGACCTGTTTCAAAATTGGTTAGATGAAATTCTGTTGCATTTTAAGTTTGACTCGCGATGGAAAGCAGAAGCCTATACTCTTGAATTAGTTCACTCAATACAAACTACGGCTTGTGCGCCTCTCACGCACCATAACTACCTATACAATTACACATAAATGTACCATAACAAATGAGTTCTAAGCTCCAGTGTTCACCGTAAATGACGCTTTAGTGCTGTTTGTTCTAATTTATTATTATTATTATTAATTTCTTAGAGCTATTATATAAATATATTTAGAAGAAGAAGAAAATAAAACAACAAAATGTTTCCATTTACGTTTTCAAGTTTATTGTTTTTTTTAAGATCATTTAATTTCTAATAATTGAAGATGTAATCTGGAAGCAAAACAAGTGTACAACCGAGGTTGTTCCGAGTATATGCGGTATAATTAACTTCGGTACGTAATTAACTACATTACGTACATTTTTATAGGTAACATTTAGAAGAAATCCATAATTGAAATATATGTACTAAATGAAGGGCCAGATAATTCATATTCCATTTTTGTCGAAAATGAGATTATGGTGCCATAGGACTTTTAAAAACTTATCGCCTTTCAAAAGAATTATAACGGTAAGAGTTAACAAACTTAGAGAAAGGTCATAAGTATCACACACCTTCGAGCAAAATCTAGCCAAAAACAACTTGAATCCACAAATTTGAACCAAACATCGTCTTCACGTGCCAGATGTGAGTTGAAGTTTACTATGTCTGATTTGATCTATTTTATGGTTTTTTTGAAGTTTTATTTTTATTTTAAAAGTTATTATATCACAAAATTATGACGGGAAAATACAGAAATTAATAAATACCAAAGGCTTAACCGAATTTTACGACAAAAATCATGTTGAATTAAAGTTTTTCGTTAAAGACTAGTTTACATACAAAAAAGGTCAAAGCAAATTTTGTGTCATATTTTGATGTTAATATTTTCAAATCACTGTAACCAATAAATAAACTACGTTTTTTTCCTGGGAGCGTAACAAAATCGCACCAACAGAATTCTGCCGTTTGCTACTTTTTGACGAGATTTTTACTACCTTTCAGAAAGAATTGTCTGGTACTTTTTAATTAATAATAATACAGGAAGAGGAAAAATATTTCGAAAGGAGTGGTTTGCCACTAGTCTGCACTTCTTTAGTTACTGTCTTATTCGTTAAGAGATACTAATTTTTTCACACAATTTTTTTTTTACTTTCCGGAAAAATGGAATTTGGGTTTTTTTTTTCTTTTCTTGAGCATTTTTTATTGTTTTTGGACATTTGGCCAAAATATTTTTCTATAATTATGAAAAATATTGCGGATGTTTTTTTTGACATTTTTTAATTATCTTATTCCAATTCAATTCAATTCAATTCAATTATGTATACAAAATCGAATTATTTTAGGACATTTGTTAAAATATTTTTGGACAATTATAGAAAATATAACGCCAAACCAGCATTGCTAGATAGGGCAAAGTTGACATTTTTCAATCGTGTGTTTTGGCTAAACTAGGCATCTTAGAAAATTAAAAATTGCGTATTCGGGATCTAGGGAGTGAAAAAAATAACATAATCAAAGTTGACATTTCTTTTTTTCTTTATATGAGATTTTTATGGAACGTACTTTCAATCAAGAAAAACTCTGCATACACCTCGCTCACATCCGACATAAAACTGAATTGGGGCCCTATTTTGTAAAACAACAATCGTTCAAATTACTTCGTTATCGTTCAAATGCAATTATGTATCACGAGAATCGTTTTAGTTGAACGATAATCGTTTTTTCTTACGACTGCCAATTAGCAATCGTTAGGCTTTCGTTTTCGTTATTAAATTTCTTAAGTAGGCGAGACGATGGCTGCTCTTTGTCGTCACTATCGTTTACTTTAGTATCGTTGACTTGCGGCTCGTTTCGTTATACGTTATAGACCCCCAGGGATGACATTGAAAAACAAAACGTAGTATTGAAACGTCGTCGTTCTTTTAGATTCTCATGAATCGAGTGACTAAACAGCAAAATGAAAGGTATTGAAACGGTGGGATTTTGTTATGCGGGATTTCGTACCCAACCCCTTTTTATGTGTTTTTGCACCTTTGCAGATATCAGAAATAGCTGTCAATCTTTATTACAATTCGTTACTTTCTGAGAGTTACTACATTCTTATAAAAGATTTCAGTTTCGGGTTTAGATTTATTTTTAATTTAAGTATGTACATACATATATACATTCCGTAACACTTGAATAGCCTCACTTACTTTAATCATCATTTTTTGTACCTCTCTGATATTTTTTTGTGAGTGACAAGGTTATACTAATATATCTCAGATTTGGAGAAGTTTTACTGGATTCCTGGTTATTTTCCAGAATTATTGTGTTTGAAGTCACTAAAATAATAATATTTTTTGTCTTATTAGGATATAGCCTCACAGCATTTAAAAAAATTAAAGTGACAATTATTTGATTTTTTTATGAAAACACTTTTTATTTATTTTTTAAAGTAAATCAAGCTTCTAGCAACCCTTATTTTTAACTACCTCAAAATAAAGGAAAGGTGAAGAAGTTTCATTGTTCTCCGCAAACGTTGTTCTAGGCCGCTATGATGGTTACTACTTCTTACCATTGTTGTCAGACCCGTTCTATTTTATAAACATTTAAAGCTGTAGGAGCTTGGCTATCAGGGTACTTGTCCCAAAATGTGGCTTTCAACCTCGGTTTTACCCGAATGCGATTTTGCCTACGTTTTCAGTACCAGGGCCCGTAATACGATCTACGATAAAGCATTCTAAATCCCTCATTTTCTCTTCTTTTTTTTGTGACTCTTGCAAATAGATTGTTTTTTTAAGGTAAAAACGGTCTTACACTCAGTAAAATGTAATATGGCGATTGCATGGTGGCAAGACAGTTTTTTGTGTTAGGTACATGCAAAAAAACGTCTTTTAAAAATGTAAAAGGCTGTTAAAAATATGTTCGAGAAATTGGCCACAAGTGAATAATATATTTATTGTAATTAGTCAAGCACTAAATGTGTGTTCTTGCCCCCACTTCCCCTACATCCATCTTTTTGGACTTAAACTGTTTTTGATTATGTTATGGGACCAAAAATTAAAAAAAGGGGGTAACCTCACACATTCGACTTACCTACTCATTACCTTGTCGAATTTGGCAATTCGATTTAATATTCAAAGTCCAAAACTATATTCATTACCCCCTATATAAAGAATTAAATCTCCTAGAGAATCTACGAAATTCTAATTTCTTATTTATAGTTTCAGTACTTTTAAGATTGTATCTTGTATTAAGTCATTTAATCCTAGATTCAAATAAAAATTGAACAACAGGTTTAGAAAAATTACTAAAAAGCAATAAATTAGTAAGTATTTTAAAGTTCTATCTAAAATCTGACACTTTCCATTAAAAAGAAACAACCAATTTTAATGTAAAATCCAATATAAAACTCGTCCATTACGAATCTCACTAAAAATAAAATTAAAAAAAAAAACAAAAAATAAAAATTGCGGATAAAATTCGGATCAAACCTGCAAAACAACTTTGTTTACAAACACTTATCATTCATACTGTCCTAAGATTTTCGCTCTTTGAAATTGAAATTTAGAACCTGTTTCAAGTGATTGTATGCCTAAAACGAAGAGTTTTTATTTGTTAAAAAAATAATAATAGACGTTCTTAATTATGCATTGAATTGAAATTACAAATTAACGATATGCTAAACGATACAAAAGTGAAAGATCCATTAATAATGATGGCCAATAAATTGCATGAACCACATTAAAAGGAAAATATAATAACGCGTTAGGTACCTATACCAACCTACCTAACCTACATGTAAGACGGTTTTGCGGCTCGTTGCATTTCATGCGTTTTATTATGCGTGGGTAGGGTAACATGTACAATAGGATTAAAATAAGGCAGAGCTAAGGTTACGAGCAGATTAAACCTCTTTGTTTGCCTTTCTAACGAGCAATACCTACTCAGGGGGTTTTACAATGATTGCGAAGTGTTCAGGCTGAGGTGAGCATTTTGTGCCTTATTTAATTTTGAGCCTTCAAACTAGATTTGAGAGTATTTTATGAAGATCTCTCTTTGTGCGATGAGAAAGTATAAACCTTTCCAATAAGATTGTGGACGTACAGTGCAGTGAACTTGCTTATGCACACTAAGAACAAAATGTTTATATTTTTTTTTTGATATGTGTTTTTTTTGTGTGAACTAATTTTTTATTCTATTTTTTTATTTCTTATTAAAAATCTGTGCGTCGTTACTTCATTTGAGAGTAGAATCTGTATTTCGGGCTACATAGCCTTAATAACATGATAAACAGAAAACAGGTATGCTTATTATGAACGCCACGTCGCCATTTTGGAAAACTGATGACGTAGTAGTCATCTCCGATGCTGACAATTGTTTCATTGTTGTTGTTTTCAATTAAAAAAATGTTTTGTCCAATTCCATAACTGACGTCGGGCGAACTGCCGATGAGAAAGATGACTATGACGTCACAGAAAACCTGCCAAAGATCTAATGAGCATACCTTGTTTTCTGGTTACCATGGTAAATAATTTGTGTCAATTTGTTTACTTTTGTGAAATATTTTTGAAGGTTTTTCCGGGACAAAAGAAGAGCAACAGGGACAGCAAACGACGTCATATTTCTTGTCGCTCTTTTGACATTTCTCTTCAGTAAGGTTTGCCATTTCATAATGGAAAGATATACGAGCCAACGAGCCGAAATTATTGAAATTTACTACCGAAATTCTGAGTCAGTGGCCTCAACGTTAAGAGCGCTACGTCTAATTCATGGTCGTCATAATCGTCCTAGCAGATGCAGATCCACAATTAAGCGTCTAATGGAAAAAATTTAATTCACAGGCAGAGTGCAAAATGTTCCTGTGCTAGTGAGACAAAGAAGTGCCCGTCGTGTCGAGAATATTGCTGCCACTGAGGCTTCAGTTGAAGAAAGCCCAAATGTGTCTCTCACACGTCGTTCTCAAGCATCTCTGTGACGTCGTTGTGTCGAATTTTGCGAAAAGATCTTGGCCTACATCCTTACAAGATTAAATTGACGCAAGAGCCGCTTGACCACCAGAAGCGTCATATCAAAGATGATATACTAGTTATTAGTCAGCCCAATTCACGAACATACGACATGTTCGTGAATTAGGTTGAGCAACAACATGAAAATGATTCGGATTTTCATTGAAAAATCATCTTCAGCGATGAGGCTCATTTCTGGCTGAATGGCTTCGTCTATAAACAAAATATGCGGTATTGGTCAATGCAAAATAAATCGAGTTCCATACATAATGTCATAGAACGTTCTTTCACATGAATAAAGAATTTGTATCGCTCTTATTGAAAACCCCTTTATATACCTAATTTTAATGTGTTTTTGTTAAAATGACACACTGTGAAACAATTGAAAAAGGTACACAGTGAATAACTGATTCTTTAATTTTTGAAAATTATGTTCGTTTAATTTAAGCTAGTAACGTTTTGTGATTTTAAATTGACATGAAAAGTATTTTTTTTTAATATAAAATGAAGAGTATTTATTTTCGTTTTGTTTTTCTTAAATCTTTAAATAAAATGTGGAATAATAAACATAAAAATTAATAAAAAAAAACAAAAAACTACTATTTGAAAGTTAGTGCTTAAATTAAAAAAATATACCTAGTGAAAAAGCTGTAAAAAGAATGCCTACTATTACAAATGCGAGTTTAACAACCCAAGATGTAAAAAGTGATCCACTGTTGGCACCTTTACCCTACTTTTAAAAGGAGAGAAATATTGAAAAAAACAATTAGTAACATTTAGTATCTCCTTATAGATCCATTTTTTAGTCCCTGAATTTGTCAAAAGGAAGCCTCATGAGATTCAGACACTTTGATAATGACACTTCCTTAAGCTTATATTACAAATAAGGCTAGTCTGTCTAACCGAATGATCTGTACTGTATGTTGCCAAACAGGCAGATTGCTTGACACTGACGGAGTGCCAATGTGAATTTAGAACTTTAGTTAAGATTTGCCTCTTGGCCGTTTATGTGGTAGCTAGTGTGTTTCTGGTTAATAACCACAAATATTAAACAAAATTTAAATCGAGCCTATGTGCTTTTTCCGATACTGCCTTTTTTCGAACCATTATTTTTTTTGACTTCATATACACAAAACAGTGAGTTAAATACCTGCGCGTGAAGATATCGATATGTGAATATGAATAAATTATTTAATATTTTTTGTTTACAAACGATATTGGTGATTCTATCCGCAGAGTCGGTAAGTTTATTGTTTGGAAATGAATGCATTGTTCATGGAAATATCAATTGCATGGTTGGGTATTGGGTTTTTGTGTTTAAATGGGTCACTCGGTTAAACAGGTAACTACTTAAACTTTTCATTCAATAGCAGAAAAAGATCTTTTAAAGACGAATTCAAAAACAAAACAAAAAACATTTAACGCACATTATCTTCAAACTATTACACGTTTGAATCTCACTGAATGTTGTACAGCACATATAATCGGCAATGGGATGATAAATTACCATGCTTCTAGGATCCACTTAAAACAAAATATACACCATATAAATGGAAAAGTTGTGTAAAATTAAAAAGAGATTATGTAAATCTTCTTTCAGTGAAACTCCTCCCGGATGTGGTTCTATCGAAAGTTTTTTTTAATGTGTTGGTTAAAAGAATAAAAAAATACCTACGGCAAATAAAGTGGATAAATTATATCTTCAATTTGTTGGCATCAATATAGAATTATTATTTGGATACAGATACATATCTTGTTCATGTGATTTGAAAATAATAATCCTAGGACTTGATTCTCCAATCCCGGGGAATTTCGAAACCAATGGCTTAATATTCGTATATGTATTTACATTTTTTTCCCGATTTCTTACTTTCTCACACCAAAAACTAGATGTTTATCAATATTTAATTACTTTTAGCAGAAGTGAAT
The DNA here is from genome assembly GCA_948107695.1 of Meliscaeva auricollis. Taxonomy (NCBI): domain Eukaryota; kingdom Metazoa; phylum Arthropoda; class Insecta; order Diptera; family Syrphidae; genus Meliscaeva; species Meliscaeva auricollis. The sequence continues at coordinate 57,191,092 of OX403617.1, forward strand.
ATAAGGTTTCGAAAAAAGGCCTCATTAATTTAGAACCAAAGAAAATCTTTGATTAAAGTTGTTAAAAATGGGATAGTGTTTTAAAGTTGGGATACAAAGCAAATGTTTAGGGGAGAGTGGACTAAAATGATCCCCATAAGGAAAGTGTCTAATATCTCGGTAAAATATGACGTTTCACTTTAAATTGTATATATATTTCAAAGTTTATTCAATAACGCTTACAGTTTTTAGCTTTACAAGTTTGAAAAGTCCCAAAAAGTGTTTGAAATTTTAAATATTCAAAAGGTCTTAAAAGTTCACAGATCAAAATTGTCTGAGTAAAATGTCACACTGTTTTCGAAGTTTTCGAATCCCGATGCACGAGTTCCTTTTTGTATCTGCTTGAAGAGGGTGGTCCTATATCTAGACCCTTCCGTAAGCCATTTAAAATTTAATTTTTGATGGGTAGGCTGGTTCGTGAAACTCTTAATGCTATGGAAGCTTTCTTCCAGCCCATTTATTTATTTATTTATGTGTAATGAGTTCTCTCTCCAGGACTGTCTGTCAGTAAACCGTTTATAAACAGTATTCGCTATAAGGAAACTAAAAATATAAGGGTTAGTACAAAATGGCCAATATGCCATTTTACCCTAATGCTAAGGAGGCCATTTTTTTGTCTCGATTTTTTTTTAATTGTTAATACCGAACAAATTGAAATAGTTCTGCCAAAAAACTAGATTTGTGTTCACAAAACATTTTAATTCTTTTCGATTCTAGGATTTTTACCTAGGAGACCATTTTAATTAGCTGGGCCATTTTAGGATACTTCCCCCTACTTAAAAAACCCTCTGAACATTTGGTGTCTTCTCTTCCAATAAGCATTGAGACGCAGCCTACTTTTTGGGTGAAGGTGTGTTTAGTTTAGATTCTGTCGAGTTCGTTTCTGTCGAGTTCGTATGGTTCGTCAAGTTCGTTATTCATCGTGGGAAGTCTGAATTACATCTTGTAAATTTTTTTTGTGCCAATATATAGTATCGAGCAAACAAAAATGCAAACGAAATGGTGTGTTCCTGAAGCTTTAAATTTTGCACACAGTTGTGAAATTGATCGTTTTTCTGTAAACCAAGTCGATTTTCAATGAAACCTATATTATTAATATTAAAATTGTTGCAAAATGTAAATTTGAACGGGAGCAAAAAAAATAAAATGCAAAAACATAAAACACTTTAAAAATTAACAGATTTTTTGTATTTCTTTGAACGAATTATTGTATTTAAACATGTTACTGTTCTGTTAGGACTCTTTAGTTGAAATAACGGCACTTAACCTATTAACTTTAAAGCCGCTTAAAGACACTAATTAGTTTGGCTATTATCTGTCCTTATTTTTTTCATAGGCTAAATTATTTAAAATGTTTAGCTTACTAATCTCTCAGAATACAGGATCATATTCATTTTCTACAAGATTCAGGTCAGGAAATTCCATTTTTCATCCCAAAACATGAATTTTTTCCTCCTCTTAGAAGTTTCTTAACAGCTGTCTGGTTATGATCGTGTTGGAATAAGTTGTTTTCAGAGATTTCGGAGTCCAAATTTGGAATAATATGTCATATACCGGTTTTAGGAAAACTCATTTTTCTAAAAAACGGTGCCTACGATTTTGATTAAAAAAATCATGGTCATTTTTTTGAATAAGGTCTATCTTTAAATGAAAACCATTTTTTTTCAAAAACCGTTATTAACGGTACCTGCCATAGAACCGTTTTTTTAATTCTGATTTTCTCCTTTATGACTTATTAAATTTCAATAATTTTTTTTACATGAAAGCTTTTAAGTTGCCGCAATAGTTTTTAGTAAAGAAAATTTCGAAAAATATTTTTTTGGATTTTTAAAAAATAGTTGAATTTATTTTTTGAAAAATCATTTTTTTCAAAAACTACTCAATATTTTTTTTTCAAAATTTAGTTTTTAGATGTTGATTAATAATATCTTAAAAAGGGTGTACCAATTTTTTCTTATAAAAGTCCTTGCAAAATTTTATATGGTAAAAATAGTTTAAAAAAAAAACGGCATCATTAAAGGGGAAATCAAATCGCATACTTCGTTTTCAGGTTAAATTCATTTTAAAAGCTGTTTTAGTCATTTGAAAATCGAATTTTTTTCCAAAACTGTAACTACAAATTTTTAATTAAAAAAGCTTAGCATAAATAGTAACTTTATCTATATGAGCAAGTACATGCGACCCAGTCGTGCATTTTATTTTTGTGTACGAATGCATAACTTGATATATGGTACCCATATCGCAAGTAAAAATAAATTGTAAGACTGGATCGCGAGTACTTGCTCTTATAGATTAAGTTACTTATGTATATACTAAGCTTTTTTAATTAAAAAATTGTAAATTCAGTTTAAGAAAAAAAAAAATTTAAAAATGAATGCAATTTGATTTCTTCTATAATGACACATTTTTATAAAAAAAGCAAATCGTTAGAGCGGTTTTAAAAAAAAACTATATAAAATTTAGCAAGGACTTTTATAAAAAAAATGGTACGTCATTTTTAAGATATTATTTATCAACATCTAAAAACTAAATTTTGAAAAAAAATAGTGAATAGTTGTCGAAAAAATGATTTTTCAAAAATTAAATTTTATTTTTATAAATCCAAAAAAATAATTTTCGGATCTTTTTTACTTAACTTCCGGAAACTTAATTAAAGAATGGATTTCTGGTCTTACCTTAATGATGTAGCTACACCCTGTAGCCTTTGGATTTCACGTATGTGAATCACCCTTTATAGTTATAATCTAAAGCAACTTTCTTTAGAAGATTAGGTAATCTTAATTTTAAAATAATTGACAAATACAGTATACTAGAAATTTTTTGAACCATGTGTCTGTTCTTTTTATATTTTTCAAACAAGTAAATACTGGCTCCAAAGTCTTGATAACGAGAGTACTAAATTTTTGGTGTATGGTTCTAACTGATGTTTTTTTTTCGGTTCAATTAAACTTTCAGTTCAAATTAATTGTTTTTAAATTGTTTGTTTGTAAGGAAAATGTAAATTTTCAATATTTTTTTTCTTTATTAATAAATTAATTTCCTAAGGCAATAATTTTAGTTTCTATAAAAATATATTTGTCACTTATTTTGTTTTCTCTTAAATAATGTATTTAGATTTTAAGAAATAAAAATGTTAATCTAATCTTATCCCAGCTAATCACTTAGAACACCCTTTTCGATCGAATACATTTTTACAATTTTTAGTTCACATATTTTTTATATAGAAAACGAACAGAATAGTTTATAACTTTTAGTTTTTTCCAGGTATATCCCATAGATGAAGCGGAAGGAGTTTTACTTGATAACTATCTTCCGGCTTGTATGCAGGGCTTAGCATACTATATTGATTTACTACAATATGAACCAGTGGCAACGACAACAATCGAACCGCCTTTTAACTCTGAAGATGGAACAATATCAACAACTTCATCACGACCTGTGTCCACTACACCTCAAACCACAACAACAAGAAAATCAACATCATCTTGGTTTCAATCTCCTGGTTGGTGGTCTTCTACAACAACAACCCTGAGACCTATTCCGACAAGAAAACACAAACCGGGATTGTATGCACCTTTTACAGCTGATCAACATTATAACAATCAAGCAAATGTTGAGACACAAGGCAGAGTAAGATCCAATCCTCATCAGCATAGTCTTAACGAAGGTATTCATTGTTTTTCTGTTATCAACAAATTTTTTGATCAACCAATTAAACATTTTTTTGTCGTAATCATGTACAATTTTGTTCCTCTCTGATTATTAAATAGGTTGAAAACATACCATTTCATTGCACTTTCAGAAAACACCGACTACAATGTCCTGAACATACTTCCCTTTTACCTTACACGAGACATTAAAGAGGAACTTGATGATCAAGATCAGCTGACCGAAGTAGAGAATTTGGATAATTTTCTTCGAAGTTATGACGACAAATATGGGACTAAGAACTCGATTACCGGTAAAAAAAGGATTCCACCAACAAAACCCTATGTGGAATTCCTCTTAATATATGACCTCCTTAAACGCGATGCCAAAGCTTTTAATCTAAGCAAGTATGAGGTAAGATTCCAACAAAATGTTAAAATATATTCAAACTACTGAACTGATATCACTAAAAATCTATCGTAACAGGGTTATACGGAAAAAATGATGCAAGAACTATATGAAATTTCAAGTTACTCAGCACAGAGGCAAATGTACACGCTTTTAAAAAGAATGCTTGATCGTAAAGAGATACAACGTTCGGATGTGGTTAATAGGGTGCAGAGTTTAGTGAAAGGTAAAAATGTGATATATTTTTTTTTAATCTTACTAAAAGAATTTTCTATTGCAGAATTAGGAAATGGAAATAGTGTAATATCCAAGTCACTTATGTTCTACCCTCCACTTCAGTTTATTCCAATTTAGGATTATATAAAAAATGTTTCTAATAAAATTCAGAATTTCAAGTTCCTTTTCATGTTTAGTTGAAACTTTGTTTTTAATTCGCTTTTAAGTTAGATTTCCAGATTTTTATCAGTGATCATCAGTCAATGATCTCATTATACTCGATTCTGAGAAGCCAACATTAAATCTTGGGAGTGGATGTTTGTAGATTTATAGGTATGTACCTATACTGGTATTGCTAAGTGGTCAAAATTCAACCACTAACAACTAAATCTTAGAATGGTTTTGGATACTGCCTGTTCCCCTCCTTATCGGTTGCAGTTAAGTCAACCAAAAACCAGGCTATAAAATTCCTGCTTACGTATCTTAAATATATTAAACAAAGTCGGGTTAGTTACACCATTTATAACTCAAGAGCTGCTGGACTGATTTTAATGATCTTTGATTAGTTGGATTCGTCTTCCTTCCGAATCACAGAAATAACTTCGGAAAATCACGGTATCGAGAAGTTTTCCCATTCATTTGCAACAAAAGAGGAAAATTACAAAAAAACATCATCTCTGGTATTTCGTGGTATTCCAAGCCTCTTGATATAGTATACCGTGGTTTTGTTAAAATAACTTGTACCTTCATTGCTAATCGTTGAGACTAATTTAGAAACCGTTCCAGAGAAATAATATTATTCTGAAAAACTAAATTTAAAAAAATATATATTTGAATCTGCGATTTGAACAAGTAAGCTTCGAATATGCAGATTTTAAGGAAAATGCGATCGCAGTTATCTAAATACCACTAATTAATTTTGACTCACAACATTACAACCAAATATTCTATTTTCCGGACATTTCTACATCTGTAACTTTCTAACATACTCATTACAGACAATTTAAACTATAAAATTTCCCCTAAACATATGATACTTAGATAACCACCCAACAGACCCCTGATTAGGGGAGCGTCTAAACTCGGATGACGAAAAGTGCTTGACTGAAAAATATACCCAAGATACAATCCAAAAATATGGATTGTGTCTTGGGTGTATACAAATATTATGAGGTGTATTATTTTTGGATTGTGTCTTGGGTGTTAAAATTTTGAGGTGTATTATTTTTGGATTGTGCCTTGGGTGTCTTTTTTAAATATTGTCAGAAATAAGTCAGGCAGTAGTCAAACTTGACAAACCACAAACAGATTGGCAGACAGATTGGAAAATTGTCAAATACACTGACAAATCAAAAGAATTCACGTATTTGTGCTAATTAAATTTTAATATTGCTGGCATGCATGAATTCATTGACTTTGATATAAGGAAACTGTGTGGTCAAACATTTAGCAAATACAAAAAGTTGGACTTAAAACAGAGCTTGAATATTCCAATAAACATCAGAAGCACAGATGAGATGCCTAAAATTATTGCCAGATCTTCATTATTTCTTCTTAAACCTGGAACATTCTACAACTTTGATACACAAGAGCAAGTACGTACCTGCACACCAATAGTGCATTTTACTAGCATTCTTTTTAAAAAAAATTTTTTTGCAATTTTTATTGCTTTAGTCTTGAAAAATAAATTATTTAAAATTTATTTTAAATTTAGCATAGTGCTAAGAATAAATTACCTCTAAGTTTGATAACTAAAAAAAAAAATTTGGGGAGGGGGTGGGTAAAACATTGTTATAAAGTTATAAAATCTTTAAGCAGCAAGACAAAAGGCATGCTGTGTGAACGTTTCAACGAGATTTCGTAATGTTGTAATGCGAAACATGGTTGGCGTGAATTTCAGTTCACTGTAAAATTGATTTTCACGTTGTGGTTTGTTTCGCAAGGATTTCCGAGGGTAGTCCAATTTTATTTTTCGTTACTCCGCACTTTGTTCAAAGGTTATAATCACGAAAGAACTTTATTCAGTACAACAGCCACTTAAAAATCGAAATTTGTTGTTTTTCAGTGTAAATGAGTTGATGAAAATCTAAAATGGGCAAGTTTTACACTGAACGAAATAAATTTCGATTTTTAAGGCGTTGCTGTTCTATAACTTTTTTTTTTGTTATAACTTTTCAATTAAGGAAAAATAAAACTGGGCTATTCTGGATTTACCGTGGGAAAAAGAAGCACAAATTAAGAAAAGATTTTTACACTAAAAAAATCTAAATGCTTTTGAGGAAAATAAATGCTGTCTTTGAAAAATGTGAAATGATTGATTTTTACACTGAAAACAAAAGCTGTAGTTTTTGAGAAAAAAAAATGTTTTCCAGTATAACATTTCAAGTAAGGTTGGGCTATCCTGAACTATTGTTGGACAAACGATAACGAACCACATTTTTAAAACATAACATTTAGGGATAAAAAAATTTCACATAGCCCCTTTCTTTTGTGTAAAAATTAAACGTTTTGTATTATATATAAGACTTCCTTTGTTCTTTAACTCATTGGATGTAGGTACAATTTTTTTCCTTTTGGCTCCATACCCATACAAAAATATTGTAATTTTACCTGTAATACGAGTGCTTGTAGTTTAAGTCTTTAGGCTCCACGATGGCAAGTAAAAAAAATATTTATTTTAAATAAAACAAATCGATCAGAATTGGTCTTGTTATATTTTTTTTTTTACTATTTTATAAGGTGTGTGAATTCAATTATTGTGTTGTACAGATACATTCTTCACTTTATCGTTGTATGAAGATGTTTCAATATCCTTGATAATCACATTGTTGAGTGTTATAAGCAATCATTGGAAAACTCACTGATTGTCTGAGCGTGGGTCAGTGTTGTCCACAATGGTGAACTTCCAAGTATTGAATCAGAATGTAAGGTTTTCTGCTTCGGTTCTTTTATCGAATGATCGTTAATGTTTTTTAATTTAGTTTTTTCAACATAATAAGTTAAGGGACTACTGCTACTACTACTTATTCTACTGTTATTGGCGGTTATTGCATGTAGTAGGTGTTAGCTGGAACATGAATTTTGCTGTGATGTTGATTCGACCGGAGAATCTGAATTAAATATTTCAGTTTGAGTTTGTTCAACGTCACTTCGTTCTTCTAGCACTGTGTCCAGTTCCAGTGATGGAAAACCATGGCTCAGGCTTCGCTCAGGGCGTAAGCTGATAACTCTCGAGGATCTGTTATCTAAAATTAAAAACACAAAAATCTTGTTACAACTCGTTAATATATAAAAATTGTTTGATTTGATCATTTAAGAAGGAAGCAGAGTACGAAAAAATTAGAAGCCAACAAAATTAAATGATTTTAAAGACACAATCATGCGAACTCACTAAGCCTATGAATTGGACTAAATCTGACCAGACTAACGGCGTGGTCCTGTATGTCGTAGTTTCTGCGTCGATCGCGCTCCCTCGCCAACTTTGCACGTCTCCGCAAGCAGCATATAACTAGTAAGGCCAATAAAGGAAATCCTAGGATACATGAAACAATCGGAATAACGACTGATTCTGGAGAAACTGAAAAAAAATATTAACAAAATTATTAGTTCAACATTAAAATAAAATGCTTGCTTTTAGAGTCAAAGTTGCTGTGGACGTTAAAGCCTCTTAGTTGAATTTTATCAACTATATCTTTTGAGGAACATAGAAGCATCAACGAATTTAACCTTTCATCACCTATGGTCGTACGCAAATAATTGAGAACTATTTTAAGTTTACTAAATGACCGTTCATAAGAAGCTGACATCACAGAAGCGGTTAACATGTATCAAACTATCTTGAAGGCTAACAGAATTACATTTTTCCTCTTTGTTAATTTGTAATTCAGATAAGTAGCATGCCACATCTTAAAAAAAAATAGGATCCAATTCCACAATAGATTCGACTAATTTTACTGTGGCATTGGCTCTAGAAGCGGGTATTTAAAAAAAAATTGAAAAGATTCAAAAATGGTTAAATTATCTGTTAAATTGTCTTTTACGCATGACGTAAACGTTTGAAGAACTATTTTGAATTCTTTCCCATAAAATGTTTCCAAATTAAAAACAAAAGCGGTTTCAGGATTTTCATCAATTCTCTTTGGTAGCCGACGAGTTCTATGATGTTTCAAAAAATCATTTTCAGAATTAATATTTAATTTTTCAGCAAATGAAGATGAACTTTTTGTTAATGCATTTATTTGAGTGTCATCATCGTTGAAATGATTCTATTGTGCTTCGAATCAACAATGAAGCATCAAAACGTTCAAATCTTCCGCTTCAAGATTTTCTATTAATTATTTTTCTTCAAACATGACAGTTTTGCAAAAATATAAAGAACTGATAAAATCAAAATCCAAGAATTCGCATCTCTTTTTATTCCTTCATAAGCTTTAACTGTTTCAGCCCTAGCCCTAGCAATTCATCGAGTTTTTGATAAATTTCTCAATATCAAAGAATTTTCAATACTTTTGAATTCCTCTAGCATATATTTAAAACGTTTCGTGATACCATAGAAGAAAACATACAATGCTTCCAAATAATTTAAAAACTTTTTAATCAGCACACTTGAATTGCATGCTGTTTCAACGAATATATTGATACGATGCGCTTGACAAGGAATGCAGGGGATTTTCTTGCTTCATTTTTCTGACAATTTTTGCTGCGTTTCGTTACACTTTCCGTACATGTTTTTTTGCAAATCATAAGACTGGAAGACAATATTTTTTACAGAAATACCTTTTGACTGAAGTGTAAATACGATTTTCTGAGTCAACTCTTCCCCCGTTTTATCAATTATTGTTTAACGAATACTTTTAATTTTTGTTCCAAAAGCTTTTAAATCGTCAGGGATCGTATGGTAAATTCTTTTTTCAGAATTCTTTACTTAATGTAAACGTATTTGTAAGTTCTTTTCTATCAAAATGCCAAAAGAAAAGGATAAAATTCCAATGTGAAGAATTTGGAAGCCAATTCAATCATGATTACAAAACGCGACTCGAGCTAAGCATATGTTAAATGCACCTATGAACCTTAAAAAAAAAAATGATTTGGCAATTAACCTGGCCACTCGGAAAATCGTACCTCTAACGCGACACAAGCTAGCCAGATGGATGTTAAACCAGTTATGTACGTACAAAAACTGATTTCGCGATTAATTTTTCGCCGACTGATTTCTCGACTTGGAAAATCGTGGAGAGGGTGAGACACCCCCTCCCTCGCTACGCCCCTGTCTTAAATGATTTTGATGAAAAAACTAGGTATGCCATTTGATTTCTTTTAGAAAGATGAGAAAAGTTTTAATGCCATTTTCATAATATTAATGGAAATCTTAAACAGAAAAAAAATCACTATCACGTTTTTGAAAAACTAAATTGTATACATCTAAATCCGTTGTCGCAAGTAAAACTAGTTGTCAACTATAAGACTGCGACAAACACAAAAGATCATAATACTCTTCATTAGATTGGCCCCGTACAGAATACTCCCAAAGCTTAAGCTTTATATTTACCATTCTAAAGTTGTATGATGCACTATTGCAGGGGCTCCCAATTTATTTTAGCTACGGAACCCTAATTGAGCATACTTTATTTGACGGAACATCATTTTGATAATAAAAAAAGCTGTTGTAAAAACGTGGTTCCATAAATGTGGTTGAGCCTTGGTTATAAGGATCTTAACTCGCGGGTATCGTTGTACGAGCCGTGGTTCAGCTATCTTTCAAGTATGTACTTGGCTATTTGAAAATATATGAACCTTGAAGTAGAGCTTAACCCCAGTTTCACATCACCGAGAAGATAAAAACTGCTGAAACACGGTTCATATATTTCTACAACTGCTCTAAGAGACAGGGTCCATCCCTGCCATATTGAAGTTTTTGTAATTGACAAGTGTAATTTCAATTCAAATTGCGATATTTCGAAAACACCAGGATTCTCATCGCGTTAAACGACGATCTTCTGACGACCTCGTTTGAATTGTGTCCAATACTGCCAAGTGTCTACTCCTGCCAAAAAAAAAAACAAAAAAGATTTATTTACAAAATCTTTTTTTTTAGGTTTTTTTTGGCATTAATAATGTGTTTACTAAACGCCACAAAAATGCACACTGGACTCAGTGTGTATAACTGGACTGGTATATAAACAGTGAGGTATTGGGGGGCATGCTGCCCCCCTGCAACCTTCCTGCTTGGGACCACTTTGTTGAGTGTATGCAAATTCATCGTCCATACAATCATGATGAGTTTCTGCCTGATGAATTGTTCGATTTGATGGGTTCAGTCATGTTGGGTTGGACATATGGACATGATTAATGATTGGTTTCATCGACCCGATTTGTACAGGGTAGGCTAAAAGTCCGTTCCCTAATTAAGACTTTAAGAACTTTTCTTTACGAACATTTTAAAACTAACCAAAACGACTTGCAAATAAGAGTTGCTTTTACTGATTTTTTGACATTAGGTATTGAAAATTATATATCGGTTGTGTGACCACCATAAAATTTATACCCAATGTATCTTTTCATTCTTAAATCTTCTAATTCTAATGTGATCACTTTTTTTCGTAGAGATTTTAGTATGAGAAAGATAGCCTTTTTCGTGAAACGAAATACAGGAACGCTGAATTTTTCATTTTTTTCGGGACCCCTTCACCAAAACCCCCATTTTGGAAAACGCGAGTCGATTAATGTCGCGCAAACTATTGGTATTAGTGGATAGGATGTTGGGCGATATATGTATATATAAATAATTTACAGCTACAACTTTTTGTATCTTACAGCTGTATTCTATTTTCCCAGATCTTATCCGGATTGGATTTTCTTTCAAAATTAAATGTTATTTTGAAAACAAACTCCAATCTGGATCAGATCTGGGTGAAAATAAAACACAGTTAATAAATATGTATAACAATATATTTTGTTGATGATAAGCAAAATTTTTGATTAAGGGAAAGCTACAAGCAAAAACCCTTATACGTAACCTAATATTGCAAAACTCCTATACACCAATTCTTAGTTTAATTATTTTTACACCTTATGACTTAGGTATTATTATATATTTTGCAGTTGGTTTATTAGCACATTATCAGATATTTACAATTTTCGTAAATATTGTGTTTTGAAATACAAAAAGTATTGGCCAATTCATGTAGTCTCTCGGTTGATTAAGAACACGGTAAGTTTAGCATAATTTGTCGTTCTTATTTTGAGATCTTTGGAGTTGTAATTTATGTATATTAACACAATCGTATTAAACAGAGGGGCACCGTACAAGAGTATCGATTGAAAAATTTTTTTAACATAATAATTTTGCTTTCCATCCTGTAAAAAAATGACAACCTCGTTTATCAACAAGGGTAAAAAATAACCATTATTTAAAACAGGCCGAAATATTAACAATATAAGACTTTATTTTTTTCCAAAGCCAGTTATCTATTCTTTAATAACTTAAACTTAAAAATTTTGAAAACAATTATTCACTTTTTCCTTTCTAAACTGATTTTATTAAAAAAATGTGTAACTAAGAGATATTTTTGTTTTTAATACCCAATGAAATTATTTATTTTTAATCAAAATCTTAAGACGAAGATTAAATTTTTTTAGTTTTTTTAGTTTTTGAAAAAATCGAAAAATAATTTGATATTATTTTTGAAAATAAATAAAAAAATGAAATAAAATATTTCTCGAAACGTCATACAGAACAAAACAAAACAAGACATAATTAGTTCTTAGTAGTTAATATAAAACTTTAAAAAATATTAATTATCATTTGTTTATATGCGGGTGTATTTTTGAGGTTATATTATATTAATTTGCGATATAGGAACTTTATATAAAGATATGCATTAGAACAAAAAAAAAGTTGATTTACTTTAAACTTTGTACATGTCGTTTTTTGGCAATAACAATTTTGATTAAACTTTCTGATATTATTTCTTTTATAAAGACATATTTTAGGAATTTAATTTTTGAAAAATAGTTGGAGCCATTTAAAAAATTTTTTGTTTTAAATTTTCAAACGATTAAAAAAAAAAAAAAAAAATTGGTATGCCATTTTTAAGATATTATTCATCAGCATCTCAAAGCTGAATTTTGAAAAAAAAATTCACATGATGGGCCAATCTTCGAAAAAATAATTTTCCGAAAAATAAAATTAAAAAAGTGTTATTTAAAAAAAAAGTATTTATTTTCGCTTATCTGTGTATACCTTGTAAGCGATAGAACCGATTTTGATTAAAACCGATTATGTAAAACCTCAAGAAATATTATCAAATTTAAAAAATATATTTTATTTTATTGTAAAAAAAAAATAATAAAACCTTTTTTCTATTTTTGTATTCTAATTTCTTATAAAAGTATTTATTTCTAAAATCTTTATATAAGAAGCTTTAGCATCCATTCAAATTTGACCCTCAACTTAAAACCACAAAATTTTTTTTTAACACGAAACCAATAGGTACTTGCCTATACCATAGAGCAAGAAAAAACATAAGATTCGTTACTAAGTCCTAAAAGACTTCATTAATTGTTTTGACCTCCAAACTAAGTATGCCATTTGATTCCGATTAAAAAGATACATTTTTGGAAATAAATTATTGAATTTCGTAATATTTGTTTTATATAAAAATACTCAATCCTTGTTTGAAAAAAAGTTGGTGTGCCATTCTCAAGAAATTATTAATGAACATCAAAACCCAAATTTTGAAAAGTAAATTATCAACACGTTTTCGAAAAATCGACTTTTCTTTTTTTTTATATTTTGATTTGAGATAATTTAAAAATTGATAAGAACGTTTTGTTTAAAAATTGTCATCGAAATCCATTCAGTCGCTTACGAGAAAATCAGAAAAATAGGTGTGATAGGAGGCACCGTTATTAGCCGGTTAGAAAATATTTTTTTATATTTGAAAGTAGTAACCAAAATCGTTACAGTCGTTTTTGAAAAAATAATTTATTTTCATTCTCGTCATAGTTGATTTTGGTCCTACCAAACTTACTGATGGTCTAGAATACTCTTTCTATTGAATACCATTCCTGAAAATTTCAACACAATTTGTTCAGTTATTTATTCTATTTATATGGATGGTTGCTCTCTCATACAAGTGGCCCCACTGTACTGCAAAACAAGTGAAACCTTAAACCTTTATCGAATACTCAATATCTTTGTCCAACAAAACTAACAATTTTTTGTACACCTCTAAGCTAGTGTGCTAAGTTAAAAGCAATCAAAAAATTTAACTTAAAAGTGTGGCAAAGCTATATCTTGACCGAATATCGCTAGGCAACCCATTTGCAAACTATAGACAATACCAACAAAATATAGCCTTCAACTGGTATAGCGGTGCGGGTAGGGTTCCTATGGCGGGATTTTTGACAATGCATATGCATGTTTGCCTAATCTATAACCGTACCTATATCTATAGTTATATTTTATCAAAATCTTGATAATTCCCTATTTTACAAATTCCAATACACATGTATTTTAATAAAAAAAAAAAAAAATAATATTTTTCCTATTGTTTTTTAATCATCGATAGTACATGGTTGAACATATCAGACATAATAAAATGGACGTTTCCGAGTTAGGGGCATTTATTATTCATTGTTAAACTATACGGACTAACGAGTTCTTATCGGTATAAAAAGTTCGCTACCACAATTCCGGACAAAATACAAGGGCAGAAGCCCGAAGCTCCATTACTTACCTGTGGGATATATAATTATCGTTGGTCGTTTATTGTTAATTACAAATGTGGCAACAGTTTGTGCGGGCAATGCAGCTATATCCTGTTTGGTAGTTGTGTGAGTTGTTGTTGCCATTTCTTCATTTTTAAAGAAAGCAGTTAAATTTGAGTTCAATTCTAGCACAGTTATATTAGTATTTGTTAATGATGTATTGGTGTTAACTGCATTAGACTGAATTAATTTCGATGAGCTCTTTAAAAGATGAATATTTTTTGATCCAAGAGGAGAACCGTTGTTTAAAGCACTTCTTTTAAAACCGACGACCATCTTATCTTAAACAAAGAAAAACAAAAAAAAAACATACAAAATCTTTAAATAGCACTCAGGCTTATAATATCTTAAAGATACTTTTGCACTTTATCCGTGTTAAAATCACTTAAGTTTTCACTTGACACAATATTCCATCTGAACGAACGAATCAATATTTTTATCAAGAGGGTAGATATAAAATCATGCTACTTAAAACCTAAATTCTTAAGACTGTCCATGGATGGACTTGGAACAAACTCATTATCGCGAGAAACCGTAGAGACTGAACTTGATGAGAATGAGACAATATCCTTTTATAAGAATTTTTAGGGCGAATTGTGATTTTGTGGAAGAGAACCAGTATTCTGTTGCAGAAATTCGAAATTTTAAGTTCAAATTT